>OX578061.1:39508778-39856278 GCA_951215215.1 Andrena trimmerana | reverse complement strand
ACTAACCCACACTAACCCACACTAACCCACACTAACCCACACTAACCCACACTAACCCACACTAACCCACACTAACCCACACTAACCCACACTAACCCACACTAACCCACACTAACCCACACTAACCCACACTAACCCACACTAACCCACACTAACCCACACTAACCCACACTAACCCACACTAACCCACACTAACCCACACTAACCCACACTAACCCACACTAACCCACACTAACCCACACTAACCCACACTAACCCACACTAACCCACACTAACCCACACTAACCCACACTAACCCACACTAACCCACACTAACCCACACTAACCCACACTAACCCACACTAACCCACACTAACCCACACTAACCCACACTAACCCACACTAACCCACACTAACCCACACTAACCCACACTAACCCACACTAACCCACACTAACCCACACTAACCCACACTAACCCACACTAACCCACACTAACCCACACTAACCCACACTAACCCACACTAACCCACACTAACCCACACTAACCCACACTAACCCACACTAACCCACACTAACCCACACTAACCCACACTAACCCACACTAACCCACACTAACCCACACTAACCCACACTAACCCACACTAACCCACACTAACCCACACTAACCCACACTAACCCACACTAACCCACACTAACCCACACTAACCCACACTAACCCACACTAACCCACACTAACCCACACTAACCCACACTAACCCACACTAACCCACACTAACCCACACTAACCCACACTAACCCACACTAACCCACACTAACCCACACTAACCCACACTAACCCACACTAACCCACACTAACCCACACTAACCCACACTAACCCACACTAACCCACACTAACCCACACTAACCCACACTAACCCACACTAACCCACACTAACCCACACTAACCCACACTAACCCACACTAACCCACACTAACCCACACTAACCCACACTAACCCACACTAACCCACACTAACCCACACTAACCCACACTAACCCACACTAACCCACACTAACCCACACTAACCCACACTAACCCACACTAACCCACACTAACCCACACTAACCCACACTAACCCACACTAACCCACACTAACCCACACTAACCCACACTAACCAAAATATTCTGACAATAACCGAAATATTTTGACACTAACCAAAATATTTTGACACTAACCAAAATATTTTGACAATAACCGAAATGACCTTGACAATAACCGAAATGACCTTGACAATAACCGAAATGACCTTGACAATAACCGAAATCACCTTGACAATAACCGAAATGACCTTGACAATAACCGAAATGACCTCTTGACAATAACCGAAATGACCTTGACAATAACCGAAATGACCTTGACAATAACCGAAATGACCTTGACACTAACCGAAATGACCTTGACACTAACCAAAATATTTTGACAATAACCGAAATGACCTTGACAATAACCGTAATAATAATTTTTTACGAATTTTTTATGTTTTTTATATTTTTTACGAATTTTTTATGTTTTTTATATTTTTTATGTTTTTTATATTTTTTAAGAATTTTTTGTTTTTTATGTTTTTTCAGAATTTTTTGTTTTTTATATTTTTTACGAATTTTTTATGTTTTTTATATTTTTTACGAATTTTTTATGTTTTTTATATTTTTTAAGAATTTTTTAAGTTTTTTATATTTTTTATGTTTTTTATATTTTTTAAGAATTTTTTATGTTTTTTATATTTTTTACGAATTTTTTATGTTTTTTATGTTTTTTATATTTTTTACGAATTTTTTATGTTTTTTATATTTTTTACGAATTTTTTATGTTTTTTATGTTTTTTATATTTTTTACGAATTTTTTATGTTTTTTATATTTTTTATGTTTTTTATATTTTTTAAGAATTTTTTGTTTTTTATGTTTTTTGAGAATTTTTTATGTTTTTTATATTTTTTAAGAATTTTTTAAGTTTTTTATGTTTTTTCAGAATTTTTTGTTTTTTATATTTTTTATGTTTTTTATATTTTTTAAGAATTTTTTATGTTTTTTATATTTTTTACGAATTTTTTATGTTTTTTATATTTTTTAAGAATTTTTTAAGTTTTTTATATTTTTTATGTTTTTTATATTTTTTACGAATTTTTTATGTTTTTTATATTTTTTACGAATTTTTTATGTTTTTTATATTTTTTAAGAATTTTTTAAGTTTTTTATATTTTTTATGTTTTTTATATTTTTTAAGAATTTTTTGTTTTTTATGTTTTTTGAGAATTTATTAAAAAATGTTTATTAAAAAACATAAAAAATTCTTAAAAAATATAAAAAACATAAAAAATATAAAAAACTTAAAAAATTCTTAAAAAATATAAAAAACATAAAAAATTCGTAAAAAATATAAAAAACATAAAAAATTCGTAAAAAATATAAAAAACATAAAAAATATAAAAAACTTAAAAAATTCTTAAAAAATATAAAAAACATAAAAAATTCGTACAAAATATAAAAAACATAAAAAATTCTTAAAAAATATAAAAAACATAAAAAATATAAAAAACAAAAAATTCTGAAAAAACATAAAAAACTTAAAAAATTCTTAAAAAATATAAAAAACATAAAAAATTCTCAAAAAACATAAAAAACAAAAAATTCTTAAAAAATATAAAAAACATAAAAAATATAAAAAACATAAAAAATTCGTAAAAAATATAAAAAACATAAAAAACATAAAAAATTCGTAAAAAATATAAAAAACATAAAAAATTCGTAAAAAATATAAAAAACATAAAAAACATAAAAAATTCGTAAAAAATATAAAAAACATAAAAAATTCTTAAAAAATATAAAAAACATAAAAAATATAAAAAACTTAAAAAATTCTTAAAAAATATAAAAAACATAAAAAATTCGTAAAAAATATAAAAAACATAAAAAATTCGTAAAAAATATAAAAAACAAAAAATTCTGAAAAAACATAAAAAACAAAAAATTCTTAAAAAATATAAAAAACATAAAAAATATAAAAAACATAAAAAATTCGTAAAAAATATAAAAAACATAAAAAATTCGTAAAAAATTATTATTACGGTTATTGTCAAGGTCATTTCGGTTATTGTCAAAATATTTTGGTTAGTGTCAAGGTCATTTCGGTTAGTGTCAAGGTCATTTCGGTTATTGTCAAGGTCATTTCGGTTATTGTCAAGGTCATTTCGGTTATTGTCAAGAGGTCATTTCGGTTATTGTCAAGGTCATTTCGGTTATTGTCAAGGTGATTTCGGTTATTGTCAAGGTCATTTCGGTTATTGTCAAGGTCATTTCGGTTATTGTCAAGGTCATTTCGGTTATTGTCAAAATATTTTGGTTAGTGTCAAAATATTTTGGTTAGTGTCAAAATATTTCGGTTATTGTCAGAATATTTTGGTTAGTGTCAAAATATTTTGGTTAGTGTCAAAATATTTTGGTTAGTGTCAAGGTCATTTCGGTTTTTGTCAAGGTCATTTCGGTTACTGTCAAAATATTTTGGTTAGTGTCAAAATATTTTGGTTAGTGTCAAAATATTTTGGTTAGTGTCAAAATATTTTGGTTAGTGTCAAAATATTTTGGTTAGTGTCAAAATATTTTGGTTATTGTCAAGGTCATTTCGGTTAGTGTCAAGGTGATTTCGGTTATTGTCAAGGTCATTTCGGTTATTGTCAAAATATTTTGGTTAGTGTCAAAATATTTTGGTTAGTGTCAAGGTCATTTCGGTTATTGTCAAGGTCATTTCGGTTATTGTCAAAATATTTTGGTTAGTGTCAAAATATTTTGGTTATTGTCAAGGTCATTTCGGTTATTGTCAAAATATTTTGGTTAGTGTCAAAATATTTTGGTTAGTGTCAAAATATTTTGGTTATTGTCAAGGTCATTTCGGTTAGTGTCAAGGTCATTTCGGTTATTGTCAAGGTCATTTCGGTTATTGTCAAAATATTTTGGTTAGTGTCAAAATATTTTGGTTATTGTCAAGGTCATTTCGGTTATTGTCAAGGTCATTTCGGTTATTGTCAGAATATTTTGGTTAGTGTCAAGGTCATTTCGGTTATTGTCAAGGTCATTTCGGTTATTGTCAAAATATTTTGGTTAGTGTCAAAATATTTTGGTTAGTGTCAAAATATTTTGGTTAGTGTCAAAATATTTTGGTTAGTGTCACTCCCTCCAGGGTCAACCACCTTGAGCGTGGTGGGGGAGCTCTGGGAAGGTGGCTATGTTCTCCTTCGGGTCCTGGGTGAGGGATTTCTCTCACCTAGGGGCCGGATGGGGGATGCTACCTTCCTGGCTAAGGGTTGACCACCCTCCTACGGTCCGGTTATAGGAGATTTTTTTTATGGAAACATCCGTTCCTCCGGGTAGGGATGGTGAGTGGGCGGTGCGGCCACCATCTGATGTCCCCTCCGCCGCCGCGGGGTTCCCGGGTGACCTTGAACAGGGTTACCTGGGCCCCGTGGCTAAAAGATCAGGAGGGGGGGGCATGTACTCAGATGGTGGGCCTGTTTTTGTCGAGCCGGTACTTACCTGTCCTGGGGCTCCTGGGCTGGTGTCCCGGGGCCCGTCCATCCTCCCGCTTCGCTCGGCTGCCACAATCCTGAAATTAAAAAAAAAAAAGAGGGGTTGTTGGTGGTTGCACTGGGGACTGTATAGGGCTGGGTAGCCCTAACAGTCCCCGTGTGGTGGCGTTTCCACCACACTGGTGCTTGTGGTGGTGGTGGTGGTGGTGGTGGTGGGCGGGTCTTGGGGGCACTTTGGTTAAGGGGGGGATTGGGGGCCCCCCATGGGCTTAACATCTTCCCATGGGGGGTTTCGTTCTTCGCTTTGCGGGGACAGGACCTAGCGGCATTGGGGTCCCCCCGGCATTAGCCGGTTATGCCGCGGTGGCCACTCCATCGGGGCCACGTGTCGGGTGAAATCCGCTGGGCGGTGGGGTCGTCGCCCCTTAAGACATACACATGATTTTATGTCTAAAATAAGCCGGGCCTCGGATGCAAAGCCGGCGATTTCTGATATAAGATCAGACCCTGCGGGTGTTGTCGGCAGCACGCAGGGGACGAGTAAGTCCGATGGCACTGAGCTGATGCGGCGGGCCAGTGTCACCCCGGGTGGCGGTGATTTATTACCGCCATTGCACCCCGGGCAAAAAGCAACTGCGGCAGGACCAGGCAAGACCTTGGACGATGATTTGGTGATGGATTGGACCCATGCACACCCGGAGGGGTCTCCCCCCCTCGTTATCCTGGGGGAGGACTCCCCGGAGGGGATGCATGGGGCTGCGGCTG
This sequence comes from Andrena trimmerana, assembly GCA_951215215.1. Classification (NCBI taxonomy): domain Eukaryota; kingdom Metazoa; phylum Arthropoda; class Insecta; order Hymenoptera; family Andrenidae; genus Andrena; species Andrena trimmerana. Next base: position 39,850,972 of record OX578061.1, on the reverse strand, counting down.
AGGGGGAGCCGGGCAGCGTGGCCGATTGGAGGAGGAGGGTCGCGCTGCTCGAGGCGGCGGGGGTGACTCTCACCCCCCCCACTAGCAAGGTGACCCGGGACGTTGTAATCCCGGAGACCCCCACTACGCCGGCGGACGCCGGCATCGTAAGGGGGCGAACCCTGGCGAGGACCCCTCCGGAGCGACGCTCGCAATCGGAGGGCCTCGTCAGGAGCGGGGTGGCTGCAGCACCGAGGCTGCAGCCGGAGCCCGATATCCACCCTATGGGTGGGACTGGGGGGGGGAACCCCCAAAATCGGCCCTTTTCAGGGCCACTGGGGGCACCAGTGGGTGGCCCCACCATTACTAGCGTGGAGGTTCTGGGTAGGGAGGGGGGTGATGGGGGGGGCCCTGTATCAGGGTCCAATCTCCCCAAGCCCCCCCCCCCGGCGACGTCAACTCCGGTGTCAGAGGTGCTGCCTCGCGCTAAGCGCTTGACATCGGAGGAGAAGCTCGAGGCCCGGCTGGAGGAGGTAGGACGGCTCCTCATGGAGTTGGTCCGCGAGTGCCGGGACCTCAAGACCACCGTCGCGGCGGGGAAGGTCACGAAGGCCAGGGTAGCAACCCTGACCGACGGGATTATCGACCGCTGCGAGGTGGCGTCGTCGGTCGTGGTAGAGGCCCAGGCCTACCACGATGTGGTGGTCGCAAGGTCTAAGGCCAAGGGGAAGCCGGCTAACCAGCCGAAGGGGCTGGTACAGACCAGTTTGCCGGTAACCCGAAGGCCGATGACCACTGACAGGGCCACCCAAACGGTGGAGGGGTTGGACCCTCGGGGTCCGGGTATCTCGGTCCCCGGGGAGGCCCAGGGTCCCAGTTCCGGGATTGTGGTGGGCGATAAGACCCCCCCCCCTAAGAAGGGGGGTGGGGCGAAGACCCCGCAATCTAAGGGGAAGGGGAAGGGGAAGAGGCTACGGTCCTCCCCCAATGAGGTGGCGACGGAGGGGTCCAAGAAGAGACTCTTCTCAGAGGCTGTTGCCTCGCCCCCCGTCGCTACCCCTAAATCCCCGGGCCCTGGGCAATCCCGCGCCCCCCCCATGATCGGGGAAAAAGCGGGACCCTCCGGTGAGGGGGGAGGTGGTCCTCCACCCCCCCGCGGTGTAGGCGTGGCGGGTGACCCTGGGGAGGGTGGCCCTACCCGTGACCCTTCTTTTGAAAGGGTCACGAGGAAGAAAAAAAAGAAGAAAGGGAAGGGCAAGGTGCCACCCCCCCCCCTGAGTGGGACTCAGGGTACGGGGGTACCTGGGGTACCCCAGAAGGTGGGGCCGAAGGGGAGTACTCCCCGCCAACCCCCCTCGAGTGGCAAAATGCCGGGGGCTACCCCGAATAAGGGGAAGGCGGGCACGCCCCGCCCTGGTATGGGGAAGGTGGGGGCTCCCCCCCCCACATCCGCGGTGAAGCCTCGGGCTCCGGCCGCCCCGCCCAAAAAAAGGGCGAGGCCGGTCAGAACCCGCCCGGAGGCGGTTTTAGTGAGGGTTCCGGAGGGGGGTCAGTTTATTGACACCTACCGGACGACCGTGACCCTGGGGCGTGCGGCCTTGACTGATGTCAGGGCCGTGAAACGCACGCGCCTGGGGCACGTGCTTTTAGAGCTCGGTCCCAAGGTCAGTTCGACCTTGGTGGCCAGCGAGCTCGTTAAGCTATCGTCCGGTAAGGTGTCATGTACCCCCCTCCAGGACAGAACGGCCCTAGAGATAAGGGACATTGACCCGATGGTCGATGCCCCGGCCCTCCTGGAGGACTTGGGCGCGGCCCTGAAGGTGGAGGTGACCGGTCTGGCGGTCCGTTCGTTGAGATCCACTCTCAACGGGACCCAGACCGCGGTGGTGGAGGTGCCCACCACCGCCCTCCCGAAGGGCGCGGAACCCGTCCGTTTTAGGACGGGTTTGACCGTGGTGCGAACCAGACCACTGGTGAAGAGCACGCGTTGTTTCGCGTGCCACCAGTTGGGACATCTGGCCGCCGCTTGCCCCACGGTCCCCAAGGGGAAAGAGATGTGCAGAAGGTGCGGGGCCTTGGACCACGCCATTGCGGTTTGCAAGGGCGTGGCCAAATGCCTCATTTGCTCGGCGAGGGGGGTAACGGGCCCAAAGGCGGCGCATGTCACTGCGTCGCTGGCCTGCCCTGCCATTAGGGCGAATTCGGCTGCGGGGGGGTCAAGATCTTCTAGACCCGGTCAATGACCCAGATCCTGCAGATCAATCTCGGCAGGTGCAGGCTTGCGCAGGATCTAATGATCCAGAACGCCTGCCTGCTTGGGGTTGACCTCGTGGTCATCTCCGAACCATTCAGGATGTTGCCTGAGTGGATAGGGGATGCCACGGGGGATGCAGCGATCTGGGTGACCGGGTTCAAGGGGAGGCATGCCTCCCTTACCCCCCCCGCTGCTGCCGAAGGCATAGCCGCCGCGATCGTGGATAACACGGTCGTGGTGAGCTGTTACTGCCGGCCGAGCAAGAAGGGCCCCGCCTTCCTGGCATACCTCCAGGAGCTAGAGGCCTTAGTGTTAAGTGTTTTAGCCCCGGGGAGAGGGGTAATTTTAGCGGGGGACCTTAATTCCAAGTCCCCTGCATGGGGGGGGAAAACTGCAGATAGGAGGGGCCATGCGTGTATGGCCCTGCTGGCGAGGTTGGGTTTGGTGCCCATTAGAGTTCCGGGACGTTGTACGTTCCGGACGGGCAGGGGCTCGTCCTTCATTGACGTCCTGTCTGTGGACAGGAGTCTGGCCGGGTTGGTTCGGAGGAGTGAGGTGCTTCGACACTTTACTGCCTCCGACCACCTCTACGTCCGCCACACCCTGGCAAAACCGGGTGCGGCTCGCCGACCACCTGGCGACGGCTGGACTCCATACTCAATGAAGGATGTGGCCCCGGAGTCGATTTTGGAGGGTTTCCGCGTTCTGCGGAACGCCCTCCCGACTCCGCCCTCCTCGCTGGCCACGCCTATGGGCGTGTCTGCCCCTCCTCCTCCGCCGGAACCGTCCAGTTTTATGGATGGGATCCCGAAGGCGGAGGGTCTGCAGCGACTGTTAGAGGGGGTTAGTGCCCGGGTCCTCAGGAAGAGGTGTCTTCCGAGGGGGACCCGGAAGCCCAATCGTTGGTGGAATGCGGAGATAGCCGACGCACGCTCTGCGATGCATCGTGCCCGTAGGCTCCTCCAGAGAAGTAGGAGGAGATTAGACCCCTCCTCCCCCCGCCTCGAACAACTGAGGCGGGACTTCTCCTTGGCGAGGCGTACAGTTCAAGTCTTGATCTGGCGCTCCAAGGAGAAGCTCTGGAGGGAGCTTTACGGCACGGTCGATGGCGATCCGTGGGGGAAGCCATACAAGGTTGTTATGGCTAGTTTGGGGGGGAGGAAACCGAACATGGTTATGACGCGGGAGCAGGTTGGCGGGGTACTAGATACCCTTTTTGCCACTGCCCCGCTCCCTCCCCTCCCTTCCCCCTCCCCAGCGGTTGGGCCGGCGCGTATGCACGCCCCCCTCTTGTCGCGTCCCCTCCCTATGCGACCCCTCTCCTCGTTTTGGAGGGGTATCCCGGAGGTTACGCCCGAGCAGGTCGACAGGGCCCTCTCGCGTATCAAGCCCAATAAGGCCCCCGGACTCGACAGAGTCCCTTCGGGGGTCGTGGCCTGTGTGGCCAGGGCACACGTACACCTGATACGCGAGATGGTTGCCGACACGTTACAGCGCGGTGGAATCCCGGCTTCGTGGAAGATGGCTAGAGTCATCTTGATCCCGAAGCCGGGAAAGGATCCCCTAAGCCCGAGGGCCTATAGGCCGATCTCCGTACTCCCAGCCTTATCTAAGGTATGGGAGTACGTCATCAAGGAGATCCTGGAATTCCAGCTCGGCAGGGATCCGTTCCATAAACACCAATATGGTTTTCGCCGCGGTGTTGGCACCATGGAGGCGGCCACCGAGGTTGCTCGGTTTGCCGAACTCTCCAGGGCCCAGAACAAGGTATGCCTTCTCCTGTCCTTCGACGTTCAGAACGCTTTCAATACCCTCCGTTGGGAGGTAGTTCTGAGCGAGTTGGATAGGAGGGGCGTCGACCGTTATGTTCGGGCGCTCCTTCGGGATTATTTTAGTAACCGTAGGATCACGGTGCACTCATATGAGGGCACCGTGGTCCGTGATATTTATGCGGGCGTTCCACAGGGGTCCGTTTTAGGACCCTTTCTGTGGAACGCCGTTTATGATGGACTCCTCACCGAGTTGGATATGGGTGGGGCGGGGCGTGCGATTGCGTACGCCGACGACCTCGCCCTATTGTTTTCGGGTAGGGACCTCCCGCAGGTCAGGATGCAGATGGCTTCCGTGCTGCCGAGGATTGGAGCCTGGTTTCAGAAAACCGGCCTTTCCTTGGCAGCAGAAAAAACGGAGGCCATTCTCCTGACTGGCCACAGGATCGAGAAGACCGTTTGTCTTCCGATCCTGAATGCCACTGTCACCACGGCGGCCAGGGTCCGGTATTTGGGGGTAATCTTTGATTGCCTCCGTAACTATCGGGCCCATCTGGGGGAGGTTTCATTAAGGGCGGATAGGGTCTCAGGAGCGCTTTCCGCGATCCTGCCCAACACCAGGGGCCCATCCGTCCATGCCCGGAGACTCTACATCTCGGTGTGGGAGTCCGTCATGTTATACGGGTCGCCGGTCTGGGCTGTCGCGCTGGACAAGGAGAATGCACGTGCAATTCTCCGCCGTGCTCAGCGCACAGCCCTGATCCGATGTACAGCGGCATATAGGACTGTGTCCTTCGCCTCGCTCTGCGTTTTAGCAGGGCGAATGCCGCTGTACATCAAGGCCAAAATGGGGCGCGCAATTTTTTGCGCGAAAGCGCTAGATAGGGATAACCCCACCCTTGGCGGCGACCCGGATGTTTTAAAGACGCGTGCCCATCTCCATAAAGCCGCTGCGCTAACAGCGGCTATGGAGGAGTGGCAGGCAGAATGGGACAGGTCCCCACCCACTGGGTGGGTGAGACGCCTGGTCCCTGCGGTTAGCACGTTCGTTGACGCCTCGGGCCCCGCAGCAATGTCGGACTATTGGTCCCTACAATTGCTGTCGGGGCATGGGTCTTTCCAACAGTTCTTACACAGAATTGGGAAAGCACCCTCCGGGGCGTGTCTGGTCTGCGGGGCGGCCCGGGATGATGCCGAGCACGTGCTCATTGCATGCCCGGAGTACGCCCCCCAGCGCGAAGTGCTGACCGCCTGCCTCGGGGCACCGGTGGAAGTCTCCACGTTGGTGCCCCTTGCCACTTCCTCTCCGGAGAGATGGGCCGCGTTTCAGGAGTTTGCGGCCTCCGTCATGGGGGCCCGTCAAGCGGCCGAAATGGAGGCCGACCGTCTCTTTCGAGCGGAGCGCGTGCGGCTGGCCCAGGAGGCTGCGGCCGAGAGGGCCCGCGCGCGCATCCGACTCGGTAGAAAGAGAAAGAGGGTCGGCCCCAGATGATCGCGAGGGGGGGGTGATATCCCCCCCTGACGGTGTCCCCGTGAGGGGAGCCGTTTCTTTTTATTCCGCGTGTTTTTATTCCGCGTGTTTTTTATTGTGTTTCGTTGGGGTTTTTGTTTTTTATCCGGGTTGGGCGCGGTTATCCGCGTTTTTTATCCGGGTGTTTATTGTGGTGGTGGGTTTTTTATTTTTATTTTTATGGGGGGTAGCTTAAGTTAGTTTTAGTTAGCTTAAGTTTTATCTATTTAGTGCGGCGACGTACGCACAATTTTGTGCATCGTCTTGAGGCTGGGGAGCCCACTCATATTGAGTGGACACCCGGTCGGTGGTTTCCCCCCCTCCCAAAGCTTAATTTGGGAGTGGGGGGATGTTAGCGGGGCCTCGTTGGTGACAACAGCGGCGCCCGACGGACTACACCAGAAGTTCCGGGCGCCGCCATGAGGCCCACCGTGGAGACCACCAGAGGGGGTTTTTAGTGGGTATCCCGCCTATGTTATAGGCGGGGAGTCCCACATAACCCCGACATAAATGTCGGGGTATGCGTAATGCATTTTCCCCCTCTTCAAAAAAAAAAAAAAAAAAAAAAAAAAAAAAAAAAAAATTTTGGTTAGTGTCAAGGTCATTTCGGTTATTGTCAAGGTCATTTCGGTTATTGTCAAAATATTTTGGTTAGTGTCAAAATATTTTGGTTATTGTCAAGGTCATTTCGGTTATTGTCAAGGTCATTTCGGTTATTGTCAAGGTCATTTCGGTTATTGTCAAAATATTTTGGTTAGTGTCAAAATATTTTGGTTAGTGTCAAAATATTTTGGTTATTGTCAAGGTCATTTCGGTTAGTGTCAAGGTCATTTCGGTTATTGTCAGAATATTTTGGTTACTGTCAAGGTCATTTCGGTTAGTGTCAAGGTCATTTCGGTTATTGTCAAGGTCATTTCGGTTATTGTCAAAATATTTTGGTTAGTGTCAAAATATTTTGGTTAGTGTCAAAATATTTTGGTTATTGTCAAGGTCATTTCGGTTAGTGTCAAGATGATTTCGGTTATTGTCAAGGTCATTTCGGTTATTGTCAAAATATTTTGGTTAGTGTCAAAATATTTTGGTTAGTGTCAAAATATTTTGGTTATTGTCAAAATATTTTGGTTATTGTCAAGGTCATTTCGGTTAGTGTCAAGATGATTTCGGTTATTGTCAAGGTCATTTCGGTTATTGTCAAAATATTTTGGTTAGTGTCAAAATATTTTGGTTATTGTCAAGGTCATTTCGGTTATTGTCAAGGTCATTTCGGTTATTGTCAAGGTCATTTCGGTTATTGTCAAAATATTTTGGTTAGTGTCAAAATATTTTGGTTATTGTCAAGGTCATTTCGGTTATTGTCAGAATATTTTGGTTAGTGTCAAGGTCATTTCGGTTATTGTCAAGGTCATTTCGGTTATTGTCAAGGTGATTTCGGTTATTGTCAAGGTCATTTCGGTTATTGTCAAGGTCATTTCGGTTATTGTCAAGGTCATTTCGGTTATTGTCAAAATATTTTGGTTAGTGTCAAAATATTTTGGTTAGTGTCAAAATATTTCGGTTATTGTCAGAATATTTTGGTTAGTGTCAAAATATTTTGGTTAGTGTCAAAATATTTTGGTTAGTGTCAAGGTCATTTCGGTTTTTGTCAAGGTCATTTCGGTTACTGTCAAAATATTTTGGTTAGTGTCAAAATATTTTGGTTAGTGTCAAAATATTTTGGTTAGTGTCAAAATATTTTGGTTAGTGTCAAAATATTTTGGTTAGTGTCAAAATATTTTGGTTATTGTCAAGGTCATTTCGGTTAGTGTCAAGGTGATTTCGGTTATTGTCAAGGTCATTTCGGTTATTGTCAAAATATTTTGGTTAGTGTCAAAATATTTTGGTTAGTGTCAAGGTCATTTCGGTTATTGTCAAGGTCATTTCGGTTATTGTCAAAATATTTTGGTTAGTGTCAAAATATTTTGGTTATTGTCAAGGTCATTTCGGTTATTGTCAAAATATTTTGGTTAGTGTCAAAATATTTTGGTTAGTGTCAAAATATTTTGGTTATTGTCAAGGTGATTTCGGTTAGTGTCAAGGTCATTTCGGTTATTGTCAAGGTCATTTCGGTTATTGTCAAAATATTTTGGTTAGTGTCAAAATATTTTGGTTATTGTCAAGGTCATTTCGGTTATTGTCAAGGTCATTTCGGTTATTGTCAGAATATTTTGGTTAGTGTCAAGGTCATTTCGGTTATTGTCAAGGTCATTTCGGTTATTGTCAAAATATTTTGGTTAGTGTCAAAATATTTTGGTTAGTGTCAAAATATTTTGGTTAGTGTCAAAATATTTTGGTTAGTGTCAAGGTCATTTCGGTTATTGTCAAGGTCATTTCGGTTATTGTCAAAATATTTTGGTTAGTGTCAAAATATTTTGGTTATTGTCAAGGTCATTTCGGTTATTGTCAAGGTCATTTCGGTTATTGTCAAGGTCATTTCGGTTATTGTCAAAATATTTTGGTTAGTGTCAAAATATTTTGGTTAGTGTCAAAATATTTTGGTTATTGTCAAGGTCATTTCGGTTAGTGTCAAGGTCATTTCGGTTATTGTCAGAATATTTTGGTTACTGTCAAGGTCATTTCGGTTAGTGTCAAGGTCATTTCGGTTATTGTCAAGGTCATTTCGGTTATTGTCAAAATATTTTGGTTAGTGTCAAAATATTTTGGTTAGTGTCAAAATATTTTGGTTATTGTCAAGGTCATTTCGGTTAGTGTCAAGATGATTTCGGTTATTGTCAAGGTCATTTCGGTTATTGTCAAAATATTTTGGTTAGTGTCAAAATATTTTGGTTAGTGTCAAAATATTTTGGTTATTGTCAAAATATTTTGGTTATTGTCAAGGTCATTTCGGTTAGTGTCAAGATGATTTCGGTTATTGTCAAGGTCATTTCGGTTATTGTCAAAATATTTTGGTTAGTGTCAAAATATTTTGGTTAGTGTCAAAATATTTTGGTTATTGTCAAGGTCATTTCGGTTATTGTCAAGGTCATTTCGGTTATTGTCAAGGTCATTTCGGTTATTGTCAAGGTCATTTCGGTTATTGTCAAGGTCATTTCGGTTATTGTCAAAATATTTTGGTTAGTGTCAAAATATTTTGGTTATTGTCAAGGTCATTTCGGTTATTGTCAGAATATTTTGGTTAGTGTCAAGGTCATTTCGGTTATTGTCAAGGTCATTTCGGTTATTGTCAAAATATTTTGGTTAGTGTCAAAATATTTTGGTTAGTGTCAAAATATTTTGGTTAGTGTCAAGGTCATTTCAGTTATTGTCAAGGTCATTTCGGTTATTGTCAAGGTCATTTCGGTTATTGTCAAAATATTTTGGTTAGTGTCAAAATATTTTGGTTAGTGTCAAAATATTTTGGTTATTGTCAAGGTCATTTCGGTTAGTGTCAAGGTCATTTCGGTTATTGTCAGAATATTTTGGTTACTGTCAAGGTCATTTCGGTTAGTGTCAAGGTCATTTCGGTTATTGTCAAGGTCATTTCGGTTATTGTCAAAATATTTTGGTTAGTGTCAAAATATTTTGGTTATTGTCAAGGTCATTTCGGTTAGTGTCAAGGTGATTTCGGTTATTGTCAAGGTCATTTCGGTTATTGTCAAAATATTTTGGTTAGTGTCAAAATATTTTGGTTAGTGTCAAAATATTTTGGTTATTGTCAAGGTCATTTCGGTTATTGTCAAGGTCATTTCGGTTATTGTCGAAATATTTTGGTTAGTGTCAAAATACTTTGGTTAGTGTCAAAATATTTCGGTTATTGTCAGAATATTTTGGTTAGTGTCAAAATATTTTGGTTAGTGTCAAAATATTTTGGTTAGTGTCAAGGTCATTTCGGTTTTTGTCAAGGTCATTTCGGTTACTGTCAAAATATTTTGGTTAGTGTCAAAATATTTTGGTTATTGTCAAGGTCATTTCGGTTATTGTCAAGGTCATTTCGGTTATTGTCAAAATATTTTGGTTAGTGTCAAAATATTTTGGATATTGTCAAGGTCATTTCGGTTATTGTCAAGGTCATTTCGGTTATTGTCAAAATATTTTGGTTAGTGTCAAAATATTTTAGTTAGTGTCAAAATATTTTGGTTATTGTCAAGGTCATTTCGGTTAGTGTCAAGGTCATTTCGGTTATTGTCAAGGTCATTTCGGTTATTGTCAAAATATTTTGGTTAGTGTCAAAATATTTTGGTTATTGTCAAGGTCATTTCGGTTATTGTCAAGGTCATTTCGGTTATTGTCAGAATATTTTGGTTAGTGTCAAGGTCATTTCGGTTATTGTCAAGGTCATTTCGGTTATTGTCAAAATATTTTGGTTAGTGTCAAAATATTTTGGTTAGTGTCAAAATATTTTGGTTAGTGTCAAGGTCATTTCGGTTATTGTCAAGGTCATTTCGGTTATTGTCAAAATATTTTGGTTAGTGTCAAAATATTTTGGTTACTGTCAAAATATTTCGGTTATTGTCAGAATATTTTGGTTAGTGTCAAAATATTTTGGTTAGTGTCAAAATATTTTGGTTAGTGTCAAGGTCATTTCGGTTTTTGTCAAGGTCATTTCGGTTATTGTCAAAATATTTTGGTTAGTGTCAAAATATTTTGGTTAGTGTCAAAATATTTTGGTTATTGTCAAGGTCATTTCGGTTAGTGTCAAGATGATTTCGGTTATTGTCAAGGTCATTTCGGTTATTGTCAAAATATTTTGGTTAGTGTCAAAATATTTTGGTTAGTGTCAAAATATTTTGGTTATTGTCAAAATATTTTGGTTATTGTCAAGGTCATTTCGGTTAGTGTCAAGATGATTTCGGTTATTGTCAAGGTCATTTCGGTTATTGTCAAAATATTTTGGTTAGTGTCAAAATATTTTGGTTATTGTCAAGGTCATTTCGGTTATTGTCAAGGTCATTTCGGTTATTGTCAAGGTCATTTCGGTTATTGTCAAGGTCATTTCGGTTATTGTCAAAATATTTTGGTTAGTGTCAAAATATTTTGGTTATTGTCAAGGTCATTTCGGTTATTGTCAGAATATTTTGGTTAGTGTCAAGGTCATTTCGGTTATTGTCAAGGTCATTTCGGTTATTGTCAAGGTGATTTCGGTTATTGTCAAGGTCATTTCGGTTATTGTCAAGGTCATTTCGGTTATTGTCAAGGTCATTTCGGTTATTGTCAAAATATTTTGGTTAGTGTCAAAATATTTTGGTTAGTGTCAAAATATTTCGGTTATTGTCAGAATATTTTGGTTAGTGTCAAAATATTTTGGTTAGTGTCAAAATATTTTGGTTAGTGTCAAGGTCATTTCGGTTTTTGTCAAGGTCATTTCGGTTACTGTCAAAATATTTTGGTTAGTGTCAAAATATTTTGGTTAGTGTCAAAATATTTTGGTTAGTGTCAAAATATTTTGGTTAGTGTCAAAATATTTTGGTTAGTGTCAAAATATTTTGGTTATTGTCAAGGTCATTTCGGTTAGTGTCAAGGTGATTTCGGTTATTGTCAAGGTCATTTCGGTTATTGTCAAAATATTTTGGTTAGTGTCAAAATATTTTGGTTAGTGTCAAGGTCATTTCGGTTATTGTCAAGGTCATTTCGGTTATTGTCAAAATATTTTGGTTAGTGTCAAAATATTTTGGTTATTGTCAAGGTCATTTCGGTTATTGTCAAAATATTTTGGTTAGTGTCAAAATATTTTGGTTAGTGTCAAAATATTTTGGTTATTGTCAAGGTCATTTCGGTTAGTGTCAAGGTCATTTCGGTTATTGTCAAGGTCATTTCGGTTATTGTCAAAATATTTTGGTTAGTGTCAAAATATTTTGGTTATTGTCAAGGTCATTTCGGTTATTGTCAAGGTCATTTCGGTTATTGTCAGAATATTTTGGTTAGTGTCAAGGTCATTTCGGTTATTGTCAAGGTCATTTCGGTTATTGTCAAAATATTTTGGTTAGTGTCAAAATATTTTGGTTAGTGTCAAAATATTTTGGTTAGTGTCAAAATATTTTGGTTAGTGTCAAGGTCATTTCGGTTATTGTCAAGGTCATTTCGGTTATTGTCAAAATATTTTGGTTAGTGTCAAAATATTTTGGTTATTGTCAAGGTCATTTCGGTTATTGTCAAGGTCATTTCGGTTATTGTCAAGGTCATTTCGGTTATTGTCAAAATATTTTGGTTAGTGTCAAAATATTTTGGTTAGTGTCAAAATATTTTGGTTATTGTCAAGGTCATTTCGGTTAGTGTCAAGGTCATTTCGGTTATTGTCAGAATATTTTGGTTACTGTCAAGGTCATTTCGGTTAGTGTCAAGGTCATTTCGGTTATTGTCAAGGTCATTTCGGTTATTGTCAAAATATTTTGGTTAGTGTCAAAATATTTTGGTTAGTGTCAAAATATTTTGGTTATTGTCAAGGTCATTTCGGTTAGTGTCAAGATGATTTCGGTTATTGTCAAGGTCATTTCGGTTATTGTCAAAATATTTTGGTTAGTGTCAAAATATTTTGGTTAGTGTCAAAATATTTTGGTTATTGTCAAAATATTTTGGTTATTGTCAAGGTCATTTCGGTTAGTGTCAAGATGATTTCGGTTATTGTCAAGGTCATTTCGGTTATTGTCAAAATATTTTGGTTAGTGTCAAAATATTTTGGTTAGTGTCAAAATATTTTGGTTATTGTCAAGGTCATTTCGGTTATTGTCAAGGTCATTTCGGTTATTGTCAAGGTCATTTCGGTTATTGTCAAGGTCATTTCGGTTATTGTCAAGGTCATTTCGGTTATTGTCAAAATATTTTGGTTAGTGTCAAAATATTTTGGTTATTGTCAAGGTCATTTCGGTTATTGTCAGAATATTTTGGTTAGTGTCAAGGTCATTTCGGTTATTGTCAAGGTCATTTCGGTTATTGTCAAAATATTTTGGTTAGTGTCAAAATATTTTGGTTAGTGTCAAAATATTTTGGTTAGTGTCAAGGTCATTTCAGTTATTGTCAAGGTCATTTCGGTTATTGTCAAGGTCATTTCGGTTATTGTCAAAATATTTTGGTTAGTGTCAAAATATTTTGGTTAGTGTCAAAATATTTTGGTTATTGTCAAGGTCATTTCGGTTAGTGTCAAGGTCATTTCGGTTATTGTCAGAATATTTTGGTTACTGTCAAGGTCATTTCGGTTAGTGTCAAGGTCATTTCGGTTATTGTCAAGGTCATTTCGGTTATTGTCAAAATATTTTGGTTAGTGTCAAAATATTTTGGTTATTGTCAAGGTCATTTCGGTTAGTGTCAAGGTGATTTCGGTTATTGTCAAGGTCATTTCGGTTATTGTCAAAATATTTTGGTTAGTGTCAAAATATTTTGGTTAGTGTCAAAATATTTTGGTTATTGTCAAGGTCATTTCGGTTATTGTCAAGGTCATTTCGGTTATTGTCAAAATATTTTGGTTAGTGTCAAAATACTTTGGTTAGTGTCAAAATATTTCGGTTATTGTCAGAATATTTTGGTTAGTGTCAAAATATTTTGGTTAGTGTCAAAATATTTTGGTTAGTGTCAAGGTCATTTCGGTTTTTGTCAAGGTCATTTCGGTTACTGTCAAAATATTTTGGTTAGTGTCAAAATATTTTGGTTAGTGTCAAAATATTTTGGTTATTGTCAAGGTCATTTCGGTTATTGTCAAGGTCATTTCGGTTATTGTCAAAATATTTTGGTTAGTGTCAAAATATTTTGGTTATTGTCAAGGTCATTTCGGTTATTGTCAAGGTCATTTCGGTTATTGTCAAAATATTTTGGTTAGTGTCAAAATATTTTAGTTAGTGTCAAAATATTTTGGTTATTGTCAAGGTCATTTCGGTTAGTGTCAAGGTCATTTCGGTTATTGTCAAGGTCATTTCGGTTATTGTCAAAATATTTTGGTTAGTGTCAAAATATTTTGGTTATTGTCAAGGTCATTTCGGTTATTGTCAAGGTCATTTCGGTTATTGTCAGAATATTTTGGTTAGTGTCAAGGTCATTTCGGTTATTGTCAAGGTCATTTCGGTTATTGTCAAAATATTTTGGTTAGTGTCAAAATATTTTGGTTAGTGTCAAAATATTTTGGTTAGTGTCAAGGTCATTTCGGTTATTGTCAACGTCATTTCGGTTATTGTCAAAATATTTTGGTTAGTGTCAAAATATTTTGGTTACTGTCAAAATATTTCGGTTATTGTCAGAATATTTTGGTTAGTGTCAAAATATTTTGGTTAGTGTCAAAATATTTTGGTTAGTGTCAAGGTCATTTCGGTTTTTGTCAAGGTCATTTCGGTTACTGTCAAAATATTTTGGTTAGTGTCAAAATATTTTGGTTAGTGTCAAGGTCATTTCGGTTTTTGTCAAGGTCATTTCGGTTACTGTCAAAATATTTTGGTTAGTGTCAAAATATTTTGGTTAGTGTCAAAATATTTTCTCCCTCCAGGGTCAACCACCTTGAGCGTGGTGGGGGAGCTCTGGGAAGGTGGCTATGTTCTCCTTCGGGTCCTGGGTGAGGGATTTCTCTCACCTAGGGGCCGGATGGGGGATGCTACCTTCCTGGCTAAGGGTTGACCACCCTCCTACGGTCCGGTTAGAGGAGATTTTTTATGGAAACATCCGTTCCTCCGGGTAGGGATGGTGAGTGGGCGGTGCGGCCACCATCTGATGTCCCCCCCGCCGCCGCGGGGTTCCCGGGTGACCTTGAACAGGGTTACCTGGGCCCCGTGGCTAAAAGATCAGGAGGGGGGGGCATGTACTCAGATGGTGGGCCTGTTTTTGTCGAACCGGTACTTACCCGTCCTGGGGCTCCTGGGCTGGTGTCCCGGGGCCCGTCCATCCTCCCGCTTCGCTCGGCTGCCACAATCCTGAAATTAAAAAAAAAAAAAAAAAAGAGGGGTTGTTGGTGGTTGCACTGGGGACTGTATAGGGCTGGGTAGCCCTAACAGTCCCCGTGTGGTGGCGTTTCCACCACACTGGTGCTTGTGGTGGTGGTGGTGGTGGTGGTGGTGGGCGGGTCTTGGGGGCACTTTGGTAAAGGGGGGGATTGGGGGCCCCCCATGGGCTTAACATCTTCCCATGGGGGGTTTCGTTCTTCGCTTTGCGGGGACAGGACCTAGCGGCATTGGGGTCCCCCCGGCATTAGCCGGTTATGCCGCGGTGGCCACTCCATCGGGGCCACGTGTCGGGTGAAATCCGCTGGGCGGTGGGGTCGTCGCCCCTTAAGACATACACATGATTTTATGTCTACAATAAGCCGGGCCTCGGATGCAAAGCCGGCGAATTCTGATATAAGATCAGACCCTGCGGGTGTTGTCGGCAGCACGCAGGGGACGAGTAAGTCCGATGGCACTGAGCTGATGCGGCGGGCCAGTGTCACCCCGGGTGGCGGTGATTTATTACCGCCATTGCACCCCGGGCAAAAAGCAACTGCGGCAGGACCAGGCAAGACCTTGGACGATGATTTGGTGATGGATTGGACCCATGCACACCCGGAGGGGTCTCCCCCCCTCGTTATCCTGGGGGAGGACTCCCCGGAGGGGATGCATGGGGCTGCGGTTGAGGGGGAGCCGGGCAGCGTGGCCGATTGGAGGAGGAGGGTCGCGCTGCTCGAGGCGGCGGGGGTGACTCTCACCCCCCCCACTAGCAAGGTGACCCGGGATGTAGTAATCCCGGAGACCCCCACTACGCCGGCGGACGCCGGCATCGTAAGGGGGCGAACCCTGGCGAGGACCCCTCCGGAGCGACGCTCGCAATCGGAGGGCCTCGTCAGGAGCGGGGTGGCTGCAGCACCGAGGCTGCAGCCGGAGCCCGATATCCACCCTATGGGTGGGACTGGGGGGGGGAACCCCCAAAATCGGCCCTTTTCAGGGCCACTGGGGGCACCAGTGGGTGGCCCCACCATTACTAGCGTGGAGGTTCTGGGTAGGGAGGGGGGTGATGGGGGGGGCCCTGTATCAGGGTCCAATCTCCCCAAGCCCCCCCCCCCGGCGACGTCAACTCCGGTGTCAGAGGCGCTGCCTCGCGCTAAGCGCTTGACATCGGAGGAGAAGCTCGAGGCCCGGCTGGAGGAGGTAGGACGGCTCCTTATGGAGTTGGTCCGCGAGTGCCGGGACCTCAAGACCACCGTCGCGGCGGGGAAGGTCACGAAGGCCAGGGTAGCAACCCTGACCGACGGGATTATCGACCGCTGCGAGGTGGCGTCGTCGGTCGTGGTAGAGGCCCAGGCCTACCACGATGTGGTGGTCGCAAGGTCTAAGGCCAAGGGGAAGCCGGCTAACCAGCCGAAGGGGCTGGTACAGACCAGTTTGCCGGTAACCCGAAGGCCGATGACCACCGACAGGGCCACCCAAACGGTGGAGGGGTTGGACCCTCGGGGACCGGGTATCTCGGTCCCCGGGGAGGCCCAGGGTCCCAGTTCCGTGATTGTGGTGGGCGATAAGACCCCCCCCCCTAAGAAGGGGGGTGGGGCGAAGACCCCGCAATCTAAGGGGAAGGGGAAGGGGAAGAGGCTACGGTCCTCCCCCAATGAGGTGGCGACGGAGGGGTCCAAGAAGAGACTCTTCTCAGAGGCTGTTGCCTCGCCCCCCGTCGCTACCCCTAAATCCCCGGGCCCTGGGCAAACCCGCGCCCCCCCCATGGTCGGGGAAAAAGCGGGACCCTCCGGTGAGGGGGGAGGTGGTCTTCCACCCCCCCGCGGTGTAGGCGTGGCGGGTGACCCTGGGGAGGGTGGCCCTACCCGTGACCCTTCTTTTGAAAGGGTCACGAGGAAGAAAAAAAAGAAGAAAGGGAAGGGCAAGGTGCCACCCCCCCCCCTGAGTGGGACTCAGGGTACGGGGGTACCTGGGGTACCCCAGAAGGTGGGGCCGAAGGGGAGTACTCCCCGCCAACCCCCCTCGAGTGGCAAAATGCCGGGGGCTACCCCGAATAAGGGGAAGGCGGGCACGCCCCGCCCTGGTATTGGGAAGGCGGGGGCTCCCCCCCCCACATCCGCGGTGAAGCCTCGGGCTCCGGCCGCCCCGCCCAAAAAAAGGGCGAGGCCGGTCAGAACCCGCCCGGAGGCGGTTTTAGTGAGGGTTCCGGAGGGGGGTCAGTTTATTGACACCTACCGGACGACCGTGACCCTGGGGCGTGCGGCCTTGACTGATGTCAGGGCCGTGAAACGCACGCGCCTGGGGCACGTGCTTTTAGAGCTCGGTCCCAAGGTCAGTTCGACCTTGGTGGCCAGCGAGCTCGTTAAGCTATCGTCCGGTAAGGTGTCATGTACCCCCCTCCAGGACAGAACGGCCCTAGAGATAAGGGACATTGACCCGATGGTCGATGCCCCGGCCCTCCTGGAGGACTTGGGCGCGGCCCTGAAGGTGGAGGTGACCGGTCTGGCGGTCCGTTCGTTGAGAACCACTCTCAACGGGACCCAGACCGCGGTGGTGGAGGTGCCCACCACCGCCCTCCCGAAGGGCGCGGAACCCGTCCGTTTTAGGACGGGTTTGACCGTGGTGCGAACCAGACCACTGGTGAAGAGCACGCGTTGTTTCGCGTGCCACCAGTTGGGACATCTGGCCGCCGCTTGCCCCACGGTCCCCAAGGGGAAAGAGATGTGCAGAAGGTGCGGGGCCTTGGACCACGCCATTGCGGTTTGCAAGGGCGTGGCCAAATGCCTCATTTGCTCGGCGAGGGGGGTAACGGGCCCAAAGGCGGCGCATGTCACTGCGTCGCTGGCCTGCCCTGCCATTAGGGCGAATTCGGCTGCGGGGGGGTCAAGATCTTCTAGACCCGGTCAATGACCCAGATCCTGCAGATCAATCTCGGCAGGGGCAGGCTTGCGCAGGATCTAATGATCCAGAACGCCTGCCTGCTTGGGGTTGACCTCGTGGTCATCTCCGAACCATTCAGGATGTTGCCTGAGTGGATAGGGGATGCCACGGGGGACGCAGCGATCTGGGTGACCGGGTTCAAGGGGAGGCATGCCTCCCTTACCCCCCCAGCTGCTGCCGAAGGCATAGCCACCGCGATCGTGGATAACACGGTCGTGGTGAGCTGTTACTGCCCGCCGAGCAAGAAGGGCCCCGCCTTCCTGGCATACCTCCAGGAGCTAGAGGCCTTAGTGTTAAGTGTTTTAACCCCGGGGAGAGGGGTAATTTTAGCGGGGGACCTTAATCCCAAGTCCCCTGCATGGGGGGGGAAAACTGCAGATAGGAGGGGCCATGCGTGTATGGCCCTGCTGGCGAGGTTGGGTTTGGTGCCCATTAGAGTTCCGGGACGGTGTACGTTCCGGACGGGCAGGGGCTCGTCCTTCATTGACGTCCTGTCTGTGGACAGGAGTCTGGCCGGGTTGGTTCGGAGGAGTGAGGTGCTTCGACACTTTACTGCCTCCGACCACCTCTACGTCCGCCACACCCTGGCAAAACCGGGTGCGGCTCGCCGACCACCTGGCGACGGCTGGACTCCATACTCAATGAAGGATGTGGCCCCGGAGTCGATTTTGGAGGGTTTCCGCGTTCTGCGGAACGCCCTCCCGACTCCGCCCTCCTCGCTGGCCACGCCTGTGGGCGTGTCTGCCCCTCCTCCCCCGCCGGAACCGCCCAGTTTTATGGATGGGATCCCGAAGGCGGAGGGTCTGCAGCGACTGTTAGAGGGGGTTAGTGCCCGGGTCCTCAGGAAGAGGTGTCTTCCGAGGGGGACCCGGAAGCCCAATCGTTGGTGGAATGCGGAGATAGCCGACGCACGCTCTGCGATGCATCGTGCCCGTAGGCTCCTCCAGAGAAGTAGGAGGAGATTAGACCCCTCCTCCCCCCGCCTCGAACAACTGAGGCGGGACTTCTCCTTGGCGAGGCGTACAGTTCAAGTCTTGATCTGGCGCTCCAAGGAGAAGCTCTGGAGGGAGCTTTACGGCACGGTCGATGGCGATCCGTGGGGGAAGCCATACAAGGTTGTTATGGCTAGTTTGGGGGGGAGGAAACCGAACATGGTTATGACGCGGGAGCAGGTTGGCGGGGTACTAGATACCCTTTTCGCCACTGCCCCGCTCCCTCCCCTCCCTTCCCCCTCACCAGCGGTTGGGCCGGCGCGTATGCACGCCCCCCTCTTGTCGCGTCCCCTCCCTATGCGACCCCTCTCCTCGTTTTGGAGGGGTATCCCGGAGGTTACGCCCGAGCAGGTCGACAGGGCCCTCTCGCGTATCAAGCCCAATAAGGCCCCCGGACTCGACAGAGTCCCTTCGGGGGTCGTGGCCTGTGTGGCCAGGGCACACGTACACCTGATACGCGAGATGGTTGCCGACACGTTACAGCGCGGTGGAATCCCGGCTTCGTGGAAGATGGCTAGAGTCATCTTGATCCCGAAGCCGGGAAAGGATCCCCTAAGCCCGAGGGCCTATAGGCCGATCTCCGTACTCCCAGCCTTATCTAAGGTATGGGAGTACGTTATCAAGGAGATCCTGGAATCCCAGCTCGGCAGGGATCCGTTCCATAAACACCAATATGGTTTTCGCCGCGGTGCTGGCACCATGGAGGCGGCCACCGAGGTTGCTCGGTTTGCCGAACTCTCCAGGGCCCAGAACAGGATATGCCTTCTCCTGTCCTTCGACGTTCAGAACGCTTTCAATACCCTCCGTTGGGAGGTAGTTCTGAGCGAGTTGGATAGGAGGGGCGTCGACCGGTATGTTCGGGCGCTCCTTCGGGATTATTTTAATAATCGTAGGATCACGGTGCACTCATATGAGGGCACCGTGGTCCGTGATATTTATGCGGGCGTTCCACAGGGGTCCGTTTTAGGACCCTTTCTGTGGAACGCCGTCTATGATGGACTCCTCACCGAGTTGGATATGGGTGGGGCGGGGCGTGCGATTGCGTACGCCGACGACCTCGCCCTATTGTTTTCGGGTAGGGACCTCTCGCAGGTCAGGTTGCAGATGGCTTCCGTGCTGCCGAGGATTGGAGCTTGGTTCCAGAAAACCGGCCTTTCCTTGGCAGCAGAAAAAACGGAGGCCATCCTCCTGACTGGCCACAGGATCGAGAAGACGGTACGTCTTCCGATCCTGAATGCCATTGTTACCACGGCGGCCAGGGTCCGGTATTTGGGGGTGATCTTTGATTGCCTCCGTAATTATCGGGCCCATCTGGGGGAGGTTTCAATAAGGGCGGATAGGGTCTCAGGAGCGCTTTCTGCGATCCTGCCCAACACCAGGGGCCCATCCGCCCATGCCCGGAGACTCTACATCTCGGTGTGGGAGTCCATCGTGTTATACGGGTCGCCGGTCTGGGCTGTCGCGCTGGAGAAGGGGAATGCACGCGCAATTCTCCGCCGTGCTCAGCGCACAGCCCTGATCCGATGTACAGCGGCATATAGGACTGTGTCCTTCGCCTCGCTCTGCGTTTTAGCAGGGCGAATGCCGCTGTACATCAAGGCCAAAATGGGGCGCGCAATTTTCTGCGCGAAAGCGCTAGACAGGGATAACCCCACCCTTGGCGGCGACCCGAATATTTTAAAGACGCGCGCCCATCTCCATAAAGCCGCTGCGATAACAGCGGCTATGGAGGAGTGGCAGGCAGAATGGGACAGGTCCCCACCCACTGGGTGGGTGAGACGCCTGGTCCCAGCGGTTAGCACGTTCGTCGACGCCTCGGGCCCCGCAGCAATATCGGACTATTGGTCCTTACAATTGCTGTCGGGGCACGGGTCCTTCCAACAGTTCTTACACAGAATTGGGAAGGTACCCTCCGAGGCGTGTCTGGTCTGCGGGGCGGCCCGGGATGATGCCGAGCACGTGCTCATTGCATGCCCGGAGTACGCCCCCCAGCGCGAAGTGCTGACCGCCTGCCTCGGGGCACCGGTGGAAGTCTCCACGTTGGTGCCCCTTGCCACTTCCTCTCCGGAGAGATGGGCCGCGTTTCAAGAGTTTGCGGCCTCCGTCATGGGGGCCCGTCAAGCGGCTGAAATGGAGGCCGACCGTCTCTTTCGAGCGGAGCGCGTGCGGCTGGCCCAGGAGGCTGCGGCCGAGAGGGCCCGCGCGCGCATCCGACTCGGTAGAAAGAGAAAGAGGGTCGGCCCCAGATGATCGCGAGGGGGGGGGGTGATATCCCTCCCTGACGGTGTCCCCGTGAGGGGAGCCGGTTTTTTATTCCGCGTGTTTTTTTTTTTTTATTCCGCGTGTTTTTTATTGTGTTTTGTTGGGGTTTTTGTTTTTATCCGGGTTGGGCGCGGTTATCCGCGTTTTTTATCCGGGTTTTTTATGGTGGTGGTGGGTTTTTATTTTTATTTTATGGGGGGTAGCTTAAGTTAGTTTAGTTAGCTTAAGTTTTATCTATTTATTGCGGCGACGTACGCACAATTTTTTGTGCATCGTCTTGAGGCTGGGGAGCCCACTCATATTGAGTGGACACCCGGTCGGTGGTTTCCCCCCCTCCCAAAGCTTAATTTGGGAGTGGGGGGATGTTAGCGGGGCCTCGTTGGTTACAACAGCGGCGCCCGACGGACTACACCAGAAGTTCCGGGCGCCGCCATGAGGCCCACCATGGAGACCACCAGAGGGGGTTTTTAGTGGGTATCCCGCCTATGTTATAGGCGGGGAGTCCCACATAACCCCGACAAAAATGTCGGGGTATGCGTAATGCATTTTCCCCCTCTTCAAAAAAAAAAAAAAAAAAAAAAGTGTCAAAATATTTTGGTTATTGTCAAGGTCATTTCGGTTAGTGTCAAGGTGATTTCGGTTATTGTCAAGGTGATTTCGGTTATTGTCAAGGTCATTTCGGTTATTGTCAAAATATATTGGTTAGTGTCAAAATATTTTGGTTAGTGTCAAGGTCATTTCGGTTATTGTCAAGGTCATTTCGGTTATTGTCAAGGTCATTTCGGTTATTGTCAGAATATTTTGGTTACTGTCAAGGTCATTTCGGTTAGTGTCAAGGTCATTTCGGTTATTGTCAAGGTCATTTCGGTTATTGTCAAAATATTTTGGTTAGTGTCAAAATATTTTGGTTAGTGTCAAAATATTTTGGTTATTGTCAAGGGCATTTCGGTTAGTGTCAAGGTGATTTCGGTTATTGTCAAAATATTTTGGTTAGTGTCAAAATATTTTGGTTATTGTCAAGGTCATTTCGGTTATTGTCAAGGTCATTTCGGTTATTGTCAGAATATTTTGGTTAGTGTCAAAATATTTTGGTTAGTGTCAAAATATTTTGGTTAGTGTCAAAATATTTTGGTTAGTGTCAAAATATTTTGGTTATTGTCAAGGTCATTTCGGTTATTGTCAAGGTCATTTCGGTTAGTGTCACTTTCCTTTAGCTTGCGCTTGGTTAGTGTCACTTTTCTTCAGCGAGCGCTTGGTTAGTGTCACTTTTCCTCAGCGAGCGCTTGGTTAGTGTCACTTTTCTTCAGCTTGCGCTTGGTTAGTGTCACTTTTCTTCAGCTTGCGCTTGGTTAGTGTCACTTTTCTTTAGCTTACGCTTGGTTAGTGACACTTTTCTTCAGCTTGCGCTGAATTTCGGTTATTGTCAAGGTCATTTCGGTTATTGTCAAAATATTTTGGTTAGTGTCAAAATATTTTGGTTATTGTCAAGGTCATTTCGGTTATTGTCAAGGTCATTTCGGTTATTGTCAGAATATTTTGGTTACTGTCAAGGTCATTTCGGTTAGTGTCAAGGTCATTTCGGTTATTGTCAAGGTCATTTCGGTTATTGTCAAAATATTTTGCTTAGTGTCAAAATATTTTGCTTAGTGTCAAAATATTTTGGTTAGTGTCAAAATATTTTGGTTATTGTCAAGGTCATTTCGGTTAGTGTCAAGGTGATTTCGGTTATTGTCAAGGTCATTTCGGTTATTGTCAAAATATTTTGGTTAGTGTCAAAATATTTTGGTTATTGTCAAGGTCATTTCGGTTATTGTCAGAATATTTTGGTTAGTGTCAAGGTCATTTCGGTTAGTGTCAAGGTCATTTCGGTTATTGTCAAGGTCATTTCGGTTATTGTCAAAATATTTTGGTTAGTGTCAAAATATTTTGGTTAGTGTCAAGGTCATTTCGGATATTGTCAAGGTCATTTCGGTTATTGTCAAAATATTTTGGTTAGTGTCAAAATATTTTGGTTAGTGTCAAAATATTTTGGTTAGTGTCAAAATATTTTGGTTATTGTCAAGGTCATTTCGGTTATTGTCAAGGTCATTTCGGTTATTGTCAAGGTCATTTCGGTGAGTGTCACTTTCCTTTAGCTTGCGCTTGGTTAGTGTCACTTTTCTTCAGCGAGCGCTTGGTTAGTGTCACTTTTCCTCAGCGAGCGCTTGGTTAGTGTCACTTTTCTTCAGCTTGCGCTTGGTTAGTGTCACTTTTCTTCAGCTTGTGCTTGGTTAGTGTCACTTTTCTTTAGCTTACGCTTGGTTAGTGACACTTTTCTTCAGCTTGCGCTTGGTTAGTGTCACTTTTCTTCAGCTTGCGCTTGGTTAGTGTCATTTTTCTTCAGCTTGCGCTTGGTTAGTGTCACTTTTCTTCAGCTTGCGCTTGGTTAGTGTCACTTTTCTTCAGCTTGCGCTTGGTTAGTGTCACTTTTCTTCAGCGAGCGCTTGGTTAGTGTCACTTTTCTTCAGCGAGCGCTTGGTTAGTGCCACTTTTCTTCAGCTTGCGCTTGGTTAGTGTCACTTTTCTTCAGCTTGCGCTTGGTTAGTGTCACTTTTCTTCAGCTTTTTTTTTTTTTTTTTTTTTTTTGAAGAGGGGGAAAATGCTTTACGCATACCCCGACATTTTTGTCGGGGTTATGTGGGACTCCCCGCCTATAACATAGGCGGGATACCCACTAAAAACCCCCTCTGGTGGTCTCCATGGTGGGCCTCATGGCGGCGCCCGGAACTTCTGATGTAGTCCGTCGGGCGCCGCTACTGTTGCCAGTGAGGCCCCACTAACATCCCCCCACTCCCAAATTAAGCTTTGGGAGGGGGGGAAACCACCGACCGGGTGTCCACTCAATATGAGTGGGCTCCCCGGCCTCAAGACACTGCACTGTAGTGCATGCGTCGCCGCAATAATAAATAATTTAAGCTAGCTTAAACTAAACTTAAATTACCCATCACCCCCATAAAAAATAAAAAACATAAAAAACCCACCACCATAAAAAACACCGGATAAAAAACGCGGATAAAAAAAACACGTTAGTCCCGGGTAAAAACAAGAACAAAAAGCGCAATAAAAACACGCGGTCATAGAACGGCTCCCCGCATGGGGACACCGTCAGGGGGGATATCACCCCCCCCTCGCGATCATCGGGGGCCGACCCTCTTTCTCTTTCTACCGAGCCTGGTGCGCGCGCGGGCCCTCTCGGCCGCAGCCTCCTGGGCCAGCCGCACGCGCTCCGCTCGAAAGAGGCGGTCGGCCTCCTTTTCGGCCGCTTGACGGGCCCCCATGACGGAGGCCGCAAACTCCCGGAACGCGGCCCATCTCTCCGGAGAGGAAGTGGCAAGGGGCACCAACGTGGAGACTTCCACCGGTGCCCCGAGGCAGGCGGTCAGCACTTCGCGCTGGGGGGCGTACTCCGGGCATGCAATGAGCACATGCTCGGCATCATCCCGGGCCGCCCCGCAGACCAGACACGCCTCGGAGGGTGCTTTCCCAATTCTATGTAAGAACTGTTGGAAAGACCCATGCCCCGTCAGCAATTGTAGGGACCAATAGTCCGACATTGCTGCGGGGCCCGAGGCGTCAACGAACGTGCTAACCGCTGGGACCAGGCGTCTCACCCACCCAGTGGGTGGGGACCTGTCCCATTCCGCCTGCCACTCCTCCATAGCCGCTGTTAACGCAGCGGCTTTATGGAGATGGGCGCGCGTCTTTAAAATATCCGGGTCGCCGCCAAGGGTGGGGTTATCCCTATCTTGCGCTTTCGCGCAAAAAATTGCGCGCCCCATTTTGGCCTTTATGTACAGCGGCATTCGCCCTGCTAAAACGCAGAGCGAGGCAAAGGACACAGTCCTATATGCCGCTGTACATCGGATCAGGGCTGTGCGCTGAGCACGGCGGAGAATTGCACGTGCATTCCCCTTCTCCAGCGCGACAGCCCAGACCGGCGACCCGTATAAAATGATGGACTCCCACACCGAGATGTAGAGTCTCCGGGCATGGACGGATGGGCCCCTGGTGTTGGGCAGGATCGCAGAAAGCGCTCCTGAGACCCTATCCGCCCTTATTGAAACCTCCCCCAGATGGGCCCGATAATTACGGAGGCAATCAAAGATCACCCCCAAATACCGGACCCTGGCCGCCGTGGTAACAATGGCATTCAGGATCGGAAGACGTACCGTCTTCTCGATCCTGTGGCCAGTCAGGAGGATGGCCTCCGTTTTTTCTGCTGCCAAGGAAAGGCCGGTTTTCTGGAACCAAACTCCAATCCTCGGCAGCACGGAAGCCATCTGCAACCTGACCTGCGAGAGGTCCCTACCCGAAAACAATAGGGCGAGGTCGTCGGCGTACGCAATCGCACGCCCCGCCCCACCCATATCCAACTCGGTGAGGAGTCCGTCATAGACGGCGTTCCACAGAAAGGGTCCTAGAACGGACCCCTGTGGAACGCCCGCATAAATATCACGGACCACGGTGCCCTCATAGGAGTGCACCGTGATCCTCACTTTTCTTCAGCTTGCGCTTGGTTAGTGTCACTTTTCTTCAGCTTGCGCTTGGTTAGTGTCACTTTTCTTCAGCTTGCGCTTGGTTAGTGTCACTTTTCTTCAGCGAGCGCTTGGTTAGTGCCACTTTTCTTCAGCTTGCGCTTGGTTAGTGTCACTTTTCTTCAGCTTGCGCTTGGTTAGTGTCACTTTTCTTCAGCTTGCGCTTGGTTAGTGTCACTTTTCTTCAGCTTGCGCTTGGTTAGTGTCACTTTTCTTCAGCTTGCGCTTGGTTAGTGTCTCCCTCCAGGGTCAACCACCTTGGCGTGGTGGGGGAGCTCTGGGAAGGTGGCTATGTTCCCCTTCGGGTCCTGGGTGGGGGATTGATCGCACCTAGGGGCCGGATGGGGGATGCTACCTTGGTGGCTAAGGGTTGACCACCCTCCGTACAGTCCTGCAAAAAGGAGATTTTTTGTTAAAACTTCCGTTCCTCCGGGAAGGGATGGTGGGTGGGCGGTGCGGCCACCATCTGATGTCCCCTCCGCCGCCGCGGGGTCCCCGGGTGACCTTGAACAGGGTTACCTGGGCCCCGTGGCTAAAAGATCAGGAGGGGGGGGGGGCATGTATTCAGAGGGTGGCCGGTTTGTTTGGGCCCTTACCTACCTGTCCTGGGGCTCCTGGGCTGGTGTCCCGGGGCCCGTCCGCCCTTCTGCTCCGCTCGTCTGCTGCAACCCTGGAAAAAAAGGGGGTTGTTGGTGGACGCACGGGGTACCGTATAGGGCTGGGTAGCCCTAATAGGCCCCGTGCGGTGGCGTATCCACCGCAGGACCCGAAGTGCAGAACACGGAAAAGTCGCGAAAAAAAATAAATCTCCCGAAGTCGCGAAAAATGCCCGCGCATGCGCACTGGGGGCGCCGGGGGTGCGTGCGCGCAGGACCCGAAGTGCAGAACACGGAAAAGTCGCGAAAAAAAATAAATCTCCCGAAGTCGCGAAAAATGCCCGCGCATGCGGACTGGGGGCGCCGGGGGTGCGTGCGCGCAGGACCCGAAGTGCAGAACACGGAAAAGTCGCGAAAAAAAATAAATCTCCCGAAGTCGCGAAAAATGCCCGCGCATGCGGACTGGGGGCGCCGGGGGTGCGTGCGCGCAGGACCCGAAGTGCAGAACACGGAAAAGTCGCGAAAAAAAAAAATCTCCCGAAGTCGCGAAAAATGCCCGCGCATGCGCACTGGGGGCGCCGGGGGTGCGTGCGCGCAGGACCCGAAGTGCAGATCACGGAAAAGTCGCGAAAAAAAAAAATCTCCCGAAGTCGCGAAAAATGCCCGCGCATGCGCACTGGGGGCGCCGGGGGTGCGTGCGCGCAGGACCCGAAGTGCAGAACACGGAAAAGTCGCGAAAAAAAAAAATCTCCCGAAGTCGCGAAAAATGCCCGCGCATGCGCACTGGGGGCGCCGGGGGTGCGTGCGCGCAGGACCCGAAGTGCAGATCACGGAAAAGTCGCGAAAAAAAAAAATCTCCCGAAGTGGCGAAAAATGCCCGCGCATGCGCACTGGGGGCGCCGGGGGTGCGTGCGCGCAGGACCCGAAGTGCAGAACACGGAAAAGTCGCGAAAAAAAAAAATCTCTCGAAGTCGCGAAAAATGCCCGCGCATGCGCACTGGGGGCGCCGGGGGTGCGTGCGCGCAGGACCCGAAGTGCAGATCACGGAAAAGTCGCGAAAAAAAAAAATCTCCCGAAGTGGCGAAAAATGCCCGCGCATGCGCACTGGGGGCGCCGGGGGTGCGTGCGCGCAGGACCCGAAGTGCAGAGCACGGAAAAGTCGCGAAAAAAAAAAATCTCCCGAAGTCGCGAAAAATGCCCGCGCATGCGCACTGGGGGCGCCGGGGGTGCGTGCGCGCAGGACCCGAAGTGCAGATCACGGAAAAGTCGCGAAAAAAAAAAATCTCCCGAAGTGGCGAAAAATGCCCGCGCATGCGCACTGGGGGCGCCGGGGGTGCGTGCGCGCAGGACCCGAAGTGCAGAACACGGAAAAGTCGCGAAAAAAAAAAATCTCCCGAAGTCGCGAAAAATGCCCGCGCATGCGCACTGGGGGCGCCGGGGGTGCGTGCGCGCAGGACCCGAAGTGCAGATCACGGAAAAGTCGCGAAAAAAAAAAATCTCCCGAAGTGGCGAAAAATGCCCGCGCATGCGCACTGGGGGCGCCGGGGGTGCGTGCGCGCAGGACCCGAAGTGCAGAACACGGATAAGTCGCGAAAAAAAAAAAATCTCTCGAAGTCGCGAAAAATGCCCGCGCATGCGTTCTGGTGGCGCCGGGGGTGCGTGCGCGCAGGACCCGAAGTGCAGAACACGGAAAAGTCGCGAAAAAAAAAATATCTCCCGAAGTCGCGAAAAATGCCCGCGCATGCGCACTGGGGGCGCCGGGGGTGCGTGCGCGCAGGACCCGAAGTGCAGATCACGGAAAAGTCGCGAAAAAAAAAAATCTCCCGAAGTCGCGAAAAATGCCCGCGCATGCGCACTGGGGGCGCCGGGGGTGCGTGCGCGCAGGGCCCGAAGTGCTGAACACGGAAAAGTCGCGAAAAAAAAAAAATCTCCCGAAGTGGCGAAAAATGCCCGCGCATGCGCACTGGGGGCGCCGGGGGTGCGTGCGCGCAGGACCCGAAGTGCAGAACACGGAAAAGTCGCGAAAAAAAAAAAATCTCCCGAAGTGGCGAAAAATGCCCGCGCATGCGCACTGGGGGCGCCGGGGGTGCGTGCGCGCAGGGCCCGAAGTGCAGAACACGGAAAAGTCGCGAAAAAAAAAAAATCTCCCGAAGTGGCGAAAAATGCCCGCGCATGCGCACTGGGGGCGCCGGGGGTGCGTGCGCGCAGGACCCGACGTGCAGAACACGGAAAAGTCGCGAAAAAAAAAAAATCTCCCGAAGTGGCGAAAAATGCCCGCGCATGCGCACTGGGGGCGCCGGGGGTGCGTGCGCGCAGGACCCGAAGTGCAGAACACGGAAAAGTCGCGAAAAAAAAAAAATCTCCCGAAGTCGCGAAAAATGCCCGCGCATGCGCACTGGGGGCGCCGGGGGTGCGTGCGCGCAGGACCCGAAGTGCAGATCACGGAAAAGTCGCGAAAAAAAATAAATCTCCCGAAGTCGCGAAAAATGCACGCGCATGCGCACTGGGGGCGCCGGGGGTGCGTGCGCGCGGGACCCGAAGTGCAGAACACGGAAAAGTCGCGAAAAAAAATAAATCTCCCGAAGTCGCGAAAAATGCCCGCGCATGCGCACTGGGTGCGCCGGGGGTGCGTGCGCGCAGGACCCAAAGTGCAGAACACGGAAAAGTCGCGAAAAAAAATTAATCTCCCGAAGTCGCGAAAAATGCCCGCGCATGCGCACTGGGGGCGCCGGGGGTGCGTGCGCGCAGGACCCGAAGTGCAGATCACGGAAAAGTCGCGAAAAAAAATAAATCTCCCGAAGTCGCGAAAAATGCCCGCGCATGCGCACTGGGGGCGCCGGGGGTGCGTGCGCGCAGGACCCGAAGTGCAGAACACGGAAAAGTCGCGAAAAAAAAAAAATCTCTCGAAGTCGCGAAAAATGCCCGCGCATGCGCACTGGGGGCGCCGGGGGTGCGTGCGCGCAGGACCCGACGTGCAGAACACGGAAAAGTCGCGAAAAAAAAAAAATCTCCCGAAGTGGCGAAAAATGCCCGCGCATGCGCACTGGGGGCGCCGGGGGTGCGTGCGCGCAGGACCCGAAGTGCAGAACACGGAAAAGTCGCGAAAAAAAAAAAATCTCTCGAAGTCGCGAAAAATGCCCGCGCATGCGCACTGGGGGCGCCGGGGGTGCGTGCGCGCAGGACCCGAAGTGCAGAACACGGAAAAGTCGCGAAAAAAAAAAAATCTCCCGAAGTCGCGAAAAATGCCCGCGCATGCGCACTGGGGGCGCCGGGGGTGCGTGCGCGCAGGACCCGAAGTGCAGATCACGGAAAAGTCGCGAAAAAAAAAAATCTCCCGAAGTCGCGAAAAATGCCCGCGCATGCGCACTGGGGGCGCCGGGGGTGCGTGCGCGCAGGACCCGAAGTGCAGAACACGGATAAGTCGCGAAAAAAAAAAAATCTCCCGAAGTGGCGAAAAATGCCCGCGCATGCGCACTGGGGGCGCCGGGGGTGCGTGCGCGCAGGACCCGAAGTGCAGAACACGGAAAAGTCGCGAAAAAAAAAAAATCTCCCGAAGTCGCGAAAAATGCCCGCGCATGCGCACTGGGGGCGCCGGGGGTGCGTGCGCGCAGGACCCGAAGTGCAGAACACGGAAAAGTCGCGAAAAAAAAAAAATCTCTCGAAGTCGCGAAAAATGCCCGCGCATGCGCACTGGGGGCGCCGGGGGTGCGTGCGCGCAGGACCCGAAGTGCAGAACACGGAAAAGTCGCGAAAAAAAAAAAATCTCCCGAAGTCGCGAAAAATGCCCGCGCATGCGCACTGGGGGCGCCGGGGGTGCGTGCGCGCAGGACCCGAAGTGCAGAACACGGAAAAGTCGCGAAAAAAAAAAAATCTCCCGAAGTCGCGAAAAATGCCCGCGCATGCGCACTGGGGCACCGGGGGTGCGTGCGCGCAGGACCCGAAGTGCAGAACACGGAAAAGTCGCGAAAAAAAAAAAATCTCTCGAAGTCGCGAAAAATGCCCGCGCATGCGCACTGGGGGCGCCGGGGGTGCGTGCGCGCAGGACCCGAAGTGCAGAACACGGAAAAGTCGCGAAAAAAAAAAATCTCCCGAAGTCGCGAAAAATGCCCGCGCATGCGCACTGGGGGCGCCGGGGGTGCGTGCGCGCAGGACCCGAAGTGCAGATCACGGAAAAGTCGCGAAAAAAAAAATCTCCCGAAGTCGCGAAAAATGCCCGCGCATGCGCACTGGGGGCGCCGGGGGTGCGTGCGCGTAGGACCCGAAGTGCAGAACACGGATAAGTCGCGAAAAAGAAAAATCTCTCGAAGTCGCGAAAAATGCCCGCGCATGCGCACTGGTGGCGCCGGGGGTGCGTGCGCGCAGGACCCGAAGTGCAGAACACGGAAAAGTCGCGAAAAAAAAAATATCTCCCGAAGTCGCGAAAAATGCCCGCGCCTGCGCACTGGGGGCGCCGGGGGTGCGTGCGCGCAGGACCCGAAGTGCAGAACACGGAAAAGTCGCGAAAAAAAAAAATCTCCCGAAGTCGCGAAAAATGCCCGCGCATGCGCACTGGGGGCGCCGGGGGTGCGTGCGCGCAGGACCCGAAGTGCAGATCACGGAAAAGTCGCGAAAAAAAAAATCTCCCGAAGTCGCGAAAAATGCCCGCGCATGCGCACTGGGGGCGCCGGGGGTGCGTGCGCGTAGGACCCGAAGTGCAGAACACGGATAAGTCGCGAAAAAGAAAAATCTCTCGAAGTCGCGAAAAATGCCCGCGCATGCGCACTGGTGGCGCCGGGGGTGCGTGCGCGCAGGACCCGAAGTGCAGAACACGGAAAAGTCGCGAAAAAAAAAATATCTCCCGAAGTCGCGAAAAATGCCCGCGCCTGCGCACTGGGGGCGCCGGGGGTGCGTGCGCGCAGGACCCGAAGTGCAGAACACGGAAAAGTCGGGAAAAAAAATAAATCTCCCGAAGTCGCGAAAAATGCCCGCGCATGCGCACCGGGTGCGCCGGGGGTGCGTGCGCGCAGGACCCGAAGTGCAGAACACGGAAAAGTCGCGAAAAAAAATAAATCTCCCGAAGTCGCGAAAAATGCCCGCGCATGCGCACTGGGTGCGCCGGGGGTGCGTGCGCGCAGGACCCGAAGTGCAGAACACGGAAAAGTCGCGAAAAAAAATAAATCTCCCGAAGTCGCGAAAAATGCCCGCGCATGCGCACTGGGGGCGCCGGGGGTGCGTGCGCGCAGGACCCGACGTGCAGAACACGGAAAAGTCGCGAAAAAAAAAAATCTCCCGAAGTGGCGAAAAATGCCCGCGCATGCGCACTGGGGGCGCCGGGGGTGCGTGCGCGCAGGACCCGAAGTGCAGAACACGGAAAAGTCGCGAAAAAAAAAAAATCTCCCGAAGTCGCGAAAAATGCCCGCGCATGCGCACTGGGGGCGCCGGGGGTGCGTGCGCGCAGGACCCGAAGTGCAGATCACGGAAAAGTCGCGAAAAAAAAAAATCTCCCGAAGTCGCGAAAAATGCCCGCGCATGCGCACTGGGGGCGCCGGGGGTGCGTGCGCGTAGGACCCGAAGTGCAGAACACGGATAAGTCGCGAAAAAGAAAAATCTCTCGAAGTCGCGAAAAATGCCCGCGCATGCGCACTGGTGGCGCCGGGGGTGCGTGCGCGCAGGACCCGAAGTGCAGAACACGGAAAAGTCGCGAAAAAAAAATATCTCCCGAAGTCGCGAAAAATGCCCGCGCCTGCGCACTGGGGGCGCCGGGGGTGCGTGCGCGCAGGACCCGAAGTGCAGAACACGGAAAAGTCGCGAAAAAAAATAAATCTCCCGAAGTCGCGAAAAATGCCCGCGCATGCGCACCGGGTGCGCCGGGGGTGCGTGCGCGCAGGACCCGAAGTGCAGAACACGGAAAAGTCGCGAAAAAAAATAAATCTCCCGAAGTCGCGAAAAATGCCCGCGCATGCGCACTGGGTGCGCCGGGGGTGCGTGCGCGCAGGACCCGAAGTGCAGAACACGGAAAAGTCGCGAAAAAAAATAAATCTCCCGAAGTCGCGAAAAATGCCCGCGCATGCGCACTGGGGGCGCCGGGGGTGCGTGCGCGCAGGACCCGACGTGCAGAACACGGAAAAGTCGCGAAAAAAAAAAAATCTCCCGAAGTGGCGAAAAATGCCCGCGCATGCGCACTGGGGGCGCCGGGGGTGCGTGCGCGCAGGACCCGAAGTGCAGAACACGGAAAAGTCGCGAAAAAAAAAAAATCTCCCGAAGTGGCGAAAAATGCCCGCGCATGCGCACTGGGGGCGCCGGGGGTGCGTGCGCGCAGGACCCGAAGTGCAGAACACGGAAAAGTCGCGAAAAAAAAAAAATCTCCCGAAGTCGCGAAAAATGCCCGCGCATGCGCACTGGGGGCGCCGGGGGTGCGTGCGCGCAGGACCCGAAGTGCAGATCACGGAAAAGTCGCGAAAAAAAAAAATCTCCCGAAGTCGCGAAAAATGCCCGCGCATGCGCACTGGGGCACCGGGGGTGCGTGCGCGCAGGACCCGAAGTGCAGAACACGGAAAAGTCGCGAAAAAAAAAAAATCTCTCGAAGTCGCGAAAAATGCCCGCGCATGCGCACTGGGGGCGCCGGGGGTGCGTGCGCGCAGGACCCGAAGTGCAGAACACGGAAAAGTCGCGAAAAAAAATAAATCTCCCGAAGTCGCGAAAAATGCCCGCGCATGCGCACTGGGTGCGCCGGGGGTGCGTGCGCGCAGGACCCGAAGTGCAGAACACGGAAAAGTCGCGAAAAAAAATAAATCTCCCGAAGTCGCGAAAAATGCCCGCGCATGCGCACTGGGGGCGCCGGGGGTGCGTGCGCGCAGGACCCGACGTGCAGAACACGGAAAAGTCGCGAAAAAAAAAAAATCTCCCGAAGTGGCGAAAAATGCCCGCGCATGCGCACTGGGGGCGCCGGGGGTGCGTGCGCGCAGGACCCGAAGTGCAGAACACGGAAAAGTCGCGAAAAAAAAAAAATCTCCCGAAGTGGCGAAAAATGCCCGCGCATGCGCACTGGGGGCGCCGGGGGTGCGTGCGCGCAGGACCCGAAGTGCAGAACACGGAAAAGTCGCGAAAAAAAAAAAATCTCCCGAAGTCGCGAAAAATGCCCGCGCATGCGCACTGGGGGCGCCGGGGGTGCGTGCGCGCAGGACCCGAAGTGCAGATCACGGAAAAGTCGCGAAAAAAAAAAATCTCCCGAAGTCGCGAAAAATGCCCGCGCATGCGCACTGGGGGCGCCGGGGGTGCGTGCGCGTAGGACCCGAAGTGCAGAACACGGATAAGTCGCGAAAAAGAAAAATCTCTCGAAGTCGCGAAAAATGCCCGCGCATGCGCACTGGTGGCGCCGGGGGTGCGTGCGCGCAGGACCCGAAGTGCAGAACACGGAAAAGTCGCGAAAAAAAAAATATCTCCCGAAGTCGCGAAAAATGCCCGCGCCTGCGCACTGGGGGCGCCGGGGGTGCGTGCGCGCAGGACCCGAAGTGCAGAACACGGAAAAGTCGCGAAAAAAAATAAATCTCCCGAAGTCGCGAAAAATGCCCGCGCATGCGCACCGGGTGCGCCGGGGGTGCGTGCGCGCAGGACCCGAAGTGCAGAACACGGAAAAGTCGCGAAAAAAAATAAATCTCCCGAAGTCGCGAAAAATGCCCGCGCATGCGCACTGGGTGCGCCGGGGGTGCGTGCGCGCAGGACCCGAAGTGCAGAACACGGAAAAGTCGCGAAAAAAAATAAATCTCCCTAAGTCGCGAAAAATGCCCGCGCATGCGCACTGGGGGCGCCGGGGGTGCGTGCGCGCAGGA
This sequence comes from Andrena trimmerana, assembly GCA_951215215.1. Classification (NCBI taxonomy): domain Eukaryota; kingdom Metazoa; phylum Arthropoda; class Insecta; order Hymenoptera; family Andrenidae; genus Andrena; species Andrena trimmerana. The sequence goes on along the minus strand of OX578061.1, from coordinate 39,817,421 downwards.
CCCGACGTGCAGAACACGGAAAAGTCGCGAAAAAAAAAAAATCTCCCGAAGTGGCGAAAAATGCCCGCGCATGCGCACTGGGGGCGCCGGGGGTGCGTGCGCGCAGGACCCGAAGTGCAGAACACGGAAAAGTCGCGAAAAAAAAAAAATCTCCCGAAGTCGCGAAAAATGCCCGCGCATGCGCACTGGGGGCGCCGGGGGTGCGTGCGCGTAGGACCCGAAGTGCAGAACACGGATAAGTCGCGAAAAAGAAAAATCTCTCGAAGTCGCGAAAAATGCCCGCGCATGCGCACTGGTGGCGCCGGGGGTGCGTGCGCGCAGGACCCGAAGTGCAGAACACGGAAAAGTCGCGAAAAAAAAAATATCTCCCGAAGTCGCGAAAAATGCCCGCGCCTGCGCACTGGGGGCGCCGGGGGTGCGTGCGCGCAGGACCCGAAGTGCAGAACACGGAAAAGTCGCGAAAAAAAATAAATCTCCCGAAGTCGCGAAAAATGCCCGCGCATGCGCACCGGGTGCGCCGGGGGTGCGTGCGCGCAGGACCCGAAGTGCAGAACACGGAAAAGTCGCGAAAAAAAATAAATCTCCCGAAGTCGCGAAAAATGCCCGCGCATGCGCACTGGGTGCGCCGGGGGTGCGTGCGCGCAGGACCCGAAGTGCAGAACACGGAAAAGTCGCGAAAAAAAATAAATCTCCCGAAGTCGCGAAAAATGCCCGCGCATGCGCACTGGGGGCGCCGGGGGTGCGTGCGCGCAGGACCCGACGTGCAGAACACGGAAAAGTCGCGAAAAAAAAAAATCTCCCGAAGTGGCGAAAAATGCCCGCGCATGCGCACTGGGGGCGCCGGGGGTGCGTGCGCGCAGGACCCGAAGTGCAGAACACGGAAAAGTCGCGAAAAAAAAAAAATCTCCCGAAGTCGCGAAAAATGCCCGCGCATGCGCACTGGGGGCGCCGGGGGTGCGTGCGCGCAGGACCCGAAGTGCAGATCACGGAAAAGTCGCGAAAAAAAAAAATCTCCCGAAGTCGCGAAAAATGCCCGCGCATGCGCACTGGGGGCGCCGGGGGTGCGTGCGCGTAGGACCCGAAGTGCAGAACACGGATAAGTCGCGAAAAAGAAAAATCTCTCGAAGTCGCGAAAAATGCCCGCGCATGCGCACTGGTGGCGCCGGGGGTGCGTGCGCGCAGGACCCGAAGTGCAGAACACGGAAAAGTCGCGAAAAAAAAATATCTCCCGAAGTCGCGAAAAATGCCCGCGCCTGCGCACTGGGGGCGCCGGGGGTGCGTGCGCGCAGGACCCGAAGTGCAGAACACGGAAAAGTCGCGAAAAAAAAAAAATCTCCCGAAGTCGCGAAAAATGCCCGCGCATGCGCACTGGGTGCGCCGGGGGTGCGTGCGCGCAGGACCCGAAGTGCAGAACACGGAAAAGTCGCGAAAAAAAAAAATCTCCCGAAGTGGCGAAAAATGCCCGCGCATGCGCACTGGGGGCGCCGGGGGTGCGTGCGCGCAGGACCCGAAGTGCAGAACACGGAAAAGTCGCGAAAAAAAAAAAATCTCCCGAAGTCGCGAAAAATGCCCGCGCATGCGCACTGGGGGCGCCGGGGATGCGTGCGCGCAGGACCCGAAGTGCAGAACACGGAAAAGTCGCGAAAAAAAATAAATCTCCCGAAGTCGCGAAAAATGCACGCGCATGCGCACTGGGGGCGCCGGGGGTGCGTGCGCGCAGGACCCGAAGTGCAGAACACGGAAAAGTCGCGAAAAAAAATAAATCTCCCGAAGTCGCGAAAAATGCCCGCGCATGCGCACCGGGTGCGCCGGGGGTGCGTGCGCGCAGGACCCGAAGTGCAGAACACGGAAAAGTCGCGAAAAAAAATAAATCTCCCGAAGTCGCGAAAAATGCCCGCGCATGCGCACTGGGGGCGCCGGGGGTGCGTGCGCGCAGGACCCGAAGTGCAGATCACGGAAAAGTCGCGAAAAAAAAAAAATCTCCCGAAGTCGCGAAAAATGCCCGCGCATGCGCACTGGGTGCGCCGGGGGTGCGTGCGCGCAGGACCCGAAGTGCAGAACACGGAAAAGTCGCGAAAAAAAAAAAATCTCCCGAAGTCGCGAAAAATGCCCGCGCATGCGCACTGGTGGCGCCGGGGGTGCGTGCGCGCAGGACCCGAAGTGCAGAACACGGAAAAGTCGCGAAAAAAAAAAATCTCCCGAAGTCGCGAAAAATGCCCGCGCATGCGCACTGGGGGCGCCGGGGGTGCGTGCGCGCAGGACCCGAAGTGCAGAACACGGAAAAGTCGCGAAAAAAAAAAATCTCCCGAAGTCGCGAAAAATGCCCGCGCATGCGCAGTGGGGGCGCCGGGGGTGCGTCCGCGCAGGACCCGAAGTGCAGATCACGGAAAAGTCGCGAAAAAAAAAAAATCTCCCGAAGTCGCGAAAAATGCCCGCGCATGCGCAGTGGGGGCGCCGGGGGTGCGTCCGCCCAGGACCCGAAGTGCAGATCACGGAAAAGTCGCGAAAAAAAAAAAATCTCCCGAAGTCCCGAAAAATGCCCGCGCATGCGCACTGGGTGCGCCGGGGGTGCGTGCGCGCAGGACCCGAAGTGCAGAACACGGAAATAATGACCGAGATGACGCGGAGATAACGCGCAGACGACGCGGAGATAATACACGTAGATGATGACCGAGATGACGCGGAGATAATGCCGAGAGGATTGGGAGATAATACGTAGATGATGACCGAGATGACGCGGAGATAATGCCGAGAGGATTGGGAGATAATACGTAGATGATGACCGAGATGACGCGGAGATAATGCCGAGAGGATTGGGAGATAATACGTAGATGATGACCGAGATGACGCGGAGATAATGCCGAGAGGATTGGAAGATAATACGTAGATGATGACCGATTCCGACGTTTCGGTCTGTGGTTTAGCCCATTTTCAAGGAAAGTTATAAAGAATACTGCGTTCGCTTTAAAGTAAGTCACACGTTTACTAAGACATGTAACACGCGAGTCGGTTGGAACGTAACTGAGTTAAACATTATAACTTGGGGGACCATTTAAAGATGAAACAAACTGCGCCTCGAACGGAGTCGAAAGAAAGACCGTTAAATATTAAGAACGGATTTAAAAAGTATTGACAGAACGAACATTTAAACCTCACAACAAACTGTCGAAATACCACTAATTGATGTTCATGTGGTAAAAGCCCAACACATTAGGATATATGACAATATGATTACATAATGTAGTTTTATTATGTATTAATGATCTGATCATACTGGCAAATTGAAGTGCAAATTCTATTAACTGGACTCCACTGAGATATACCCGTTACCTATAAGATTTTTTTAGAAACTGAATACTTCATATTTCTCCAACTATTCATTTACACCAAGTTCTATTAAAATGTATTAATACATTATAAATAATACTATGTGATATGTATAAGCATTACCATTAATTTATCGAACGATTAAACATTGAAAATAAAAGAGAATTCATTCGGCGTAGAAAATCAGTTGCAAATCCAAGGCCAAATGTTACTAATTGCTTGATATCTCGAGTTGTATCGATCATAGTTAATAATAATTTATACTGACCGGTTAGTGCAAATGTTGTTAACATTATTTGTCATAGCAATAGCCACTGGAATGGATATTTTAGCAGAAAATCCATTTTTGCCGAAGAATTCGTTGGATATCGCAACCGTCGACCTTGTTTTGATCGGGGGACATGGTTTCCCGAAGTGTATATAGGGAGCTCACGGAGCTCCAAGTACTCAGTCGTCGTCGTTCCTCCGGGCCTGGAGGACCTCCGGGAACCCTGGAACTGCTGAGCCACCTGGAGCTGCCGAGCCACCTGGACCTAGTGGACCTACTGGACCTAGTGGACCTACTGGACCTAGTGGACCTACTGGACCTAGTGGACCTACTGGACCTAGTGGACCTACTGGACCTAGTGGACCTACTGGACCTACTGGACCTACTGGACCTACTGGACTTGCTGGACTTCCTGGGGACATGGTCAAGGTTTCAACCCTGGTCTTTCCTGCACCCCCTCGCCCCCCTGGAATGGATTTCCCGAGCCACCTGGACCATTCAGACCTACTGGACCTGCTGGACTTCCTGGGGACATGGTCAAGGTTTCAACCCTGGTCTTTCCTGCACCCCCTCGCCCCCCTGGAATGTATTTCCCGAGCCACCTGGACCATTCGGACCTACTGGACAACCGGGACTTCCTGGGGACATGAGTCGTTCTATTTCGTGTATTTCTTCGATGGGTTTGGATGATCTGTCCTATTTCATGCATTTCTTCGATAGGTTTAAACGATTTAATTTATGCGATGCATTTCTTCGATAGCTTTAAATGATTTAATTTATTCGATGCATTTCTTCGATGTGTTTACATGATTTATTTTATTCTATGCATTTATTCGATGGGTTTACATGATTTATTTTACATGGTGCATTTCTTCGACGTGTTTACATGATTTATTTTATTTTATGCATTTCTTCGATGGGTTTATATGATTTATTTTACATGATGCATTTCTTCGATGGGTTTACGTGATATATTTATTTGATGCATTTCTTGGATGGATATACATAATTTATTTTATTTGATGCATTCTTTTATATATCCGATATATATTTCCTGTTCTTCTTCATGTAGGTATCTCTACGATGGTTCTGCATGCTCGTGCGTACTCTTCTGACATTCCAAATCATCTCGATCAGCACCAACCCAATAAATATTTTCTTAGTTTCCTCTGGAGCGCACCACACCATTGCTAACATACCGTAGTTCTTTGTTTCAGCATTTTAGGTCCGCGCTCTCGCGGGAAAGGAGCTTAATTAAATAATATATTTAAAAGAAGATAGTGAAAAGTGATGGCGAACGAAGACATCTAAAGAAGCCTAGGTTAATTTATTATACCATGAAGTATTTAAGGCCCCTTGTAAAATTGCCAAGTAGTTACAGAATTTTATTAGCTTTGTTGCTCTTTCGTTGGCTCCTTATCTCCGATGAGGAGGTCGCCGCTGCTTCCGTTTCCGGAAGCAAGCGACTGAACATGGAATCGGTATGGGTGGATCAGTTTCATCCCCTGGTGTTCTTGTCGAAAGGGAAAAGTTTCGGGCGTAGGGGGTGTATCTTTTGGTACACTGCCTGCGTATGTCACCTGGTTCGACTTCCCAGTCTATGTGTTAGACGGCTTGAGTCAGGTCACACCCAGTGTCGCTCCTGACGAGTCGCATCGGTGCAGAGGAATCGTCTGGGAGACGCCGAACGCTTTTCCCTTTCGACTCGGACATTAGGGTGGTAGGAACTGCGCCATCCAATACTCGTTTCATGCTCACCCGTAGTCTTTCCTTCTTTGCTGAGTTTATTTCAATCGCGTGATTGCTTGGCAATTCCGTAGATTCGATATCTAAACCGAAGGGATCGATGGAACTTTGTTGCCCTCCATCTCTTTGGTTTAGTAGGCTAAGGGTTTCATGTACAGGGAGATCGATGGAACTTTGATTCCATCTATCTCTCTACGGGTCTCGAAATGCAGCAACCTCCTCGTGGTGAGACCTGGTAATCGGTGAGAACCGAGCCGATAGCTGCGATTGTCAAATATTCTAATTAGATATAAGAATTTCTCTAACCTATGATACTATGGTAGAATGTAAGAATAGAATATGTAACTTGAAATGTTGTTCGATTGGTTCCTACCGGACCCCAGAACACGAGTATAGTGTTATGTTAGACGGATAAGTGCAAGTTGGAATATTTCAGCGAGATAAACTAAACTGATGGGTTTTTGACAATTTTTAAAGTCCTCTCTGCTTTAGCACCTTATTAAAATATACCAAGTTACAATTCCTTGGCGAGGTATTCCACGTTACATCGCGAAAGCATGTCTTCCACTAATAATATTGTTATTTATATAAAGAGTCTAGCAGGGTAAGTATGTGCAAACGGCCCCCACGCCGATTCCAGGAGTTGTTATTTTTTAAACAATGCTCCTTGCCTGAAGAGTCATTGTGTAAACTTTTAGATCGCTACCCCCCCGTTTAAGGGTAATACGGGGGTAAACACCCTTAGCGTTATTATTGTTTATCTCAGGTACTACTAAAGATATTTGAATGAAAAAAAACAACAATATAGCTACTTACTAACTGTACTTCGTGTATTTTTTTCTAAATTTCAAATCTATTATTAAGGGTGGAAAAAAAAAATTAATTTTTTGGGGGTGGTTTTTCTAAACAGCCCTTTGAGTGACAATCTCCAAAAAAATCAAGAATAATGCTCTATTATCGAACTATTATATAAAAAATCGTCAAGATGGTCGAGATGGTGGAACATAGTTAAATAATTTAAAGAAAATCATTATATTTGAAATATGAGGGGTTTTGTGTCGAGAAGGAATACTTGTCGCGAACCTAAACACGTGTCATTTAAATGCGAATGGAAGAAACGATTGCGGTTCGTTTGGGAGATTGAAGTGTGACGGTGAAGGTAGCTGTGGAACAACGCGCATCCGCTAAATACGAATATTTCCCAGATATTAATAGGGTCTAGCAGGGTAACCCCTTGTCGTGATAATCGCTTATTTGTTTCAACCTATCGAAGGTATATGTAATCCGTACTTCGCCAGGCGTATTTTGCTGTCTTTCTAATTATATAAACGCTGATAACTTATAATCTACATGTTTTTTACATGATAGATAATAGAGTATTATTCTTGTTTTTTTGTGGTTGTCACTCATACGATTGTTTGCAAAAACCACACCCAAAAAATAATTAATTTTTTTCTACCCGTAATAATTGATTTACAATTCGGAAAAAAAATATGAATTACAGCTAATATGTAGCTATTTTGTCGCTTTTGTTTCATTGAAATATCTTAAGTAGTAACCGAGAAAAAAATAACGATAAGGGCGTTTACCCCCGTATTACCCGTAAACGGGAGGGGGAGGTAGCGATCTAAAACTTTACATAATGGTGTTTCAGGCTAGGAGCATTGCTTAAAAAATAACAACTCCAAAAATCGGCGTGGGGGCCCTTTGCCCATGCTTACCCTGCTAGACCCTATTAATATCTGGGAAATATTTGTATTTAGCGGATGCGCATTGTTCCACAGCTACCTTCACCGCCACACTTCAATCTCTCAAACGAACCGCAATCGTTTCTTCCATTCGCATTTAAATGACACGTGTTTAGGCTCGCGACAAGTACTCCTTCTCGACACAAAACCCCTCATATTTCAAATATAATGATTTTCTTTAAATTATTTAACTATGTTCCACCATCTCGACCATCTTGACGATTTTTTATATAATAGTTCGATAATAGAGCATTATTCTTGATTTTTTTGGAGATTGTCACTCAAAGGGCTGTTTAGAAAAACCACCCCCAAAAAATTAATTTTTTTTTTCCACCCTTAATAATAGATTTGAAATTTAGAAAAAAATACACGAAGTACAGTTAGTAAGTAGCTATATTGTTGTTTTTTTTCATTCAAATATCTTTAGTAGTACCCCAGATAAACAATAATAACGCTAAGGGTGTTTAACCCCGTATTACCCTTAAACGGGGGGGTAGCGATCTAAAACTTTACACAATGATTCTTCAGGCAAGGAACATTGTTTAAAAAATAACAACTCCTGGAATCGGCGTGGGGGCCGTTTGCACGTACTTACCCTGCTAGACTCTTTGTATGTTAAATAAATTTATTTTGCGTTAAATAAACTCGAATAGGACAGCAAGGTTAAAAGTCGTACGTGTTCTTGTTTTGTTGTGCTCCTTCTTTCTCTGATGTTGCACGGAATATGTTTATAAAACGATCTTTAAATTGTTACTCTAACAGAATCATTTGTAAATCCCGGGTTTCGAATGACCTAGATTTAAAAGTGTTGAATTCTAATTCCTACCACGCGTAGCGTTACAATCTGTTTCGAGACTTCACCGATAACGCTGCATGCGACACTAAAATGGTAAGGGGGTCTTAGGACCCCTCAAATCGGTGACAAAAAAATACATTGGTTGATAGGTCTAGCCTATACCTCGTCTGTGGTATTACACGTGAAGTCTTCTAGGTATGGGTATACCCGGGGATGAAGGAACAAGGGGGCATAAGGGAATAATAGGGATATAACAAGGACGCGAGGGTGTAAAGGGTTTCAGTTCGAACTGTAGAGCTATTATTGTGCGATTGTAGTTTCACTTACTGCGGATAATTGTTAACCAAGTGTCATTAAACAAGTGAAAATACGTTTATACAGAAAGTATAAATATCTTGTTTTATAGAATAGTCCCTTTTCTTCCAAAAGTATGTCAAGGTGCCGTTGGTCAAGCGTAAGACGTAAACCCCAACGCCGAACACTGTCCACGCGCAATGTGTTCACTTTTGGCGCAAGGTCCTGTTCAGTGGGGGTGTTCCGGCGGAACGGATCGCTGTAGCGAAAGGGTTAACAATATACCAGGACCTACTACAATCATAAGTGAGGCCGACGAAAATAGAATCGTAGAGTGGATATTATTTATATCGACCCATGGAAATCCGGTGACCCAAAGAACATTTATTAAATAGTGTGGGTGTTTCAGTAAAAAAATTAAATATTTTAACTCCTTTTGCCAATGGTCGCGACCAGGTCGCCATTGGCGTATGAGGCGTTCTTACGTCGCCATCCGGCGATTAAAAGTGAGGATGTGCGAAAATGTTTCGCTCTCACGAGCTTTTTAGTCTCCGAAGACAATGTGAAACTCTGTGTGGTTCAATGTGATATTGGCAAATATTTTGAAAAAGAAAAACTACAGAATGTGGATGCTAGTAGAATCTTTAATAGCGACGAGACCTCGTTATTATTAAATCCCCAAGGAGGCTCCTCCGTACTTGCGAAAAAAGGATAAAAAAATGTGTACAATATTGTAAATAACAATGTGACAAAGAAAATTTGGCAGTCCTTGTCACTGCGAATGCAGCGGAACAGTTAGCCCCAACAATGGTCGTTTACAATTATAAGAGGATCCCAAGCAATATTTATGCCAATTTACCAGCAGCCGAGTTCTGTGCTGGGACATCGGATAAAGGATGGATGACTGCCATGCTATTTTATGAATATATTGCCAACACATTTTGGCCGTGGATTGTAAAAATGAAATACAAATTACCAGTAATTTTATTTGTTGATGGTCATGTTTCTCATTTGACACAGCCATTAAGTGAATTTTGCCATACACATGACATTGTGTTAGCAGCAGTTCTACCCCCAAATGCCACACATTTCATGTTTTCGCCCTTAAAGACCCCCCCTCCCCCCACTGGAGGAAACATGTGAATTTATATAGAATAGAAGAAAAAAAGTTCTCAGTGTAGCAAAACACGATTTTGCTGCATTATTACAAACAGTTTTTAACAAAATGGACCTGAAAAGAATAATGGCCAATGTGGTTTCCGAACTTGCGGTCTACCCCTACCAACATCCATTTTCAGTGAAAAATGTGGATTTTTCCATGATTTTCACAATCGTGCAATACAAAAGCCAGGAGGACTTTTGAAACTCCAGAAATGACTGCTTCCAATGCAGCAGCTTTAAAGTGTTTTGAAACAAATATTGAAGAATCGAAGCTGGATAAATTTAGACGTTGCCTAACCACTAATCAATGGATGGGTGAAATGGAAGATATGAATCTTTTTCATCTGTGGAGAAGCATACCTATATAACAATTGCCATGGAAGTGACGTATATTAAGCTGGCGTAGCCATTTTGAAAGCCCAACGCAAAATTAATACGATATTTTTTTACTATTTATTTGCCAATTATATGCCAAAGAATTAATTTTTTTGCTCCAGCCGTTTTCGAGAAACATTGACTACGCCGCTACCGTAATATTAAGCTGGCGTAGCCACTTGTTGTATCTCTGTACGTAAGACAGATATCGATACCCCATTCTTCCGGCATATTTTTTTGCTAATTTATTGCGCTCAATCCACTGAATATTAATTTTTTTGCCCCAGCCGTTTTCGAAAAACTGAGGCTGCTCTAGCTCAATATTAAGCTAACGTAGCCACATGTTGTATCACAGTACGTAACAAAGATATCGAAGCCGTGTTTGCGGCATATTTTTTTGCTAATTATTTGCTCTCAATCCCCCGAATATTAATTTTTTTGCTCCACCCATTGTCGAGAAGCGATGACCACGCTGGAACAGCGTTAATCTAGCATAGCCACGTGTCGCGCCTTTGTACCTAACGCAGCTATCGAGATACCCCATTCTTGCGGCATATTTTTTTGCTTATTATTTGCTCTCAATCCCCCGAATATTAATTTTTTTGCTCCACCCATTTTCGAGAAGCGATGGCCGCGCTGGAACAGCGTTAAAGGCTGTACAATGCTGGTTGTAGGTAAAAGTGCAGAGAATAGAATGAAAGATTTTGTATCATTTTATTTTATTATTTTATTTCTTTGATGTACATCAATAATCGTGGTACAATTTTGTAGTTTGCTTTTCTATTTGTGCTATGATTTTTTAAGTCATCAAATTCTATCCAATATGTTTGTGGATCGCCTTTTCGATATATGACGGCCGTGTAATGACCTGTTGCTGTTTGTAAAGTTTCTTCCGCATGCCTTGTCGGCAGCAGGCCCCACTCTTACCGTGATAGTTTACACAGCCTACCAATTGTGTAGCTCTTCGGTTTGGCATAACGGGTTGGTAATTTTGTTATGCATTTCCTGTAAACTTATACAGAGTAATTTTCTTCTGTTGCATTAAATATTTGGAATAATACAATATCACCTAAAAATGAAAATGTATGATTATGTTATGTTGGAGAAAAGCATTTTCAAATTCTTTAAAACTCTAGAGAAATTGCAATAAAACCATGTTAATAATTTACTTATAAAACGTGTTACTTACCGATTTCTATTAATTTATTTTGTACGGCACCGGGACTGTTGCATTTGGGACAGGTTTGCTATATTCGGTAGCAAACAGAAATCTAGAATAAATCTTTCGCTTTTCGATTTCTTCAGCTGCGTGTCTTCTATCTAAAGTCCGATAAGGTGTTTAATGTTGTTATACTCGCATATTGCGCATTCTGATTTTTCCGTAATACTCGCGGTATTTCTTTAAATAATTTTTGGGCCAGCCATCCAACATTTGCATTACAGTTAATGTAGTGCAATTTAGCCATTAACGTGGACTGTTGCACTGGAAATACGTTAACTATACGTATAACTTCTCAACCCTTTGTTGAGGGGAGTGTCGTCTTGAACCATTTTGAAGAATAATGTATGTTTCGATTTCATCTGATATATGAAATATAAGAAATAAATATATACAATGATATTTTGATACATCTACAAATAAAATGTATTGTAATCATTTGGGGTAAAAACAATATTTTTACATGAAGGAATGAGAAGAGAAAACACGGTATTTCTATAGGTACAATTAATAACAGTTTAGAATAATTGCAAAACAAAATTTATAAGAGTTTTCATTCGTCATATAATATATTTATGTACATCAACTATGTGTAATTAAAATTATGAAATTACTTTGTTTCTTATCTTGGCAAAATCGGTTGCGGCCAACAATGCTAAATATAATATGCTTTCAAACGCGCACGTATTTCTCACGCGAAACTGTTTTATTATTAATTTCGTACGGGTGCCAATTGTTGAGGACTGTTGCCGTTTTTTTAATCATATCGGTATGGCCCGATTTCTGTCCCACTGTTATCGTGCTGTATCTAGAATTTTGGTCGTTGATCATAATACTCTTTACGATTTTTTATAAAAATTATTCTCCTCACACGCACATACATATTCCCCTGTATATTTCTAAATTTTATAAAATATTTCTAAAAATCGGAAAACTGTTTATTAATATGTACTAATAAGAATTACTGCATTACCTAATTATGTACATAAATATGGATCGTTCTATGTAATAGTGTGGGCTCTTCTGATGGGCTGCATTTTGAGTCCCGTCGAATCGACGCACACACTTCCACCATATAAAGAACATACTTTTTTATAAGCATGTAGCTGCTCATTTGCGTCCAGTATAATCGACATAAAACGGATTTTGTCCGATATCGTGGATTTCGTTTGCATGCATTCTACATTTCATAATATCCAATGCTGCAAAATATTGGGTCGGTGTGCAAATATTGAGATTTTAAAAATGTTGATTTTGCAACATGTAGTACATTGCTAATGTTTATTAGTGCCGGTTTTGGGTCTCCAGTTCTCATCAGGTCTTTGCTACAGGTAGCAGTCTACCGATCAACTGATCCATATTTCTCTATTTCTTTGACAACTGCATTTCTTTCATCTCCTCGAAGATAACTAGGACCGCAACCTGTGCCCGACCCAGTAATAATAGTAAAAATCAGCCAACACATCTTGTTCTGTACTCGTTCAGTTAACAGTACGCACTCCACACTTGTAAATTACAGTTACAATATGCTAAATATAGGAAAAATAACAGGATGAGAATTAGAAAATAATAATAATAATAATAATAATAATAATTGCAATGTTCTGAGGGTTAAATAACTAGTACAATCCGTTAATAACTAACTGATATATATATTATATTTCAAACTGTCGAACAGAACGTCTATTACTTATGCCGGTCTCTGGGCTACTGCTCCCCACTCTCTCGGTTACCTTCGCGTCGCTAATGTGTACATACATAGTTCCTTAGTGTACTCTCCATACATTACAACTTCCTCCCTTTTTAGTTAATTCTTATCCTACAGTTTTCTTTAATCGCTCGGAACGACGTAAACTCTCATATCGGATTTTATAACAGGTACTATCGGCGTAACCCATTCGCTCACGTCGATTTTTTCAAGGTGCCCCAACTTAACCAGTCTATCAATCTCGTCCTCCACCTTACTCCTTAACGCAAATGGCAAATGTCTTGCCTTAAGAGCCACGGGCTGTGCATTTTCTTTTAGTACTAGCCTGAGCATTCCCTTGTTGTATAAACCTGGTCCGTCGCCAAACAATTTTGGAAATTTCTTCGGAAATATTTTCGATATGCTTACTAAATCAATTTTATTACAATTACTGAATTTGTTATTTACCTTCAATGACAATGGCCATAGTCCAAAAACTTTCAGCCATTGTCTCCCAATTAACATCGGACCTTTATTTTTCATAACTACTATTCGCAGCGTCGCTTCCCGAGCTCCTAGCTTTACGTTCAAATTCTCTAGAACCCCCTCATGTTCTAATGAAACTTTGCCGTATGCTTTTAATGGACTTATCATTGGTTTCACTTCACTCAATGGAAAAAATTTATTTTTATCGTCTTTTGAAATTATTGTCATGTACGTCCCTGTGTCTACTTCCATTTCTAAATTCTTATCATTTACTACTACATTTAGGTACATTGGGTCCGCTTTTAAGTTTTCGTTTACCGTTTCTATGCTACCGACCATGGTTTTCGGCGATCCTCTGTCTCCGTCGGGTCCCTCGTTCACCATGAAGAAATCGTACTTTGCCTCTTCTTCCTGATGACCTTCGGTTTCGGTCTCCTTCCGCCCTAAGTGTTGGACTGCTTCTTTTTTCGATCGGCATACTGTTTCCAGGTGTCCTTTTCGTTTACATAGCTTGCATGTATTGAAGCGATGGTAGCAATTTCTCGCCCAGTGGTTCGCCTTTCCACAACAATAACACGATGAGCTTCTCGTATTCTGTGATCTTACGCCATTGCTCGACGTACGGCTTCCTCTGTTTATGGGATGCCTATTGTTGTATCGTTGTCCTCGTCTACTATCATGATCAGTACCTTTTCCCCTTGAGCTTGGATTCCATTGCCGTTTGCCTAATTTTGACTTTCCTTGTATCAAATTTACATTCGCTTTTTCCGTTGGTTCTCCACTTAATTTGTTAGTCAGTACCGCATTTTTCTCAGCTGCTTCCATCGCGGTTGCGATTTTGTAGGCTGTATCGCATGTTAGCTTATCTTCTCGAAACAGAGCAGTTTTTGTGTCATGGCTTTTGAGTCCACACACTAATTGATCACGTAATGCTATTGATGCGTCACTAAAATTGCAGTTTATCGACAGGCTTTTTAGCCTTGCTGTAAACTCTGCTACTGATTCTGTATCCGCTTGTTGAGCTTGATAAAATTTACACCTTTCCATCGTCTCTGATGGTTTGGGACTCAAGTGATCTTGTAATAATTTTACGATATCAGCGAACGATTTTGTACTTGGTTTATGCGGTGTACACAAATCGCGGACCAATTTATAGGTTTCAGGACTTATCTTCGTTAACAATACTGCCGTTTGTTTTTCTTCCTTAATATCGTGTGCTATGAAATATAATTCTAGTCTCTCCGTATATGTTTCCCAGTCATCTTTCCCCAGATGAAATTCTAATTTTGTACAGGTGCTTTCAGCCATTGTGTGCGTTACCTTTAACACCTCGTTTTTGCTTCCTAAGTCGCCTTCCTTTTGTCCTTCTGTTTTGTTTACTTCGAGAATATGCGCACGAAGAATTTTACGTAGCTCATCTATGCTACGATTTTCGTCGAAGCTTATTTGTAATTTCGTTAGGATTTTTATTATTTGCGGCTTTTTTAAATTATAAATCCACGACGTTGTCGTATAATCAATGGGTTTCTCGTTACTGTTCGGCATTCGTATTAAACACTTTTGGCACTTTTCTGTTTATCACTATTCTGTTGCACCTTCCACGCGTTACGTATTCATAGTGCCACTTTTCGTTTACGTATACTTTTACTTTTGTATACTATATTAACTGCATTACTAGTGAATTCGAAAAGACCTCGTCGCCAGAATTGCAATGTTCTGAGGGTAAAATAACTAGTACAATCCGTTAATAACTAACTGATATATATATTATATTTCAAACTGTCGAACAGAACGTCTATTACTTATGCCGGTCTCTGGGCTACTGCTCCCCACTCTCTCGGTTACCTTCGCGTCGCTAATGTGTACATACATAGTTCCTTAGTGTACTCTCCATACATTACAATAATAATAATAATAATAATAATAATAATAATAAAATAAATAAATAAATAATATCTCTTTCGCCAAACGCATGTACGCTTTCCGTTCCGTTACGGGGGAAAAAAGATAGGATTAAAATTATGCAAACGTGCGCTTAAAAACTATACGAACCTCGAATAAATCGTGCACTTTTCTGTTTCTTCTTCTCTTTTATTGTAAAACTTGATAGTGAATAAAGTAGCTTACCGGAAAATTTCCCTGTTGTACCATGTAATGATAAATTGTGGCTTTTGTGATTAATGCCACATTTCAAGCGCGTATTTTCCCAAATATGTTTGTTGAAGAAAGTCTGCCACACACACCCGTTCTGAATTTTAGATATTGTCGTTTTCGCTCTCTTGCTTCACGAGTGCTTCTTTTATAATATACAACACTAAGTTAAATTTTGCTCGTGGTATTAATATTTCAAAATTAATCTGTCTTTCGTTATATATAGTTGAATTGTTTGATATATCCCTTCCAGGAGATTAGCTTCAAATGTATCTGATGTATTTGGTGCATTTCCAGTAGAGAAGTATTTGGGCTGGTGGAAGTATTTAAAACCTCCTTTATTTTGTCCAAAATATTAAATCTATTTGTTACCAGTACCAAGCTATATAGTGATGTAGCCTTAAGTTTCCCCAAAAAGCAACGGGCTATGTCTTCCCAGATGATGTCGTTTTTAGATACCACCACCACTGAGACAGAGAGAAGGGTTATAAATCTTTTCACCGAATGGTAAAATAGTTTGCACAAAAGTGTCCTGTGTGATACTGGTTGGCCGACCTCGTGGCATATTTATATTATATATATATATATATATATATATATATATATATATATATATCGTTTATTTGTTTCCCCTTGGGGATTACAATCCTTATACACCTCCGCTCTTCACTACATTCACCTTAACCTAATCATTAACCTATTCCTTAATCTACTCCTTAAATCTATTCCTTAATCCTACACGCTCCTAACCCTCGCTCGCCCGCTCGTCCTCTCTCTTCCGTCACGCACGCCGCCTTCACCCCCTTCCCTGTCCTTTGACCCCCGCTTCCGCACGCCACCACTCACTCTCATTCCTTCCTCTCTCATTCCTCCACTCCTTCCTATTTATATTATATATTATTACTAATCTTATATTTAGTTACTTATTTACACTCACCAACAATAAGACGGTAGTAGTGCTCACTAGTACACACTAGTATGGCATTAATATACGTGAATACCACACACTAATACGCGCTACTGCATGGGTGAAGAAACCCTTGACAAAGGGTTGAGAAGTCACTCATATACGTATTCATGTATATATGTATATATGTATATGTATATACGTATATACATATATAACCCTTGACAAAGGGTTTCTTCACCCATTTTGAAGAATAATGCATATATCAATTTCGTCTGATATATAAAATATAAGAAATAAATATTTATAATGATGAAAATTATTTAATTAGGAAGAATGGCGTTTTTCCAATTGCACAATACCCACAGTTCTTGCGCAGCATCCTGAGAATAGGACATGGGACGCATTTCACCACGGTTATTTGTTTACGACAAGGGCTAATGAATTCCAAGTCCCTCTTGAACTGCGGGTGGCCACCTACGATATGTCAATTGCCGTTGTTGAGGGTAAGCTGGCTGGAAAATCTCACTTTAAGAAAGTTGACGTCGTCTTACAGCCCGACCCCCAAGTCCTAACAAAATATACAAGCCGTGACATATCGTGACATCCTCAATAACGGCGCTATCTTATGTCGACGAAGCGTAAACCCAAACGTGTGACTCTAACAAGAGCCGTGCTGAAAATCTAGATGACAATTTTTAGGTTCGAGAACCCTAGCGAGCTCATTTCGTTAGCAGTGCTCCGAAGGTTTACATCAGCAGTGTCTTGAAATCGAATAACCTAACGCATTTAGTTATATTCATTTTCTATTATACGTGTGTCATTAGTATTAATAATTAATGCGTCTTAGTAGTGCGTATTAGTAGCGTGCATTAGTGTGTGGTATTCACGTATATTAATGCCATACTAGTGTGTACTAGTGCGCACTACTAGCGTCTTATTGTTGGTGAGTGTAAATAAGTAACTAAATATAAGATTAGTAATAATATATAATATAAATATGCCACGAGGTCGGCCAACCAGTATTACACAGTACACTTTTGTGCAAACTATTTTACCATTCGGTGAAAAGATTTATAACCCTTCTCTCTGTCTCAGTGGTGGTGGTATCTAAAAACGACATCATCTGGGAAGAGATAGCCCGTTGCTTTTTGGGGAAACTTAAGGCTACATCACTATATAGCTTGGTACTGGTAACAAATAGATTTAATATTTTGGACAAAATAAAGGAGGTTTTAAATACTTCCACCAGCCCAAATACTTCTCTACTGGAAATGCACCAAATACATCAGATACATTTGAAGCTAATCTCCTGGAAGGGATATATCAAACAATTCAGCTATATATAACGAAAGACAGATTAATTTTGAAATATTAATACCACGAGCAAAATTTAACTTAGTGTTGTATATTATAAAAGAAGCACTCGTGAAGCAAGAGAGCGAAAACGACAATATCTAAAATTCAGAACGGGTGTGTGTGGCAGACTTTCTTCAACAAACATATTTGGGAAAATACGCGCTTGAAATGTGGCATTAATCACAAAAGCCACAATTTATCATTACATGGTACAACAGGGAAATTTTCCGGTAAGCTAATTTATTCACTATCAAGTTTTACAATAAAAGAGAAGAAGAAACAGAAAAATGCACGATTTATTCGAGGTTCGAATAGTTTTTAAACGCACGTTTGCATAATTTTAATCCCATCTTTTTTTACGCATAACGGAACACGGAGAGGGTACATGCGTTTAGCGACAGAGATTTTATTTATTTTATTATTATTATTATTATTTTCTAATTCTCATCCTGTTATTTTTCCTATATTTAGCATATTGTAACCGTAATCTACAAGTGTGGAGTGCGTACTGTCAACTGAACGAGTACAGACCAAGATGTGTTGGCTGAATTTACTATTATTCCTGGGTCCTGCGGCGGTCCCAGTTATCCTCTTCGAGGAGATGAAAGAAATGCAGTCGTCAAAGATATAGAGAAATATAGTGTGAGTTGATCGGTACACTGCTCTACCTGTAGCAGCAAAGACCTGATGAGAACTGGAGACCCAAAACCGGCACAGTAATACACAGTAGCAATGTACTACATGTTGCAAAATCAACATTTTTAAAATCTCAATATTTGCACACCGACCCAATATTTTGCAGCATTGGATATTATGAAGTGTACAATGCATGCAAACGAAATCCACGATATCGGACAAAATCCGTTTTATGTCGATTACTGGACGCGAATGAGCAGCTACATGCTTATAAAAACGTATGTTCTTTATATGGTGGAAGTGTGTGAGCGTCGGGATTCGACGGGACTCAAAATGCACAGCCCATCAAAAAAGCCCCCACACACTCTGACATGGAACGATCCATATTTATGTACATAATTAGGTAATGCAGTTGTGACGTCCCACTATTTTTCGCACGTTCCTATTTAATAATACACCAGTAAACCTCAGAATCACTCCACCAAAGTCCCTCAAATTCAATTATTACCCCTTTTCCCCAATCGCTGATCACCTCGATGATGTACCTTAGCGGTCCCCATCTCGAGATGGTCAGTACGAAACCTCCTTCACTTATACGCCCAACGAGGCACGAATTCCCTCCTCAAAACTAAATCTAAACAAGTCCCTCGCCCCAAAATCTTCTTAAACCGAGACCACGTCTCACTCCTTCTCTAAGACCCTCCAAATCCAAGCCATTCAAACCCCTTTCCCGTTAAAATACCCAAAATCCATGCGATGGGTTGAATATCTCCAAATACCGTTCATAAAAACCCAAGAAGCCTAACTGCGAAGAATACCTGGCGTACGTGCCGTAAATGTATTCTAATAATAGAAGATTATAGAAAAACCCCGGAAGTCCTTCTACGCATAATTCGTAAATTGTGTCAAGGTCCTTACCGCATACAACCCCCGCAAGGACCGCGCGTAAATCATATAAATACGAAGGATCGAGAGGCCAGAGCTCTCTCTTCTTCGACAGTAATTACTGTGAAAGTATCTTTTTATAAAAATATAATTATACAAAGTGTAAATTCAGTGCTCTACGGCAAATACTGTAAGCATTTATTATTATCTATTATTGTGCATATCGCCTCCATACCATATACCATTTATGTATTATTTCATTTATCTATGCTTATTGCAATAACATTTCCGTATTATTTCATTTATCTATGCTTATTGCAATCATACATATTTTGTATTACTAATACTATTACGTTTATATAATCTTGTTAACGTTTATTTTGATTATATATATTTGTCTTATAACCACATATTATTCTATGATTTATATCGTACCTCATGTCCATACATACATATAAATGTTACAATCATATTATAAATATTATATGTGAATGCTAAAACCCCAAGCATAGTAACCGCTCTAACAAAGTTAATAAACCGCTTTGTTTTAAATCACGCTTCAACTTATTTGTGTTCAACCACTGGTACGAAACATCTAAAATCCAAATACACGAGTTAGTGAAACAGCTGATTCCGATTCGCGAGCTCGGGAGCAGTGACTGTGTTTACAAACATATCTTTGCATAGCCTGTGTATAGCTGCACGTCCAAACGTGCTTCGCAGAAATATTACGAGTAACTTTTTGTGCCTATGCAGCAGTAAATCCAATTAGGCAAAACCAAAATAAAGTGCTAACGGGTGTTACCCCAAAATCATAACAATCTAACCATTCCCTGGTCGTTCAGTGCTACGAATCTGGTATTCGTGCCTGAATCCTACTCTCCGCAGTGTCACGAATCTGGCATTCGTGTCTGCATTCCCTCAAACATTCAGTGCCACGAATCTGGCATTCGCGCCTGAATCCTACTCTCCGCAGTGTCACGAATCTGGCATTCGTGCCTGCATTCCCTCAAACATTCAGTGCCACGAATCTGGCATTCGCGCCTGAATTCCTACCTTCCGCAGTGTCACGAATCTGGCATTCGCGCCTGCATTCCCTCAGACGTTCAGTGCACGAATCCTGCATTCGAGCCAGAATTTCTATCTTCCGCAGAGCCACGAATCTGGCATTCGCGCCTGCGTTCCCTCAAGTATTACCCCATCTATGCCACAGCCCTAAAGACCTCACCCGGGACGTGACACAGTAATTCTTTTTAGTACATGCTAATAAACAGTTTTAGAAATATACAGGGGAATATGTATGTGCGTGTAAGGAGAAAATTTTTTATAAAAAAATACCGTGTTAATTACGATAATCGTCAAGTATTATGATCAACAACAAAAATTCCCAGATACAGCACGATAAAATTATAGGCACACCACAAATATACTCATTAGAGGAAGTTGCATTTATTCTTACTGTGTTGTATGCAGTATCTTTTACAATACCATATAATACTACCGTAATTAGCACGGTCATTTTTAAAAGAAATTTTACATAAAACATAGTGAAAACATAATCATCTCTCAGCATTCCCACTTCCCAGTTACACTTTGGAAAGAAAAAATTCTTCCCGATACTTGTGTAAGAGCAGATCATTGAACAGACGAAAAGTGTTGAAATAACTTTCCCGAAAAAAAGGCGAGGATATTGTCAAAATTACTTTCCACGAACACGAATATTGCCACTTTTTTCCGGACTTGCATTAATATTTTAAAACCATATTTTGTTCTCTTACAATTAGTGGTATTCTTGAGGATACTGCACGCATTTTGCATAACAATGTTGTCCTAAAAACGGCACTTATTTAAACATTTTCCTTCAACTGATAGAGAATTAAAGCATACTGCACATCTTATTACTGCTCATTCAGAGTTCAGTTCTCGATATTAAATGACATTTTAGTTCTGAATAATGATACAATATTAAAAACGACCCCTAATGTCTACAATAAAAGTAGTTTATTAACTGTGATATTTTACTGATCACATCACTCTTAGACGACATAAATAATATTCATTTGAAATAGAGTACAGATTCTAGGTGAAAAATATATATTATCGATAGAATTTAGTGATAACAATGGACATATTTTCGCTTTACGTAATTTCAATGTTAACTATGAAAAATATTTTTGTTTTATTCCATTTCAGTGTTAACTCTGTGAGGAAGGGCAATTTACAGTTGCTCAAAGATTAGGAGAGCGCGGCACACGACCAGCAGGGACATCATGCAATTTTTAATAGATTTCCATAATTTCGGTGCTCCTTTCCCAAAGGAATTCATTCATTTGTGATGGGGCGAGAGCATTATTAAATGCTGCGGTATTAACATACTCTCGCATTTCTAATATACAAGAGTATGCAGACGCCATGCAAAATACGGAAAACGTGAAAACGCACAATTCGCATGGATGTGGCGCATTTTAAAAATAAATATAGAAAACTGCTGAAAAATATTAATCGTAGAATAGTTTGCTTATATATGGCAGCCATTGGGCGTTTGCTGATGACACAAAATTTAAATGAGGCAGAAAACATCATTGTTGCGATCTGTTTGTTAGAAAATGGTGAGAGACAGAAGGGTTTATTCTGCCTGACGGAGAAAAGACTGAATGTCTCAAAAAGAAAACATGCCTAATCTCACATTAGTGCGACCAGTAAGTGCGAAATTTCATATTTTAAATAACTTGCTAAATTTAACTAATATATTTTAACTAACTATTAATAAACGCTTCGATCAAATATAGTACAATTTTCATTGGGAAAAATTTTCTCATACAATAAACATTTTTCACGAGTGAATCCGAAATATTAGGTTTGAGTTCTATCTTGTTTGAAAAAAATTTATTTTACCTATGCGAAGTTCAGAATTACATACCTAGTGACATTTATACATCATGATAATATTCTCTGTGGCTCTTGATATTTTATTAGGCCATGAAGAAATGGAAATGGTACGGAGTTGAAGAAGAGAGAGAGAACCCGAATTCAACATTGAAGCAGACGCGAAGTGCACCAACAGTACTGAATTAGATAAATAAAATTAAATCTCTATTAATGAAAATATACACATCTCCAGTTAGGGTGGATCAGTTTGTAACAGACCATATTGAATATTTTAAGGGAAAACTGTTATTAATTGATGCAAACTTAAATAAGAAAGCCATAAATGTCAGCGAGAATAAAATAATATTATCAGAAGACGCAAACAGAAATACAGCATTAAAAGAAATAGAGAATTGGAAAGATAAAGGGGCAATCCTCGAATAAAACGGCCTGAAATAACAAATAGTAATAAAAGTCCAGTAGAATTCCAACATGCTGATTGAAGCGCCAGTCTGCCCTGCTTGTGCCGATGGCAATATGCCAGGCCCGATGCGCATAAGTGTTACTTATGCGCAAAACCTGTGCATATTTTTATTGAATGTTCCATTCCTTTAGAGGGAGAAGATGAAGGTTACGGAGAGAAACGTATATGCCATGATTGCGCAAAAAATGGCAATGTACAAAACAATATAGACATACAATTAGATCAAGAATACAAGGAGAATACACCGAAAAAGAAAAAAACATATAGACCAGCTGCAAAATATTTAGGAGGAAGAAAAAATGACATTAAAGACATAGGTTGTTACACAGTGGGACAGAAATCGGGCCATACCAATATGATTAAAAAAACGGCAACAGTCGTCAACAACTGGCACCCGTACGAAATTAATAATAAAACAGTTTCGCGTGAGAAATACGTGCGCGTTTGATAGCATATTATATTTAGCATTGTTGGCCGCAACCGATTTTGTCAAGATAAGAAACAAAGTTCATAATTTTAATTACACATAGTTGATGTACATAAATATATTATATAACGAATGAAAACTCTTATAAATTTTGTTTTGCCATTATTCTAAACTGTTATTAATTGTACCTATAGAAATACCGTGTTTTCTCTTCTCATTCCTTCATGTAAAAATATTGTTTTCACCCCAAATGATTACAATACATTTTATTTGTAGATGTATCAAAATATCATTATATATATTTATTTCTTATATTTCATATATCAGATGAAATCGAAACATACATTATTCTTCAAAATGGTTCAAGACGACACTCCCCTCAACAAAGGGTTGAGAAGTTATACGTATAGTTAACGTATTTCCAGTGCAACAGTCCACGTTAATGGATAAATTGCACTACATTAACTGTAATGCAAACGTTGGATGGCTGGCCCAAAAATTATTTAAAGAAATACCGCGAGTATTACGGAAAAATCAGAATGCGCAATATGCGAGTATAACAACATTAAACACCTTATCGGACTTTAGATAGAAGACACGCAGCTGAAGAAATCGAAAAGCGAAAGATTTATTCTAGATTTCTGTTTGCTACCGAATATAGCAAACCTGTCCCAAATGCAACAGTCCCGGTGCCGTACAAAATAAATTACAAGAAATCGGTAAATAACACGTTTTATAAGTAAATTATTAACATGGTTTTATTGCAATTTCTCTAGAGTTTTAAAGAATTTGAAAATGCTTTTCTCCAACATAACATAATCATACATTTTCATTTTTAGGTGATATTGTATTATTCCAAATATTTAATGCAACAGAAGAAAATTACTCTGTATAAGTTTACAGGAAATGCATAACAAAATTACCAACCCGTTATGCCAAACCGAAGAGCTACACGATTGGTAGGCTGTGTAAACTATCACGGTAAGAGTGGGGCCTGCCGCCGACAAGGCATGCGGAAGAAACTTTACAAACAGCAACAGGTCATTACACGGCCGTCATATATCGAAAAGGCGATCCACAAACAAATTGGATAGAATTTGATGACCTAAAAAATCAAAGCACTAATCGAAAAGCAAATTACAAAATCGTGCCACGATTATTGATGTACATTAAAGATATAAAATTATAAAATAAAATGATATAAGATTATAAAATAAAATGATACAAAATCTTTCATTATTTTTTCTGCACTTTTACCTACAACCAGCATTGTACAGCCTTTAGGCTATGCTAGATTAACACTTCTCGAAAAATACTGGAGCAAAAAAATTAATATTCGGGGGATTGAGAGCAAATAATTAGCAAAAAAATATGCCGCAAAAACGGCTTCGATATCTTTGTTACGTACTGTGATACAACATGTGGCCAGAGTTGGGCATTATTCGGCTAAATTTTCATTCGGATACGAATTCATATACATCCCCAAGATTTATGCGCGAATAACAAATGACGATTTTATTCGACGTAAAATTATTCGTTATTCGCGAATAAATCTGTACCGTTATTCTAGCCAGATTCGTTCGAATAAGAATTTATTCGTTATTCGACCTGAATGAACGACGAATAAGAAATGTGATACCCGGCATCTATCGATGGAAGTCTGTACTGTGACCAACATACGTTTTGACGTGTGTGTCTAGTAGTGTGCGTATACGTCTGAACGAACCGAGGAAATCCCGCCTTAAAGAAGTATTCTCTTCTGGAGGCGTCGGCCATCGGTTGTAAGCGATATTTGGGATAAAGAATTATCAGATTATGTGAGTGTGTTTCCTTTTATGTGATTATTCCAACGTGTTTCTCCTGGACGGCTTAATGTGTGGCCCAAAATAATATTTACTATGGCTACTGATTTGCGATGTGATTTAGAATTCCACAATTGTGAACATTTATATAGGACTTGGGTATGCATTGTAACAGATTGACTATTTTTTTTATTGTCTTCATTATGTCGGTAGTTACACACAACGAAAGTGTGTGTGCGAAACATTTTATGTGTTTTGGTAAAGATACCCGTGGTACATTCAGCACATTCGGCTCAACACTACTGGCTGTTACTATTATTTTCATCACTATCTTCGGTAAATGTGTGTACTCCAAAAATTTGGTAAGCTTTCACTAAGTTACTTCCATTATCGGTCACAGCCGTAGTTAATTTTGGATACTTAAGGTCATATTCCATGTATATAGGGGTGCCTTGCAACAAAAAAGCACAGAACACCACTGATGTGACTCATAATGTTTATAAACAATATACCACTTATTGAATATTAAAAATTCTCCTTTAGCAATATTCAAATGTTCCAGTCATTTTCGAAAATATAGGTCTTCCACTGATCGTAAAGATGACATTGAATGGACAATATAATTTGCTATGTGATTGTTTAAACTTTCTTGCGTGATTCTGGTTCGTTGACGGTTGTCGCGGTTGCTAGTTGATCTAGTCTGAGTGGTACCAGTCAACATTTCGTATGACGTCCTCGATTTTCTTGTTTGCAAATAATTTTCATATTCACATAAAACTTGAGCACCATGCCATGCCGTCTTTTCAAATGAGAGCGAAAATTCGATGTAGAATGTAATAATACTTTCACTTCTACATACTTGGGCCTGCATTTATTGCATACAGCCACCACCGACATAGCGGATGACTTTTCCGGAAGGACACAAAAAAATGTGCCATCTAATATGGCACTATTCGAGAGAGAAATGGAAGTAGAAGATGTAGAAGTACCAGGCAAAGAAATAATAAAATCAGTTTGCATCGAGCCTCAGCGAAGAATACTCCGTTGCGAGTGATGCGCGTCGCAAGGAGAAACCTTTGTACGCAAAGGAATGGTGGAGAACCTCTACAGGCTACTGCTTCGTTACCAGCATGCGCGTCTGTATGCGTAATTGGTGCAGACCATAGGTAATGCCCATATCAAAAATCAAAACAGTTGAAATAAAAAAAATTATGGCAAGCGCGAGCGGGTCGCTGCACGATAGCAGGCGGTCCGAGTCATTCGAGCTCTGTTTCAGCCATATAGCGACAAGCAGCAGTACGCGCAGTCTAGTAATCAATTTTTACTTTTAATTTTTTTTCAATCTTGAGTTCTGTGTTTTCAGTTTCGTGTGTTGTGTTTTCAATTTTTGCTGAACATTCTCCTATTTTTGTCTTCCTCATACTTTTGTTTTATACCTTTATTTTATATTTTCCATTTGATTTTATCAACAGACGCGGTCGCGTCTGGAAGCTAATTCCCCCTTCCCCTCTACCCATAGGCACACTGAGCGACCGTGTATCTATACACGAAAGATAGCGAAATTGACAGGTCGTCGGAGCTATTTTAGCCTTATTATCTTATTTTATGACATAGTGCCCGTGTTTTTACATGATTGAGCGAATCATTTTTTTTTTTCGAACCCATATGTCGTTTTACTTAATGTATCAAGCTATTTGTCTAAAAGATATAAGATTTATTCTGAATTAATAGTTATAAAAGTGACACTTTTAAAGGGTGCGTTCCGTTATTCACTGCAAGTACTTCTTATATGACGTCACGCGAGTGTGCTGCTAACAGCGTTCCGTTTTAAATTTCGTGCATTTCGAAGCTGCTGCGAAATTGTAAAACGGAATGCAGCTGCACCCAGATAGCACAGGACGTTTTAAAAACGTCCATTTTACGTCCATTTTACGTCCGAACGTCCACGGCTTGATTTGTGAAAATGGACGTCCTTAAAACGTTTTCTGGACCTTTTCTGGACGTTTTATGGACGTTTTCTGGACGTTTTTAAAACGTCCAGAAAACGTTTTAAAAACGTCCAGGAAAGGTCCAGAAAACGTACTTTACGGACGTTTTAGAAACGTCCTTTTCCGGACGTTTTAAAAACGTATTTTGCAGCCGTTTTAAAGATAGCCATGTTTGAAGCGTTTCAAAGCGTTTCTCGGAGTGTGGTATGAAGTAGCGTGTTAAAGAAAAAGTTATTAAGAACAATGGTTCAGTCACGGCCGTCGGCCGTGGTTCAGTGCATCGTGCCTTTGTGCAAAAACAGATCAGATTCTGAAAATTGGAAGAAAAGGAATGATGGTAACAGTAACAACCAGAAAGTTACTTTCCACAGGTATTGAGGTTATTTTATTAATTCATAATGGAACAAATTATTATATTTAATACGTTCACTACCGCCTTTTAAGGAAAAATATATAAAGGTATACTGGGTAGCAAACGTGTTAAAGTAACTATATTTTCAAAACATATCTTATTTTGAACTTTATTTCTGTTTTTATAGATTTCCAAAGAATTCTGATACTTGTGAAGCTGCAAAGGCCACCATACACGCTGCTTCTTGCTGTTCCATTTGCTTGTACAGTCAAAAGTGAGAATGCAGGACTTGAGCGTGTGTGTCCACAACTCGGTCAATTTAGTATGTGCGTACTGTCAATTTCCTGGCATGAACGCAATTACAAGTTTTGACTGTACAAGCAAATTGAACGGCAAGTAGAGACATTTTATTAAGACATTTTTATGCTCAAAATATTACTCCTTATTACATATAACAAAATTGTGATTTTGCTTTGCGCTAGTCTTTTAGTGTATTGTAAATCAATAGCATTTTCAATTGTGAATAACGCAGAGAAAACATTTTCCTCAATATTTTGAGATCTTTCAACGAATTTGTAACAATGTTATAAACATCTATTGTAAGTGCAGATATTTTACATATTCTGTACCTATATTTTGTATAATATGTATAATCTATGTGTACTACCTACATGTTCTACATACTTCATATCTATTTTAAGTGGTATATTCTCTGTATTCGACCTTGCACTGACATTTTCATGTATCTATTGTAAGTAAACGAAATAAATTGTTATCGAGTTTGGTAATATTTTGAAAACAATTTACATCCATAAATTTTTATTTAATCGAACCAGTACCAACCTCCTAAAAACGTCCAGAAAACGTTTTAAAAACGTCCAGAAAACGTTTTAAAAACGTCCAGAAAACGTTTTAAAAACGTCCAGAAAACGTTTTAAAAACGTCCAGAAAAGGTCCTGAAGACGTCCAGAAAACGTTTTAAAAACGTCCAGAAAACGTTTTAAAAACGTCCAGAAAACGTTCTGGTTTGTGAAAATGGACGTTTCTAGGACCTTTTCTGGACCTTTTCTGGACGTTTTTAAGACGTCCCGAACGTCTGACCTGCACGTTTTAAAAACGTTTTTAAAACGTCTTTGTGCTATCTGGGCAGTTGGTTGCATTCAGCATCTCATAGCGTCTGTCATTTTGTATCCAATATTGTTCTAATAACCAAAATGAGTGGAAGAAATAACACAAATTCAATAGTTACGTTATTACTTTCGGAAATAATTAAAGAAAATATAGAGGACACAAGTAGTTCCAGCGACGATGAAGAATTAGAAATAGAAATATGCAGAAGATTAATAAATCGAACTGGAGTACCAAGAATACGGTGCAGAAATTATGTAGAAGATATTGTTTCTGCATATTCGGATGCAGAGTTTAAAACTCATTTTCGGTAAGTAGTCAAACCAGGGTTGCCAGATCAGGCCTGATCTTTTGCCGGAGATTTCGATTTCACGGAGTGGGGTTGAGTGGAGGGGGGAGGGGATGTGAGAAAATAAGGGCCAATATGCTGCAACATACTCTCTATTCAGCCGGAGATTTGTATTGTGCCTGCCTGAGGCCGGAGACAACACTATAAAACCTGAATCTCCGGCTGAATGCCGGAGATCTGGCAACCTGAGTCAAACATAGAACGTAATAAAATATTAAAGAATAAAAATGTCAGATTCATTATCTATTATACGTAGGATGAGGCGCACTACTTTTAAATTCTTGTTAGAATTATTAACACCCAATTTACTGAAACATTCAGCCCATTTTGGTCGTCATCAAATAATGCCAGAAAAACAATTATTATTGACTATTTGGGTTATGGCAACACCAAATTCATATAGGTAAGTATTTCACAATTTCAAATAGAAAAATATAAAAGCAAATATTAAATGTACATACTATTTATCCCAAACTGTTATTGTTTTCTTTAAACTTGTATTTAAAATACCATGTATAGTTGATATATATGTAATATTTTTTTAACAGATGTGTAAGTGACAGATTCGGCGTTGGGAGGGCAACAGCATGGAGATGTGTTAGAAGAGTAGTTGCTGCCTTATATAGTCATTTACATACATTTATTAAATGGCCATCGCCTGAAGAAGCAGAAACTACATGGACACATATTCAACAAAAGTATGGATTTCCAAAAGTCATTGGTGCAATAGATGGAACTCACATAAAAATAGCAGCACCAAAATTACATGCTGAGTGTTATGTAAATAGAAAAGGCTATCATTCAATACAACTACAGGTACAGAAGGATAAATACATATATACTCATATATGAGCACATATGGGTCTTGTTCTACATGGATATGTTAATCCACAAAATTTATATGTTGGGTTATAAATTGAGTTATTATTGAAAGTAGCATAATTAATGGTACTGCTTAGTTATAACTGAAAATTTAATTTTTGTGGATTAACATGCCAATGTAGAACAGAGTTTATACATATTGTACATTTAAATATAATTAAAAACCTAGGAAAATGTAATGGTATAGTAGATAAAATAATAATGTTTTAGGTTATATGTGACTCAAGCCTTAAATTCATACACTGTTATACTGGGCAAGTTGGCTCGGTACACGACATGAGAGTGTTTCGACTGTCAGGCTTCCAAAACATGTGTTCAGAAATCAATTTCCCGGAAAACAGCCATATTTTGGGGGATAGTGCGTACAGTATTCAAAAATATATTATGGTTCCTTTTAAAGACAATGGACACCTAACTGAAACGCAAATGCATTATAATAAAGTACACTCTTCTGCACGGATGATAGTAGAGCGATCATTGGCACTTTTGAAAGGGCGGTTCAGAAGTATTCTGAATCATTTACCTATGACCAGAACAGATTTAATACCTAGATATACAGTAGCCTGTTGCATTTTGCACAACATATGTTTGTTGCAGAATGACATGTTAAATGATATACCACTTATTGTAAACAATACACAACGTGTAGCAGATCCTGACGCTGGTGATATACAGAATAGAGTGGGTATTGAAAAACGAAATTTAATTGCACAAAGTTTAATGAACCCTTAATACATAGTTAATATATTGATATATATATATATTTATAAGTGTTCTAAACAAAATAAAAATATATATATTCTCAAAGATTGCCCAACGAACTTATTTCATGCCCAACCAATCCATGAACTTATTTTTCTATAAGTTTGTCTAATACAGTTTTCAAACTTTCCAACTGCATCATCTTTTCTTCATGCCTTCTGCTGGCTTCTTCGCGTTTCAATCGCTTTTCATGTAGTATGCTTTCTAAGTATGTTTCCGTGGTTAACTTTCTTTTCTTTGCTATGACAAAAATATATTTGTAATAATTAGATTAAGGGCGGTATTCATAGACACTTCTTATTTTAAGATCACCTTAAGCATTTGCTTAAGTCCTCATCTACATGCAAAATTTAGCTTGTGTTGTACTTAAGAAAATGCTTAAGACGATCTTAGGCCTAAGAACGGACTATGAATACCGCCCTAATTGTAAGAGATGCATTTCTAACAAACTATATATATTATGATAGGTATCATTACTTGATTCTTTTGAAGTTTCTTCTGTATTATTAGTTTCGCTATTGCAGCTCGTCCCTGCAACTGCGAGTGGTTGAGCCCATGGTTTCTTATTAAATATTTCATCCATACGCTGAAATACACACATACGCACAAATTATTTATAAGAAAATGTAATTTATATTAATTAAATGTAATAAAAACTTAAATGTAATTTATATTTAGTAAATATTTTCAACTGTTACTTATTTACTATAATAATATATAATATATATATATATAATAATAATAATATAATAAATTACATATAGATTAAAAGATATTTACATAAAAATATTCCCACTTTGTAGCATGATTGCCAGACTTATTATTTTGATCTTTGATAGACTTATATGTCCTTTTCATCGCTTGAAATTTTATAGAACATTTCTGTCCACTTAAATTGTGCCCCATTTCTTTCATTTCTTTTGCAACATTTTCCCAGCTTTTTTTTACCGTAATTTTACCATTGTGAAATTGTTCTTCTCTGGATGTATAAATGTCCAGCAATACTAATGTCTCCTGTTTCGTCCAGATATGTTGATCTTAAAACAAAAAAACAGTAATGATATTTATTATTAGATTATACTATAGTCTATACTATATTTTTGTCAACTTACCACTGGATTTGTTATTATTTTCCTCGTTATTTTCTTTATTATCACTGTCTGATTTTTCAGATATTGTTGCCTCTGCAATTCTTTCATTAGAACAACCTATATAAAGGAAAGATTTAGAACTTATGTCACAGATAAATCTCTGCAAAGTGTCATTAATTTTAAATATATATTCATAACGAAACAACTAATTATCAACAATTGTTTTCTTTAATCTTATACATTACCAGTTTGGAATGCCTTAACTTTGGTGGCTTTTATGTGTTTCAGCACTGCTGCTGCAAATTGTCTGTCTGTAACAGTAAGATAGAGATCAATCAAATTAATAAACAAATAAACAAATTTAAGTAAGTAAATTAAAGTAATAGAAAGGTTTCCAAATTAAGGTTATCTTGGTTATAGTCGATCATGTACATAAATAAAGAACACTGTACCATTCCGTGCTCGCTCCACCTCTTCTCCACTCATTTGACACATAAAATGCTGGCCACTTTCTTCGTCAATTATGGTTAGCATTTCCATGTTCACATCAATAGCTGGATTCATTTTGAACAGGTCACGTTGTGTGGTCACGTGATCACTGCGACTGCTGTACCTGGCCGGCTGCAGCAGTTACAACAGGAAGTGACGTCGAAGTTCGTGACGTCATACATCTGTAGCAGTGCTTTCGCAGTGAACTGCTATCCATATTGGAACGCTATTGTCAGCACTGCCAGTACTTGCAGTGAATAACGGAACGCACCCAAAATTACGAGGTATGACGTCACGTTTTCCTCCTCCACTTGACGCCAGTAGGTGTCGCCTCGAAAGCATAATTTATATAAATGTCACTTGGCTGTCATTCAATCATAACCTGCTAGTTGTTAACATTTTTTAAACGTCACGATGGTAAAGAAGATCTCGCGCGATAATGGCGGGAGGTTCATAGGAGGCAAATTTTTGCAAAAGATTCAACAAGACGCATCTGAATTTCTTTTAGCATTATGCAATAATTTGCAAGGGCTCCAAAAAATAGTTCAATTTGAAATGACAACATCTGTACACTGCAGAAAATGTTCTCATAAAGAAACAACCACTAACAGCCATTATATTCTCCCCTTGACAGTTAAAGAATTGTTTTTAAAGTCAAAGAAAGGTACACCTTTACAAGATTATGTTAATATTGCTTTACCGATTGGTTGGAAATCGAGTTCGCAAAAACTGTGCAAACAATGTTCTGAGCAAATATTTACTAAAATTGAAATTACTACTCCGCCAATAATTATTATAATGCAATTGTTGTCGTTCTCTTATGATGAAAATGGCAACATTATTAAAGAAATTAATTGTAAAATTACCGCTGCTCCACAACCAATATCAATATGTAATAAAAAATATAAATTACTAAGTGCCGTATTTCATAACGGTCCTCATCCCCAGAACGGTTCATATTCATGCATGATACGTGATGGTAGATCAGCATGGAAATGTATTGACAACGACAAAATTAATCAAACGAAATGGCCCAAAAACGCCAAAAATGTGTATATTCTTTTTTTGCAACGGCAAAATTGAAAAGAAATCATACGTTTACACGATTTTATTCAGCTTCGATCCTCTGTTTGCTTCTTGTATGTTTGCTACATATCTGAAAACTCGAATTTAACACAAAATCCACCAATCCACTGAATAAGTATTACCACACGTATAACATAATTTACATATTTAATCAAGGTTAAAGGTAGGATTAATTAGAAAATATTTAATAAACTTATTAAAAAAAAAAGAAACATATCTGAGTATAACGTAAACGAACATGTAAAATTCGCATACGTTAATATCCACGCACAGTATCGTGGCCGAGGCCGTGGTCGTGGTCGGGGCCGTGGCGGTCAGGAGGAAAGCCGTTAAGGCGGAAAAGTTTATTAACTTAATATTGTTAATTTATTTATAATTTATTAAGTAATAAATTTCTTTCCTCGCATATATACGTTTTCTTTGTGGTGAAATTTCCTAGAGAGTGACCGGCGGTACATTAGCTTCATAAGATCAACACAACAAAAATTCACAAATTATGAAAAAAAGTGATGAAATCTCCCCCCCCCCCCCCCCATAAACATGACTCATGTATGAAAGAAGCTAATTCCCTTTAATTCACGAAAAAAGTTCTCACGCAAAGATTGTGAAATCATCTTTGCTAATTCCAATTGTACCTTTAATTCACGAAAAACATTAAAAACATTCTCACGCAAAGATTGTGAAATCAACTTTGCTAATTATAATTGTATTCTCGTTCTCCGTTCGAACACTGATTCCTCTGTTACTGTTTATACTTGACATTCCTTTATTGGCCACACATCAATTCAGTGCTCAGATTTTCAGCTTCGGTTTTAAGGAATTAGCGGGCGTTGTATAAGAAAAAACTATGAAGTCGACTTAAAACAAAATGTTTCATATCACTAGTGCAGTTTGGCGAATGTGCTATTAATCTATTACCGACTTTGATTCGTTTAAATTAGTCTCTACCAAGTTTTTATTATTTTCCATCGTAAAACGATTTTCATACGACATTTTTAACAAAAGATGTCCCTCTTATAAAAGTTTTTGTGTCAACTACAGGCCTCGCCCGCTAATTCCTTAAAACCGAAGCTGAAAATCTGAGCACTGAATTGATGTGTGGCCAATAAAGGAATGTCAAGTATAAACGGTAACAGAGGAATCAGTGTTCGAACGGAGAACGAGAATACAATTATAATTAGCAAAGTTGATTTCACAATCTTTGCGTGAGAATGTTTTTAATGTTTTTCGTGAATTAAAGGTACAATTGGAATTAGCAAAGATGATTTCACAATCTTTGCGTGAGAACTTTTTTCGTGAATTAAAGGGAATTAGCTTCTTTCATACATGAGTCATGTTTATGGGGGGGGGGTATGTATTACTTTAATTTCCTAAATATATCAATTAATGCCGCGAATTTAAAGATATCGGTAACTATAGTCTATTGATAGGCATTTGTTCTGTAACTGACGATAACGATAGTGTTTTGTGAATTTGATCATACTAGAGAGAAAGACATTTTGTGTGATTTTACGTACCAAACATTTATGGCTTAAATAATCTTAAATTTTTATTATTTTCTTTATATATACAGTTTATATTATATAGTATAGTTTATTAGTTATATTATAGTTTATATTATATAGTTTACTGGTGTTTTAGTAGTTCATTAGTTAATCTTCTTTTTATCTGGTTTGCCATTTGTTATAATAATGGATTCAACAAGAAATGGTAAGTTATACATTAAGAATTTATTTTTTATATGTATATTACACTTTATATGTATATTACAAATACTTTATAGAGAGAAACAGCTTTAAAAAATTAAATTTGAAGAAACATTTACAAATTTTGTAAATTCATTAAAGAAAGTACAATATAAAAGAAAAAAGGTTTCATTGGTGTGGAAATTCTATAAGAGGTCTCTGCCGATGGCAAATTTGCGAAATGTACTGCTTGCGGGAAGGAGTATAAAACCAGCGGTAACACCAGCAATTTAGCTGACCATATAAAAAGATTTCACAAATCCCAAATAACTCGGAAAGATCTAGCCGAAGCGTCAACAAGTACTAGTAGCGAGTCAGGTTTTTAACAAAGACCAACATGAATTCCATAAGCACGTTTTTTAAAAGATCAGTGTGGAATATGATGACAATTCAGAAAGGAAAAGAAATTTAGACATAACATTGGCTCTCTACTGCTTGCAACAGATTTCCAACCATTCGATATAGTCAATGATTAGGGTTTCAAGATGTTTGTGAATAAGCTACATCCCAAGTATGTAATTCCGAGTAAATATACACTGCAGAAAATATTCAACAGGCACTGCAGGAAATTTGCAAAGAATGGGCGATTGAAAATAAAATTTCCTGCATTGTTACAGACAATGCAGCAAATATGATAAAAGCATGCGACATTTTCAGCATGCGACATATCCTGGAGAGAAAACAGAATATTATCCCCCCCACTGACAAGTGCAGGAATATCGCGAAATTTATTATTAATTTCTCCATCTATAAAAGTTTCATCGCACACTTTTAATTATAAATGTAGGGGTCATTTCTGCTGCATATTACCACACTTGTATAACTTTGCAACGAATAAATAAGAGAAATTATATACCATTTAAACAAGATGAAAAAATTAAAATTAAAAATTAAAAATATCATCTAGAACCATTACACACACTCCCTCCTTCATTCGTAAGTACAGAGTGTACTTGAGTAATAAAGAAGAAGAAGCATAAACAGGAAAAGAGAACGAATTTGCCAGTGTGTTTGAATAAAAAAATTTAAATAATTTTTTTCCAAGCGACCGCGTTGAACGCCGTTGAATACGTACCTACTATTCTCGCAAACGATGCTCGAGGCAAGAGAATTACCTTCGACTCACAGATTTCCGAAATAAATGAAAACAGCAAAGTCGTGAGCAGAAAGTGCTGCTATACTCTGAAATTCTATTCACGGCACTGCGCACACACAATTATATAACATTTAAGCAATGCCAACAGCATTTTTAATCAACTCGGAATCGAAAATTCAAACGGAAAACCGCGCGATACATGGTGACGCTTCCACCAGGATAGTTCGAACGACTTCGACAAGAGTTTCAAAATGACCGACCTGACAAATGATGCTCGAACGTGATTGGCTGAGAATATTGAAATACTGCAAGATTTGAAGTTCCCGGCATCGTACGTTAAAGATTCAATATTCGCGAAAAAACGGAATAAAATTACTCTTGACAGTGCCCTCGAAATTAACATATTATGTTGAAAAACCCGCATAGGAACACCAGCGACCAGAACCAGCAATATTCTGGAGAAATTCGCGGCATTTTTCGAGATATTAACGAAAAATCAAGTATGACGTCATCTCAACCGCCGATCGGCGTAGAGGCAAAAACTTTACTCACTCGTATTTCCCAACCCGATGCGAGATTCGGGCCAAAAACTGCAAATTCGCGTGCGTCGTCGAGATCCCTCTTCAAGACTTTCGATCCTCGGAGCACACGAAAGCTTGCTTGATAATATCGCGAAAAAGATGTTTTCTGTGCACTTGCTGCGAAGAGACGCGATCACGATCGAATCCAAAGGGGTACTTGGGGGTACTGTGATGAGGGTTTGGAGTAGTGATGCGCGATATTTATCGATAACTGTATATATCGATATTTGCCTGTCAGAATATCGATATTTTTTATCGATACTTCAAACACCGATAATTACACGTATCGATACTTTTGGTCCACATATCGATAACTTTTTTGCACCTTAAAAAAAAAGGAAGCCAATTCATTTTACCTTCCTTTTTTTGCACCATTAAATATATATCGATATGTATTATCGATAGATGGGACCAATATCGCCCATCACTAGTTTGGAGGACTCCTGCGTGGCAGCACACCTACAGGAGCGATGGTAATGTGTGCGTAAGACGCACGGCGGGAGACGAACCGACACCACGGCCAATCAGCGTCGCCGGGGAAATAGGTTGTCGACGCTGATTGGCTGCGGTGTCACTCGCTTGGCGCTGGCGTCGGTTCGTCTCTAATCGTGGCGGCGTCTCACGCAAACATTACCACCGCTCCTGTAGGTGTGCTGTCACGCCGGAGTCCTCCAAACCCTGACTGTGATTGTGAATCTATACTTCTCTCTCCCGCACCAGTTCACACGTCTTTCTCTCTCGCATGCACATCGCTGCATGCGCATTACGATCGAAAGGGACCACTATACTTTTCTCGCTCGCACATGTCTTTCTCTCTCGCACCATGTTAGCGACAGATTCAAGCTTTCAATGACACCTCCATAGTATATGCTCCAAGTGTCTAGTAATGCCGAGCAACGCGGCGGCGGAAGGCGTCATGACATGAACAGAGTGCAAGTGGCGGGAGAAAACTATCATAGACCACCCCACCGATACTTGTATAAAAATATCGATAGCTTTTGATATTGAAAACAATCGAGATAATTCTCCAGCACTACTCAGTACGCCTTTGGATTCGATCGTGGTCGTGTCTCTCCGTAGCAAGTGCATAGAAAACATCTGTTTCGCGATATTATATCAAGTTTCGTGTGCTCCGAGGATCGAAAGTCTTGAAGAGGGATCTCGACGAGGCACGCGAATTTGCAGTCTCTGGCGCGAATCTTGCATCGGGTTGGGAAATACGAGTGAGTTAAGGTTTTGCCTATACGCCGATCAGCGGTTGATGACGACGTCATACTTGATTTTTCCCCAGATAGCACAAAGACGTTTTAAAAACGTTTTTAAAACGTGCAGGTCAGACGTTCGGGACGTCTTAAAAACGTCCAGAAAAGGTCCAGAAAAGGTCCTAGAAACGTCCATTTTCACAAACCAGAACGTTTTCTGGACGTTTTTAAAACGTTTTCTGGACGTTTTTAAAACGTTTTCTGGACGTCTTCAGGACCTTTTCTGGACGTTTTTAAAACGTTTTCTGGACGTTTTTAAAACGTTTTCTGGACGTTTTTAGGAGGTTGGTACTGGTTCGATTAAATAAAAATTTATGGATGTAAATTGTTTTCAAAATATTACCAAACTCGATAACAATTTATTTCGTTTACTTACAATAGATACATGAAAATGTCAGTGCAAGGTCGAATACAGAGAACATACCACTTAAAATAGATATGAAGTATGTAGAACATGTAGGTAGTACACATAGATTATACATATTATACAAAATATAGGTACAGAATATGTAAAATATCTGCACTTACAATAGATGTTTATAACATTGTTACAAATTCGTTGAAAGATCTCAAAATATTGAGGAAAATGTTTTCTCTGCGTTATTCACAATTGAAAATGCTATTGATTTACAATACACTAAAAGACTAGCGCAAAGCAAAATCACAATTTTGTTATATGTAATAAGGAGTAATATTTTTAGCATAAAAATGTCTTAATAAAATGTCTCTACTTGCCGTTCAATTTGCTTGTACAGTCAAAACTTGTAATTGCGTTCATGCCAGGAAATTGACAGTACGCACATACTAAATTGACCGAGTTGTGGACACACACGCTCAAGTCCTGCATTCTCACTTTTGACTGTACAAGCAAATGGAACAGCAAGAAGCAGCGTGTATGGTGGCCTTTGCAGCTTCACAAGTATCAGAATTCTTTGGAAATCTATAAAAACAGAAATAAAGTTCAAAATAAGATATGTTTTGAAAATATAGTTACTTTAACACGTTTGCTACCCAGTATACCTTTATATATTTTTCCTTAAAAGGCGGTAGTGAACGTATTAAATATAATAATTTGTTCCATTATGAATTAATAAAATAACCTCAATACCTGTGGAAAGTAACTTTCTGGTTGTTACTGTTACCATCATTCCTTTTCTTCCAATTTTCAGAATCTGATCTGTTTTTGCACAAAGGCACGATGCACTGAACCACGGCCGACGGCCGTGACTGAACCATTGTTCTTAATAACTTTTTCTTTAACACGCTACTTCATACCACACTCCGAGAAACGCTTTGAAACGCTTCAAACATGGCTATCTTTAAAACGGCTGCAAAATACGTTTTTAAAACGTCCGGAAAAGGACGTTTCTAAAACGTCCGTAAAGTACGTTTTCTGGACCTTTCCTGGACGTTTTTAAAACGTTTTCTGGACGTTTTAAAAACGTCCAGAAAACGTCCATAAAACGTCCAGAAAAGGTCCAGAAAACGTTTTAAGGACGTCCATTTTCACAAATCAAGCCGTGGACGTTCGGACGTAAAATGGACGTAAAATGGACGTTTTTAAAACGTCCTGTGCTATCTGGGTCGTTAATATCTCGAAATATGTCGCGTATTTCTCCAGAATATTGCAGGTTTCATGTTCCTATGCGGGTTTTTCAACATAATATGTTAATTTCGAGGGCACACTGTGTCAAGAGAGTAATTTTATTCCGTTTTTTCGCAAATATTGAATCTTTAACGTACGATGCCGTGAACGCGGGCGCGGAAATTCGAATCTTGCAGTATTTCAATATTCTCGGCCAATCACGTTC
Organism: Andrena trimmerana; assembly: GCA_951215215.1. Classification (NCBI taxonomy): domain Eukaryota; kingdom Metazoa; phylum Arthropoda; class Insecta; order Hymenoptera; family Andrenidae; genus Andrena; species Andrena trimmerana. The sequence continues at coordinate 39,778,173 of OX578061.1, read as the reverse complement.
GAGCATCATTTGTCAAGTCGGCCATTTTGAAACTCTTGTCCAAGGCGTTCGAACTATCCTGGTGGAAGCGTCACCGTGTTTCGCGCGTGTTTCCGTTTAAATTTTCGATTCCGAATTGATTAAAAATGCTGTTGGCATTGCTTAAATGTTATATAATTGTGTGCGCGCAGTACCGTGAATAGAAGTTTTTAGAGTACAACAGCACTTTCTGCGCACGACTTTGCTGTTTTAATTTATTTAGGAAATCTGTGAGTCGAAGGTAATTCTCTTGCCTCGAGCATCGTTCGCGAGAATAGGTAGTACGTATTCAACGGCGTTCAACGGTCGCTTGGAAAAAAATTATTTAAATTTCTTTATTCAAACACACTGGCAAATTCGTTCTCTTTTCCTGTTCCAATGCTGCTTCTTCTTTATTACTCAAGTACACTCTGTAATTATGAATGAAGGAGGGGGTGTGTGTAATGGTTCTAGATAATATTTTTAATTGTTTCATCTTGTTTAAATGGTATACAATTTCTCTTAATTATTCGTTGGAAAATTATACAAGTGTGGTAATATGCAACAGAAATGACGCGTACATTTATAATTACAAGTGTGCGATGAAATTTTTATAGATGGAGAAAATAATAATAAATTTCGAGGTATTCCTGCACTTGTAACCTGCGGTGGGGATAATATTCTGTTTTCTCTCCAGGATGGCTTTGCTTTGCGAATAACATGCACTCCTATCGTAACACATATTGTGCGTTAGGTCTGACGAGCAGTCTGATGGTCGCGTTTAATGCGCAGCATGAGGCAACGAGTACAAAGATTGGTAAGTAAAAGTTGTTTCTTATATTATCGATGATCAATGATTACAACATTTTAAAGATAATGTTGCTAATTATAACTTTACATATATTCATAGATTCTTTGGCTTGTTCGAGAGAGTAAAAATAAATTATACAATTGAATTTCATTTGACATATTTTATAAAATTACATACCCGCATAATTTTATTATTCTTTTTATTATTTTAACACTTCTGATCCTACTTATGCTCGTGAACTAACAGAATTTTTATCTTTTTTTGTTTTACAGGAATCGTACTCGAGAGAAACCCGGGGGGGGGGGGGGGGCACAAAGAAGGGAAGAAATAGGAAAATGAAATTCTTGCAGAAAATTTTGTGGCCGCGCGCAATGCGGTTGGTAGAATCGGTGCTTGTTGCGTAAAATTGAAAAAAAAGTAGTGCTTTTTTCACAGGTGACAGTGGGGCACTTTTTACACATTTTCTTTGCTTAATCACACGCGTGGATAGAGACAGTGTTGCTATCGCATTTCGAAACTCTAGTCGCGGGATTAGAGTCACTTTTGTTGTTCCGAGTCTCGTTGGTCAGCAGAGAGAGAGAGAGAGCGAGAGAGAGTGGTAGTTCTTTATTTTTCTCTTTTTTTTATTTATAAATGTGAATTTAGTTAGTGCGTCAGCTGAAGATGAGTTTTGCTGGCTGTAGCAGGACCACGATGGAAGGGGATGTGAGTATCTTATTTCATTCCGCTATGTACTGGAAATTCTCGATTTATTATTCAATATTTCCAAGTTTCAATCTTCAAGTGTCGATACGATTGAAAAATATCTTTAGTTTCTGGTTGCTTTGTGCGACACAGACCATTCGTTATGATTGAAATTACACTGCGACGATATTGGAAATAAATCATAATACGTTTTCTTCTCTTTTGTTACAGGCTGTTTGGCTGGGCCTCGCGATGACTCCTACGATGTCAGCTGTCAGCTCTCCAAGTAGTGAGTCACATGCTTTTTTTATTCCTCCGGTCCTCTCGACCCCCATCATGTTTCGTTGGACGAAAGGGGGCATTTCAAGGTGTCATTTCTTAGATCAGAATACAGTCCGGGACAAAAAGATAGCACACCTTAAGAATTACTTAATATCTGTGTATTAAACATTACAAATTAAATTTTTGTTATATACATTTGTCAGACTGCACGTATTAACACATATAAATTAAATGAACTTAAATTTTAACAACGAATTCATTTTTATTAAAAAGAACAGAAATATGTATTATGGAAATATAGTGGGACAAAATGATAGTACATTTGTTAAAAAACTGGGGATATGAACAAAGTAATTGGTTATATTGAATGCTCAATATTTAGTGGCACCTCCTTTACATTTAATTACAGCAATCATTCTTTTTGGCAACGATTTATATAATTTTTTAATGTTTTTTTGTTTTAATTGTTCCCACTCATCCTGAATACATTGTTTTAAATCATTCACATTTTGAAACTGTCTGCCATTTTGGTCCACTGCTTTGGCAAGATTTCCCCAACAATTTTCAATAATATTGAGATCCGGAGAGTTTTTGCTGGCCAGTCTAAAAGTCGAATTCTTTTGGTAGAAAAGTACTGCTTTATCACTTTCGCAGTATGCACGGCAGCATTATCTTGTTGGAAGATATCTATTTATCTCCGGCAATTTTTGTGGCATACGTATTTATTTGTTGATCAATCATTTTGAGATACATTTTGCTATTCATTCGGCCTGTAATGAATTTTATTTCCGTTTTACCATGATATCCAATACCAGCCCAAATCATTACACTACCGCCTCTCCCGTATGACGACGGCTCAAAAATTGTTCTTCCTTCCTCAAATCGTGGTAATAATAAGTAAAACCATCGGGTCCGTCCAAATTAAATCTCTTTCCGTCCGTAAATCGTATCACTCTACGCCATTTTTTTCTCATATGTATATAGTTTTCTGCAAATTGTAAACGGTGAAGTTTATGCAGCTCTGTTAGACACGGTTTCTTTTGCATTTTCCTTCTTATTAAATGTTTACAGTTTTGTAAAACACGTCGAACGTTCTTGACATTAGAGTATTTACTCCAACATTTTCAGCAATTTGCCTTGCAGTCATCTTTGAATTGGATGCAGCTCTTAATATTGCACGTTTTTCTCGAGCTGTTAAAGTTTGTGGACGTCCACAACTCCTTTTTTTCCCGTAGTTGTCAGGATTTTTTAATAAATTCACAACTGCCTTCCGACTTCTATTAATAACTTTGGATATTTGTGCAATTGAATACTGTTATTCTTTTAATTTTAATATGGTATGTATTTCATTTGCATTCAGTCCCTTTGCACGGCCCATTTTTAATAGTTTTTTGTATTTTCTTAATAAATAGACACCACTGAGATTGTTAGTGCACACTTTGCTAACCTTTTTTCACAATGAATGTTAGTCATTCAATAGCTTACGTACAACTGAGGAGCGTAGATTTGCTGTTTGTGCTATTATTTTGTCTGACTTGCGACCTACGATGTTTACGTTTACATTCGTATAACTTTGTCGAAGTGTGTATTGTGGACAGGGCTTGAAAACTGTTATAATATCGATTTCGGTTCTACAAACAGTTATGGAGAACCTTTATTCCGAATAACTGTTATGAAGAACCGAAATTTCCAACTATTATCTGTTTCGGTTACGGTTCTTATTTCCCTCCTCATATCGGTTCCACAACCGTTATTATTTCGGTTCTATATCGGTTCTTGGTTACGGTTCTAGAATCAATTCTCGTATCGACTTTTCCCTAATTGATAACATTAATTATTGTAGCTGCAGATTACTGTGTATGTGCATATTTTTTACAAAATCCTTATAGAAACAGGAGAAACATTTATACATATCATTGGTTTCTAAGAAAGCGTTGAAATAAATAAATTAGCTGCATATTTTTCACATTCACACACACTATATTATTCAGGATAGGAAATTAATAAATGGAAGTTTCATTTTCTTGTTTTAAATATTTATTATATTTTATATGCTAGTTAATATAAAAATACAATATAATAGAATGAATCTTTAAATGTTTTCTTGTGCTTTTTGTATATTTAAACGTATCAGTAGAATATCATTTATGATATCTGACTTCATTGACGTGCGATGGGGGTTCAGAATAAATTTTAAAGCAGAAAACAAACGTTCTACGCTGACCTGTGTTGGTGGCGTTGCCAAAATAACTTGTGCCAAATCATAAAGTTTCGGTTTTTTTTTTAACTCCAATAATGTAGAACATTTGATGAATTTTTTAATCTCGGTTCTTTTAAATATACCTCCATTTCATTTTCCAAACTTCCACATTGTAACGTATTACTTTGGGCACTATTACTGGTGATACGTATAGATTCTGCATCTTTTAATAATGTTTCGAACTCGTCTTCATCTGGATCATTGGACATATGTTCAATTGTACTATTATGTTCTGTAGTGCATGGGTAATTTGATATTTTTTCTAGTCTTGCATATGTCTACAGAAGACAATTTTTAGCTTCTTGGATCATGGGTTCCGTTAATATTACATTGTATCGCGGATCCATGAATATCCCTGATACAATTATTGGATTTTCAAATAATTTTGATTCACGGTTTTTCATAATAGTGACAATGACTATTGCAAATTCATTATTTATTTTACTCGTCTGTATAATACAACGTTGCCAAATTTCATATAAATCTCCTATCAATAATTGCTCGCTTTGTAATTTTTTCGTAGCAAACTTTGCAGATGTTAAAACTTCAATTAATTCATTAATTGTACTCCATGTTATTGGCAGTAATTTCAGATCTGTGTCATCTATTTTATCGCAATATTCTTTTATTTCGTATAACCTTTCGAGCATATGTACAGTCGAGTTCCATATTGTACTGCAATCAAGAATTACATTTTTTTCGAACATTGCCATCAATGTGGATTTCAGAATTGGGGTACGTAATTTTTTTACGATTGTTCTTGCTTTTTCCACAATTTCGACAACTTCCCCTTTCTTTAAAAAGTCGCAGATTGATAATTGAAGGGTATGGGCAGCACATCTAACTGCAGTAATACTCAGTGGCATTTTCAGATATGCTTTCTTCTTCTGCGTCTGTTTCAATTTCAATGAACTGTGACTCCGTGATCACATCTTCAGCGTCTTCTTTTTCTTCGCCCTCACTTAAAACTCTAATTGTTTTCAACATATTTGCCCCATTATCAACAGTAATGGTGTATATTTGTTTTTTTTAAATATGAAATTTGCTGCATGTATTCATTATTATAGATTTTAAATATGGTACAGTTCGATAACACCCAACGTACGAATTTGTAACTTTTCGAATTTTACAAATTGAATATTTATGCCAAGGAAGGACCGTCCCATGCACGTTGCGGCGTCAACTTTTACAGATATTAATTTTCTGTTTATTTCATCTGCAATTTTATTTCTTACAGCATTCGCCTCCATCATAATTCTGTCGCGTACTGTATGTGAATTAATTGTTTCCGTTTGTGACCGTTGTGGTACTGTGTCTATGATATCGCGGAAAGCTTTATCGTTAATTAAAGACATCGGCCTGCCATGAACAGTAATTAATCTCACGCATGCATCCATCAAGTCAATTTTCATCTTTTTACGTTTGATATTATTAGATGTGTCAGTACTTCTTTTGCGTTCTTCTTTTATCATCATCGCAGTCGTAAATTCATTTGGATGATGATTTTCCAAATGTTTAAATAAATTTGTAGAATGGTTCTAGAATTTTTAAGTTACCAAATTAAAGATAAAATAAAAACAAAGTAGTAAACATATATACGCATATATGTACATACCGAAATTTCTGAAGAACAGTGTTCAATAGTACATTGCAACTTGTCCATATTATCGGAATTCTTAAAGTACTTTCGTACAATAACACATCTTTTTCTACCCATTATTTTATCAATTGTCTTAGCCTAATCTAACTATCTATACCAGCGGTGGCCACATCGGGCCATTTGGGAGTAAGGCCTCCATGCTGTTTACCGTAGCCGCGCGGAAGGGGAGCTCGAAAGCCAATGGTAACGTGGGCGCGTCACGGATAGGGAAAACTGTAGATGTGTAAGTAGCAGCGTGAGGCACAGGTTCGTACCCGTACGATAGGCTTGAATGACTGGGTTCCTTGGGGGGCCCCAATGTCCCAAAGATGTACTATTATCTATACAAGGTTGATTAAAAACGTACGTAATTATAATGTTGTGGTTCGTCACAAACCGATATTTATAAATAACATTATTTAGCTAATAAATAGTTGCACTTGAGGAATTCATTTTAATTCCAGTAAATACTATAAATTCGTACATATTTATACAGGTGCAGACAACCACACTATTGCACACATAGATACTTATAACTAACAATAGGTACTTAGCTAATAAATATTTACATTTAAGGAATTCATTTTAATTCCAGTAAATACTATAAATTCGTACATATTTATACAGGTGCAGACAACCACACTATTGCACACATCGATACTTATAACTAACAATAGGTACTTAGCTAATAAATATTTACATTTAAGGAATTCATTTTAATTCCAGTAAATACTATAAATGCGTACATATTTATACACGTGCAGACAACCACACAATTGCACACATCGATACGTATAGGTGAAAATAGTTAACTAATAAATATTTTCATTAATTAATTTCCATTGAGATTACCACCGAAAATACGTGCATGTACAAGGTGAGGCGTGTAAGGCATGATAATTGAATATTGTTGACAATATTCGTGATATGAAAAAGTGATGTTACGAAAAATTGAAGTATTTGAGCGGAACTTTTCCGCGAAATTTCACCAAATAATAATTTGTTGTTACAGATGAAATAAATGTAGATGTGGATAAATGTATTTTTAAATCTTAAAAACGAAATTATATTATTCATACACAATGAAGGTTATGCAATTTAGCTTTTAAATGTAGTTTTACAAGGAAAGGTTAGAATAGACTAGCTACTTGCAATCTATACGCAAATTTCAATTAAAAATTTATTTATTAGGCACACGAATGAGTATTATGTTTTTTCTCTTCGTCCGTGGTGCCGCGTTTGCTTTACTAAATTTGTTATATTTGGGAAAATTGTTTGACACGAACTCAGAATTAACGAATTTTTGAGATTCTCATTAGTCATTTTTGATCGCGTTGTCGATTTCGTTATTTTCATAATAGAAAAAAATTGCTCACATATATATGTCGAACCAAACATGGCTAATATAGACGCATAACACTTATGCAAGTGTGGAAACCTACACTGCGGAATGTTTTTATAAAATTCGGTTATGTTATCTGTTTCGTTCCATTTGCTTTTCAATACTTGGTCTACCTTTAAATTTTGTAATTCCAATTTTAAATTTTCTGGAACTTTTGTGACGTCTACAGAGAACGGTGATGTGACTGCATCAAAAAGTTCTTCAAATTTATATACATCTTGAAATCTAGTTGAAAAATCTTCTCGTAAATCTTGTACTATTTTTTTATATCTATTTTTATCAAAATGTACTTCGTCTGTGAGTAGAGAATTCAATTTTTGAAAATGGGAAAAATCATTTTCTTCCAATTGTGTGCCCAATAAATCAATTTTTAATTGAAATTTGCGTATAGATCGCAAGTAATCTATTATGGTTCTACCCTTTCCTTGTAAAACTACATTTAATGTACTCAAATGGTCTGTTAAGTCTGAGAAAAAAGCTAAATTGCATAACCACCTATGGTCGTGCAATTCAGTCACGTGGTGATCCACCATGTCCGTAAATAGTGAAATTTCATTTCGCAGTTTAAAAAATCTATCTAAAAGTGTAGCTCGACTAAGCCAACGCACCTCGGTATATAATGGCAAGTCAACATAATCGCACTTTAATGCCTCGCAAAATGTACGGAACTGTCTCCGTTTGAATCCATTCATTCGAATATAATTCGTCGTCCGAACTACGACTGACATAACGTCCTCGAACTGGATACGTTTTGCACATAAATTCTCCTGGTGTATCACACAATGGAAATTGCTAATATCATGAAGAACTCCTAGCTTTTTTATACCGGTTCGGAGGCGGCCGACGAATCCGTTGTACTTTCCCGTCATGGACGGTGCACCATCGGTTGTAACTGATACCAATTTCCCCCAGTCTAATCCAATTTTTTCCACCGCTCCCTCTACGCATGACAGAATGTCCTCTCCTGTCGTGCTCTCTTTTAACGGACAAAAATCTAGGAGTTCTTCTGTTATCTTTTTTTCACTTACACCTCGTATAAATATGGCAACATGTGGTGTACCTGACACGTCTGTTGCCTCATCCAACGCCAAACTGAAACGGATGAATTCATGGGCAGCGTCCGCTAGTTGATCGGTCACGTCTGTTGCCATTTCTTTAATTCTTCTCATCACGGTGTTTCGCGATAGAGGGATTGCGTCGAATTGTTGGCGACGATCCGGACAAAGCAGCTCTACCGATTTTGCGACGCACTCCTTTATAAAATTGCCATCGGTATATGGTCTCCCACTTTTGGCAATTTTAAGTGACAGCTCGTAGCTGCATCGTAGGATTTTCTCCTTAGTATCACTACTTTTCTACAATGAAACCAGTGAACTAATTAGTGCATGTTCTACAAGAACTGATAATGATTAAATATTCCAGTACTAAATTAGAAAAACTTACTTCTTGCTGTCCATTTCTTCTCGCTTGATTTAGTTGCTCTTTCCGGCACTCTATTGTTTTTTGTCGTTCTTCCGTTGATAAGGCAGCAAACTGATGAGCATGATACTTATCATAATGCCTTTTTAAATTGAAAACTCTTTCACAATTGAAAGTGGTAAAGCACACTAAACACTCTAATTGTCCCTTATGCTTCACTATGAAGTATAAATTCTCGTAATCATTACGCGACGCACAAGTCGATGTCGAAGTCGATGCTTCCATAGTCACCGTTGTAACACTTCGGTACGTATATTTCACGAATCGGTATGTCACGTCTACGAGCGTTGAGATGCTAGTGACGAATTTTTGACAACTCCTCCACCTTCAGCTTTTCCAGGAAGGCGGAGTTGACTAAGGACGTTTCCTCATTGGTTAAAGTCAAAATAATAAAAAATACCTGGCTGCACATGCATAGATGGATAAGTTTGAACGAGGTACCTTTCCGCGCGACTTGGGGATGGTCAGGGTCTTAATTGCGGGTCGGGTAATTCGTACGCCCGAGCGGCAATAAACCATGTACCAGTACCTCTTCCAGGTCGTGCAGGTAAAAATATGACAGTTATTTATGCTTCTTAAATTGCAAAGGCTCCCCCAAACCAACGCGAATATCGCGGCGCGGAGCGGATCCGCAGCGGTTCAGCAGTTTTTTATACGTGTCGACTTATGGGCAGCTTTATCTGATTCGCGGCGGATCCGCTCTGCGCCGCGATATTCGCGTTGGTTTGGGGGAGCCCTAACTCACTCTCATAATAAATGCTTTCGATTATAAAAATATAATTGTTACAAACTGGAAGCTTCCCTTGTCACAGTACATAATTATTTCGTGATTTTACACGAAGATGTAAATACATCGTAATATATATGAAGAGCATTCCGCGGGGAGCGTATATAACATATATATACGCTCGATATGTGTATAGCCCTCACATATCCAGATAGAATCTATTTATTTCAAAATGTCGTTTGAATATTTTGAAAATTAAAATCATTTTAAATACCTATGGCTCGGAATTCTATTCAGTGGTGGCGCATCGACGACCAATTCCACCGTAGCGAAAGGGTTAATCGCCGACTGTTGAAAACGCTTTACTTAAAGAAAAATACTTGGAAAATGTCGTTGAATTTGTCTTCCAAATGGCTATCATATAAAAATCAATAAAATATAGCATTCCATTTAAAAAGAGAAACTTGACCTTCTTATCTCTTAAATCTTTTACAACGGAATACAACTATTGTTTCTATACTGGCCATTACCAAAGTATATAATTTTTGTAGGAAACATTTTTACGAAATTTTAATTACAGCGGAAATATTTCAGGTGATAAAATTAAGAGAAACACCCCGTATAATTTATACATATATTATTAGAAGTCAAAAGACCATAAACACGTACATTTTTAATAAATGTGGTATAGATGACAAGACATTTTTCCTTTCAGTGTTTTCTGAGAAAATAATTCACAATTATCCCTGTCAATGTACCTATGTACTCTCATTGCTTTCTTTCTAATGAAGGGAACCGTCTTCTATTCAGCTTACTGTAAACTGGGGTTTACGATAGGAACGTGACTTTTAGCACTTTTTCGGGAAGTGTCATCCGTATTTTTGCCGAGCCGTTACGACAATTTTATGCATTTACGAGCAGGAAAATCTCCGAATATATTAACTACATCCTGGACGAGTCCGAGTTTTTTCTACATTTCAATAGCAATTGCCATATCATAAACCCAGGCAACGGGACCCCCTGTACACCGTCCACTGGAGGGTCGCTGGGGCCCCCAAGAATCCCAGTCATTCAAGCCTATCGTACAGGCATGAGGTTGCTCCGCACACTACTACAGTTTTCCCTATCTGTGACGCGCCCACGTTACCATTGGCTTTCGAGCTCCCCTTCCGCGCGGCTACGGTAAACAGCATGGAGGCCTTACTCCCAAATGGCCCGATGTGGCCACCGCTGATCTATACTATGTAACTATTTGGCCATTTAACTATTTAATTATATAACTTTTACTATTTACACAACTATTGTACTATTCACAGTACTATTTAATCACTAAATACTGAATATTTAATTCTTTAGCACCGCAGGTTTCTGTTCACGGTGAGAATCAGAACTGAACTGATTCATTTCGTACCTATTGCCTACAAAACTGTTGTTACTTCGATTTGTTTACATCGCCAGCATAGCCAAAAAGTCTGTAAGGGCCGTTGAAAAAACATAACATGCTTAACACGCGGATGTTTTGTTTACCCCTACTGGCCCAACTCGTTGAGCGGACTACAACTTTCTATCCTGAATAATATAGTGTGTGTGAATGTGAAAAATATGCAGCTCATTTATATTATATATCACACAACAGTAACTAAGTATTAGGCCGAGGGTGGCTTGAAATAACTTTAACACAGTTCTTAATTAAACAAGTAGTGCATTATATTAAGCTTTACGACAGTGCCGGAGTGCCTGTGCTCGCTCTGTACCCGCGTAGGCACGCAACTAAACATACGAATCAGCGTATCGGTTATAGGTAGGACAACTACTACTACCCATGCTGCTTTGGTACACATGTACTATCCGATATGAATACATTACAACTTCTCCCCTTGTTTAATAAGAAATCTCGGGGAACGCCGCAAGGGTGGTTTTACCAATTGGTCCACGTGCCGTTTATGCAATTTCCCTGAGTCCGTTTGGACGACATACGTGGGCGGAGCAGTTTGTTTAACTATTTTGCCTGAGACTCGCTTTCGTTCTCTTACGCCGTGAGCATCCATATATACTTCATCGCCTACTTTAATATTAATTTTACGGCTACCGGGTCTCGAGACAATCTGACGCCTTTGCTGATTTTCTACATGGTTAGCTACGCTCGGTCTTAAACAATCAAATCGCGTTCTTATTTCACGGTTGTACATAATACTTGCTGGGCTTCTACCGGTAGTAATGTGTGGATAATTTCTGTAGTCAAATAAAAACATGTTCGTTGCATGTTCCACACTTTTCCCCCCTTTTATAATTTTATTCACCTTATCTTTGAAGGTCTGTATAAAATTTTCCGCTGCACCGTTCGTGGCTGGGTGATACGGAGGCGAAAAGGTATGTTTAATTTTATTTGCTTCTAAAAATTCTACAAATTCTGTACTTCTAAACTGCGGACCGCCGTCTGTAACGCAGTGTATCGGTAATCCGAATCGAACAAACAGATTTTTAAATTCTTTTATTAATCTTTTCGCATCCGTATTTTTCTTACAGTTTATTACTTCGGGCCACTTACTATGTGCATCAATTATAATTAAGTACATGTCGTTTTCAAATTTGGCGTAGTCGCAATGTATGCGCCCCCATACTTTGCTTGGCCACGGCCACGTTGTTAACGGTGTTTTATTTGGCACTTTTCTTTCAATCAAGCAAGTTTTACAATTATTCGCCATATTCTCAATCGCGGCATCAATTCCTGGCCAATATACGTACGAGCGTGCAAACATTTTCATTTTGACGATTCCAAAGTGAGTCGCATGAAGCTCGTTCAAAAGTGCTGAGCGCATCGATTCAGGAATACACGCGCGCACTCCCCAGAAAAGGCACCCTTTTTCCACTGTCAACTCAAACCGTATTTTATAGAAAATTTTTTTCTCTTCTGTTAACTCACTAAAGCTAGGCCAATCGCTTGTTACGTAGCGTATAATATCTCTGAGAGTTTCGTCTCTCTTACTTTCTAATTCTAGCATTTTACTATCGAAGGCCGTCGTCTTTTCTTCAAAAAAATTAACAAACGATGGGGTGGAATCGTACATATCCGATACGTCTGTGGGGTCCTCTACTGGGAGTCGCGACAATGCATCTGCGTTAGCATTTTTCTCGGATTTTACGTGTTCTATACGGTATCTAAATCCGGAGAGATAATAAGCGTAACGTTGCAGTCTATTATCTGCAGTCTGTGGTAAGCCTTTCCTCGGACCCAAAATTAATTCTAAAGGCTTATTATCCGTACGTAGTATAATTTCTTTCCCAAAAACGAATTCGTAAAAACGTTTAAAGCCAAAAATTATGGCCATCGCCTCTTTGTCAATAATAGCGCGTTTTATTTCGGTTGTCGGAATTTTTTTCGACGCGTACGCGATTGGTCTCTCTGTTCCGTCACTGTATCGATGTGATAAGATCGCGGATAGCCCGTAATCAGACGCGTCGCATGCTAATATTATTTGTTTCTTTGGGTCGTAATGCGCCAGAAAATCCGGCGCGATTAACTCATTTTTAACCCATTTGAAGGCTTTTTCACACGCATCGTCCCAATTTGATTTTTTTTTATTTAGTAGGTCATATAGAGGCTTCAAGTTTGTAGACCTATCTTTCAAAAATCTCGCATAAAAGTTCACGAGTCCCAAAAACGACGCGAGTTCTTTGTCATTTTTCGGTTGTGGCGCGTCTACCATCGCCTTTATTTTTTATTTGGACTTATGCAACCCATCCTTATCTATTATAAAGCCTAACACTTCTATTCTTGGTTCTATAAATTTACATTTTTTTAAATTTAATCGCAAATTACATTCAGCTAATCTTTCGCAAACTTTTATCAAATTTTCTCGATGTTCCTTTTCGCTTTTACCGGTTACGTATATATTGTCTAGATACGCGATGACCCCGTCTATCCCGCACAAGCATTCGTCCATCTTACGCTGCACGTCGGCCGGAGCCGGCGAAACTCCTTCTGGTATTTTCGTGTACCTATATAATCCCTTATGGGTTATAATCGTTAATAATTCCGCACTGCTCTTGTCTACGGGAAATTGCATGTACGCATGCTTTAAATCTAGCTCGGAGAAAGAGATGCCCCCTTGGAGTTTTGCAAAAATATCGTCAATAGTATGGAGCGGGTATTTATCTATAATTATGTTTGGGTTCAACGTTAACTTGAAGTCGCCACAAATGCGCACTTCCCCGTTTCCTTTCAAGACGGGAACAATAGGCGTGCTCCATTCCGTGACCTCTACTGGCTCTAAATGCCCTAAACCTAATAATCTTTCAATCTCTTTTTCCACCATAGGCTTTAAAGCATGTGCGACATGACGGCATTTTAATGCTACTGGTCGCGTATTTTCTTTCAAATGGATTTTGGTAGTACTTTTATTATATATACCAGGCGAATCGTCAAACAAAATTTTATACTCTTTTGTTATATAATCATGCAAGTCTATATCCAATTTATTTAATTCAAGCATGTTTAAATCAGGTATTTTCAGGGGCCATGCTCCAAATTGTTCAAGCCATTGTCTTCCCATTAAAGCCGGCCCTGAACCGGGCAAAACAAAACATTTTACAATTTTTTTTGTATTATTAAAAGTGGCTGTTAATTCAACTAATTCACCAATCGGGACTAAGGACTGTCCCCCGTAAGCCCTTAAATTTTTATCAGTTTTTACAATATTAAAATCTGAAAAATACTCTTTATAAATTCTTTTCGATATCACGGCAGCATAAGTGCCTGTATCGATTTCAAAATTAACGTCTCTACCGTTGATGTTTACTTTTACAATCATAGGTACTATTCCCGAGTTGTTTACACTTGCATGATGGTATAACCTTGTATCGTTACAATCAATAACATTCTTATACTTGATTTCTGCCTCTTTCAAATTCATACGTTTATTCGTATTCGAGCCCACATTAATTTCATTATTATCAATATCATTTCCGTATTTATTTTTGACATCATTAATATTCACCAAACGCTTATTTTCTTCGCCTAAATTACATTGGTATATTGTAAAAAAATTACATTCGTAAGGTACTTCGCTATATTCGCTCGTTGATATTATCTTTTTTACCCCTTCGAGAGGCTTCGACGCGTTGTTCCCTTTGCTTATACACACTTTGGCTAAGTGCCCTTTTTTATTACAATTACGGCATGCATATTCACGAAAACGACATTCGCGATTTATGTGGCCTTGTTTGCCACAACAGTAACACCTCACAAAACTTTTCCTCGGAGAGTCAGTTGACCCTTGCTGATGTTGCTGCTGTTGGTTTCGGCCGTAGCGTCCAGCCGCGTTGTGTACTTTTTCCCCTCTGCTGCCGCCTCCTTTATGCTGCCTCTTCTGCTTCGAACCTCCTTGTATTGCGAATAATTCATTTTTAGGAGACTTTTTACCCAAGGTGTCGCTCGATGTTGCTGCGTTTTTCACGGCTGCTTCACGCGCTATCGCTATTTCCAACGTCTTTGCCAGAGTTAAATTTTTTTCTTCGAATAATTTTATTTTTATGTCTTTATCACTCACGCCACACACTAATTGATCCTTGAGGGCGTCGTCTAGTTTTTCGAAATTACAGTTGAGCGCGAGTTTTTTTAATCTCACCGCGTAATCGGTGATCGATTCATTGTGCTCTTGCTTCGATGTATGGAATGTGCATCGCTCCATTGCCTCTGATGGCTTCGGTTTTAAATGATCGGACATAACTTTCATATTTTCCTCGTAAGTTTTCGCTGTAATTTTAGTTGGAGCGACGAGTTGCTTGAGAATTGCATGAGCTTCATCGCTCAGATGAGTTACTAGTGTTGCCACTTTCACTCTATCTTCTGAAATATTCTTCGTAATAAAGTAACAGTCTAATTTTTCTTCGAATAACTCCCAGTCGTCCTCCATCTGAAATTTACATCTTGTATCGGCCATATCGCTGTCTTCGTCCGACAAGGTATTGCTTTCTTCTTGCTTTTGCGGCTGTGTGGCTCCGGACTCCGATAAGTTTGGCAGTGCAACTGTTTCTTTTGTTTTAATTACTTTTCTTAGCAGCTCGCGTAAATTATTATAAGTATCGTCTTTTTTGTACGGCACCTTTCTTTTTTCTAGTTCCACTATTGTTTCCTTCTTATTAAGGTTTTGTATCCAACTTGTTTTTGAATTATCCGTCATTTAATTAGATTGTACATTTAGTTTACTTTAATTTCACTTTAAATTGCTTTTAGCTCCTTTCGGATACTACAGTATATGAAATTTCTCGTACTCACGTTAACATACCTTACTATGTTACGTAATGATCTTGTGCACACGTGTCTTTTTCTCAACGCGACACTTTACTTCTGCCCGCGTGCGTTTGTATTATTACCTCGTCGCCAGTTATTATATATCACACAACAGTAACTAAGTATTAGGCCGAGGGTGGCTTGAAATAACTTTAACACAGTTCTTAATTAAACAAGTAGTGCATTATATTAAGCTTTACGACAGTGCCGGAGTGCCTGTGCTCGCTCTGTACCCGCGTAGGCACGCAACTAAACATACGAATCAGCGTATCGGTTATAGGTAGGACAACTACTACTACCCATGCTGCTTTGGTACACATGTACTATCCGATATGAATACATTACAATTTATTTATTTCAACGCTTTCTTAGAAATCAATGATATTTATAAATGTTTGGTAATGGTATACAAAGTGGGCAACCTCACGGATTTTGACGCCCTTTAAATATGTTGTCAAGGACGTCATTCTGAACAACTTTTTCCTCTAAACTTTTTGGCGGTCGACCTTCATTTCCGAGATAATTGCAAAAATCTTTGGTAAATATTCACACTAGAGGAACCATCCCCCATTTCAATGGCCTTGAAATATGGTGCCAAGGACGTCATTTTCAACAACTTTTCTCTATATATGTTACTGTCGACTACCCGTAGGTTTCGAGATATTTGCAATAAAAGTGGTAATCATCTTACCACGATCGTCTCTTTGTACAGTACTTCTGTTGACATATTCCGACACAACGCATTCCATTTTCCAACTTGTTTTAGGTATTAGTATTGGTTTGGGTTAGATCAGGGCGGGGGGCGCGCGCCCGCTTGCGGGCGCGTAAAGCATGGTAGCGAACCGATGTGAGTTTGGGGATATTAAAAATGAGACTGCAAAATTACGTTTTAGAATCAAAGTCATCTTAATATCCAGCGGTGCCGGCGCCGCCGAGCATAGTCGGGATGTCCAACAGGTGTTCTTGAAAGCTCCCTCTTTCTAGCGAAAAAATTATGTTTTAGTTAAACTCACATCGCTTCGCTGCCATGCTTTACGCGCCCGCCCTAATCTAGCCCAAACCAATACTAATACCCGGGACAAGTTGGAAAGTGGAATGCATTGCGTCGGAATAAGTAAAAAAAAGTTTTTCGCAAATATCTCGGAAACAAAGGTCAGCTTCGTCATTTGTTTTGTCCTATGCTGGCGCATACGCTGCGACGGACGCGTACTGTAGGTAGATTTAGGGCAGAATACATTGTAGCAGTAGCAGCAGTTTTTCGCGAATATCTCGGAAACCAAGGTCGACCGCCAAAAAGTTTAGAGGAAAAAGTTGTTCAGAATGACGTCCTTGACAACATATTTAAAGGGCGTCAAAATCCGTGAGGTTGCCCACTTTGTATACCATTACCATGATATCAATTAGGGAAAAGTCGATACAAGAATTGATTCTAGAACCGTTTCAGAACCGATATAGAACCGAATATGAGGAGGGAAATAAGAACCGTAACCGAGAACCGATATAGAACCGAAATAATAACGGTTATGGAACCGATATGAGGAGGGAAATAAGAACCGTAAACGAAACAGATAATAGTTGGAAATTTCGGTTCTTCATAAGTTATTCGGAATAAAGGTTCTCCATAACCGTTTTAATCAGAACCTTTATATAACAGTTTTAAACAGTTATTTTCGGAACCCTTTCAAGCCCTGATTGTGGACGACATTCAACATGTTACACTTACAACCATGCCCAGAGATGCTGATATAGTAGTAGTAGTAATCTTTATTTCAGCATTGCTGCCAAGAAATGGACTCGGTTTTACATGCTAATATCTACAGACGCACAATAATAATACTTGTTCAGTCTATCTCACACATACATCTCACATACTCATACTCATTGCACACACTTCCCTGAGCTCTGTGAAGTTGGCACCCCCAAATTTGAAATTTAAAAAAAACTCTATGGCATTCGTTTGTCCAACGTTTGTCCACGTTTGTCCAACAAAAATTTTCGTTTGTCCACCCTTCAAAAAAAAAGTTATGAACAAAACAAAATTTTTCACCAGCACCCCCATGAAAACTTTTTAATAATTTGACGGGGGCAAATGATTGTCCATCGTTTGTCCACGTTTGTCCAACCAAAATTTTCGTTTGTCCACCCTTCAAAAAAAAGTTATGAACGAATTAAGAAAATTTGTCATATCCAGCCTCCATGAACACTTTTCAACTTTTTAAAAGGGGGATACGATTGTCCATGATCTAGCATCGTTTGTCCACCCCAAGATTTCGTTTGTCCACCCTCCAGAATCGAATTATTTATAAAAATCGCGAAAAAGAAGGGTATTGATCAAGCGATCGGGTATAAGTTCGATTTTTTATTAATTAAACGACAAAATCGTTTGTCCAACGATGCAGTTCGGTAGTGTAGATGTAGAAGACGTTTGTCCACCCCAAGATTTCGTTTGTCCACCCTCCAGAATCGAATTATTAATAAAAATCGCGAAAAAAGAAGGTTTCATGTGAAACGGTCGCATATAAGTTTGATTTTTTATTAATTAAACAATGGAATCGTTTGTCCAACCATGCAGTTCGGTAGTCTAGATGTAGAAGACGTTTGTCCACCCCAAGATTTTGTTTGTCCACCCTCCAGAATCGAATTATTAATAAAAATCGCGAAAAAAGAAGGTTTCATGTGAAGCGATCGCGTATAAGTTTGATTTTTTATTAATTAAACAATGGAATCGTTTCTCCAACGATGCAGTTCGATAGTCTAGATGTAGAAGACGTTTGTCCACCCTCCAGAATCGAATTATTAATAAAAATCGCGAAAAAAGAAGGTTTCATGTGAAACGGTCGCGTATAAGTTTGATTTTTTATTAATTAAACAATGGAATCGTTTGTCCAACCATGCAGTTCGGTAGTCTAGATGGAGATGACGTTTGTCTACCCCATGATTTTGTTTGTCCACCCTCCAGAATCGGATTAAAAAATAAAATCGGCGAAAATAAGGATACCGGAAACGCGATCACGTTTAATTTCGCTTTTTTTCGAATATATTGTCAAATTCGATTGGTCTTACCGTACAGGTTTAAGGTGATTGCTTGTATATTATCCAACAATTTTGAACACAATTCTTCCCGTCACTTTATTTGAACGACACTTCACTTTGTAGCTCTCATCGAACACTTCACACTTTTTACACTTCTGTAACACGTCCAGAATATCGCCGGAGTGTATCAGCGCTTTTCTAGGCATTTTTCACAAATGACCATAATGAAATCGCAAAACGGTAAGTAATATAACTCTCACAATTACTTCACAAACCGTAAATGAACGCACGATCTCACCAGAGCGTTCTGTGAACAATGACTGACTTTTCGTGGCTGGAAAGAACTCGAGAGTATCGCAGGCATTTGTTTCAATTTCAGCAGTGGCACGTGGGTCCGTCCGCGTTACAAAGTATCTACGCGTAGAGGTGGAGAACTATCGATAGCACTATCGATATTATCGATAGCCGGCACTATCGAAATCACTATCGATAGTGTTGTATAACTATCGATATTTTCGATAGTTCTTAATGCGAGCGAAAAAGGCTATTCTGTGCCATTGTGCTGTAACAAAGTCTACTTTGAATTTGAAAATGTACCAGAGTTCATGGGCTCGTTATTGTGAGCCAAGGATGTCTTTCAATATACACAAATTCAAATTTATTAGCTGCTATTTAATATATATATATATAAATATATAAATATATATATATATAAAACTTAATAATTTTTTACGATTTTTGGATCGATTCTTGTAAAATCGATTCTTTGGTTTCGAGTTTTTAACAGAATCGGTTCTCATGATTCGATTCAGAAACGATTCCGAAAATCGATCTTTTAAAGTGAATCGAACATCCCTAATGTAATGCTTTTTTTATATAATAAAATATAATTGTATTCGGAACAAAAATATCTGAGCCACCGAAGAATAGATATATTTTATTATATGAAAAAAACATTATATTATATTTCCCACTTTTTGGGGAAGAAGGTCAACATATGTATGCGTTACCCTATATATAAACATAAAATAAAATGAAATACAAAAATCAAACATAATATTAAAAAGCATACATATTTTACTAAATTTTCATCATATTTATATATTTTTGTTTATTATCTTCAAAAACTATCGGAAAATTATCGACAATATTGATAGCCGAGAGGGCTCTCTATCGAAAATATCGATAGTCAGCACTATCGATAGTTCTCCACCGGCCCTGCTTACCAGAAATTTGTATAGACGCGTAGATACTTTGTAACGCGGACGGACCCACGAGCCACTGCTGAAATCGAAACAAATGCCTGCGATACTCTCGAGTTCTTTCCAGCCACGGAAAGTCAGTCATTGTTCACAGACCGCTCTGGTGAGATCGTGCGTTCATTTACGGTTTGTGAAGTAATTGTGAGAGTTATATTACCTACCGTTTTGCGATTTCATTGTGGTCATTTGTGACAAATGCCTAGAAAAGCGCTGATACACTCCGGCGATATTCTGGACGTGTTACAGAAGTGTAAAAAGTGTGAAGTGTTCGATGAGAGCCAGAAAGTGAAGTGTCGTTCAAATAAAGTGACGGGAAGAATTGTGTTCAAAATTGATGGATAATATACCAGCAATCACCTTAAACCTGTACGGTAAGACCAATCGAATTTGACAACATATTCGAAAAAAGCGAAATTAAACGTGATCGCGTTTCCGGTATCCTTATTTTCGCCGATTTTATTTTTTAATCCGATTCTGGAGGGTGGGCATACGAAATTAATGGATGGGCATTCCTCTTCTACATCTAGACTAACGGACTGCATCGTTGAAAGAACGATTTTGATAATATTTTCGAAAAGAATCGAACTGTCACGCGATCGCGTTTCCAGTACCTTTCTTCTCTAGGAACTTTATTTTTTAATTCGATTCTGGAGGGTGAACATACGAAATTAATGAATGGACAAATCCCTTCTACATCTAGACTAACGGACTGCATTATTAAACAAACATTTCGATCGTGTAATTAATAAAAAATCGAACTTATACTTGGTGGTTTCAACGGGTATCGTACTTCGTGGATATTTTTATTAATAATTCGATTCGTTAAAATATAGTGTTCTTAAAATTGAAAATACATATGATTGAATTATGGCTACTGAGATTTCTAAGATAAATAGTATATTTTGGATAATTAATATAATTGGAATAATAATTAAGAAATGTCCTATATAATTACCTAAGGTCGGTATCATATATATTGGCCGGTGAGTTTCGTGAGGGGTATTCTCCCACCACACAGTTTGCCTGCCTCGGTGCTCCTTTTCTCAACGTTTTCTGACTCGCTCTCGTTCCATCTCGCTCTCGCCTTCGCAGAACAAGAGTGAGCCAGAAATGGTGGGGATAGTGCCAAGCTTCTGGGGTGTAGACCAAACCGAGCTGTCAGCGTAGAAATACTCACATCAGAATAGGTGTGCGTTAGCTACGAAAAAATTCAGGAGCTTTATTGGTTAGAACATTGATACTTTCTCGATAGCTTCATCTCGTATTGGTCTACGCATAGCTTCGTAACGCACACAACTATTACGCTAAGAATAAATAACAGCCAAACGGCTAGGTTCAGGCGGAGCCGAGCAGCGTTCCCGTTACCCCACCATACCCTGCGAGGACCACGCAACTCCAACTGACAAATCCACGATCGTCAGATGGTGGTGGCTGATTTCTCCTCGATCGCTGTTCCCGAAAACGAATTCACCGGCCAATACATTTGATACCGACCTTAGGAGAGACAGAAGTAGATGACCTGCTAATATATTTGCTGTTAATCGAATTGCTAGATTTCATGGTCGAATAATATTTCTAATTGATTCAATTAAGACTATAAAGTTTATTAGAACTGTTGCTGTATTTATTGGAACTAGATGAATAAATATTTTGTTTGTATTTGTTCATAGTCTTAATGATAATGTTAAGTTTACATTAAGATGTCTGGTTGGAGTGAAGATATATGGAAATAATCCAAATAAATTGAATAGTATAATTAATTTTATTAATCTGATAAAGATAATCAAGTTAATAAATAATCTTTTTTTTTGTTAATTATTTAAATTCAATGAATATATATTTATTTAATAGAGATCACATTAGGTTTATTCGTGATGGTAAATATCAGTAATTAAAATTTATAATTATAATTGGGATTATTAGTCTTATTCAGTTTAATGAGGTTATTGTTCTAGTTGAGGGATCAAAAATTGAGAATAGGTTTGTTATCATTTTCATTTTATTGTTTTAATTTTTTTTATTCTTTTTTGATTAGCTGTTTCTATAGATGTAAAAAAGTCAGAGACCATAACTGTTATAACCTAAATTTTAAAAGTTGTGGCATAAGAATTAATATCTTTCTTTAAATGATTTTGGTTACTGATAAGCATTATTGTCGACGGAAATATTTTTTGGTCACCAATAACCGTTATTGTCGACGGAAATATTTTTTGGTCAATAATAACTGTTATTGACGACGGAAATTGTTTTCGGTTACGAATGACCGTTATCGATGACCAGACTTTTTTTTTGGTTACGAATAACCGTTATCGGTGACGAGAATTTTTTTTTGGTTACGGTATAACCAATATTAATCACAAAAATAGAAGACAATAATAATCACAAAAAATTGTATCTAGAATTTATCCTTAATTCTGTCGCGTGATAATTCGTAATTTATAATATTAAAAATTATCTAAAGTCAGTCCCTACGCAAATTATCTTTGTAAAAAGAAGTGAGATCCCCATAAAAAACTTCAAAAAAGTAAAAAAATACGCCAAGTACATGAAAAATCAAATAAATCACAAAAAATCGAAGATAATAATAATCACAAAAAATAGAAAAAGTATACAATACAAAAAAGATGTGAAATCAAAATGAGCTGCCAGTACATAAAGGTGCTTTCCAACTGCGCAAGATGACACAACTACATACACACAGCTAAAATGCTGTGGTCATACATTCCTTCACAATGTATTACATAATATTAAGCAGATATATTTTTATACAAATAAATATTTTAATACGAATAAATATTTTATTCAAAATACTTGGCGTATTTTTTTACTTTTTTGAAGTTTTTTATGGGGATCTCACTTCTTTTTACAAAGATAATTTGCGTAGGGACTGACTTTAGATAATTTTTAATATTATAAATTACGAATTATCACGCGACAGAATTAAGGATAAATTCTAGATACAATTTTTTGTGATTATTATTGTCTTCTATTTTTGTGATTAATTTGATTTTTCATGTACTTGGCGTATTTTTTTACTTTTTTGAAGTTTTTTTATGGGGATCTCACTTCTTTTTACAAAGACAATTTGCATAGGGACTGCCTTTATATAATTTTTAATATTATAAATTACAAATTATCACGCGACAGAATTAAGGATAAATTCTATATTCTACGTAAGTTTAACAACTACGAACAGAAACGATGTGCACCGGATTGCCAATCTATATGTATTAATATTATATGTATAGTACTTTGTGTACAATACATGGTGCACGAAGCAGCTTATGTCGGTGAAAGCAACCTTTGGCGCTGGACGTATTTAACATTGAAGTGTATTAACAAACGCAATTAACACCTTTCGAAGAAAAATATGTATGCATTTTTAGCATTTCGTGGCCAAGCTTGTTTTTCTACTTGTAAATCATCAACGGATACCCACGTTGTGCCCTTACCCCTTACCATACTCGTGTAATGACCATCGGCATTACTTTTACCATGGTGGAAAATCGCTGCCTTAAGTTTATAACAGTGATCTACCAATTGTATTTTAGTAGTAGGCATTGCTTTGACGTAGAAATTTTCCACTTTCGTTGTTGTTTCACTACTATCGTGATCGAACAAATGTAATTTTGCAATAAGAATTTGTTTGGAAGCAGTTATATCGATTTTCTTCATTGTGTTTGAATTATCACAATTATTGCAGGTATCTTTCAAATTTTTCCATCCTGTAAAATTGTATTTTATTATATCTTGAAATTCGAATGGTTTATTTTTTAACATCTTGGGTAGTGCAAGATGTACCACACAATTTGTACTGATAGTAGTACTTGTGTAATTACAACCTAAACATCTTAATACCGTTGTAATTTCGTGTTGTACTGCATTCTTAATAAGAATCTCCTGATCACAAAGAGAGGTAATAAACTCAGCTGCATCATGTAGCTGATTGTTAGCGTATTTTTCTCCTGCAAATTGCTGTAATGGTATTATATTTGGATTTTGATTCGATTTATATTGGTCCATAAAGACTTTTATAATATGATCATCTTTTTCAATCGAAAATAAGTTTTCTCTTATGGATGGACAATATAACATACATTGGATTGTGGCATTCGCATAACAAGACGCACCATCAGAATTCGGGAGACCTCTTACGTAGTATTGCATGGTATCCACGATGTGATCATCAGTATTCTGACATTCGGATATATTATAATTAGGTACTGCCCAAACAGCATCACGAACTTTGAGAACGCGGTTTTTAGAAATTGAAATAGTCATAAGATCAGGTCTATATTTTTTTCGCAATCTATTATACTCTATTATAGCCGATTCTTGTGCCTTTACGGAAGATGGATCATAATTGATAAGATGCAGTCCTTGTAATGTAGTCACCCGAGAAAGAGCAACGTAAATTTGTCCGCAAGTAAATATTGAATTACCTGCTTCTATGACAGCATTCTCCAAGCTTAGTCCTTGACTTTTGTGAATAGTAATACCATAGCTGAGGCAAATCGGAAATTGTTTTCTAATAACGAACGCTCTATCCATTACTTCAAATTTAACACTTACCCGTTCTATCATATGTTCTTGCCCCGTGGGTAATATAATTTTCAATTTTTCAACGTCATTATCAACACCTCGTGTAACTGACACAAGTTTAGCAATGGTACCGTTGACAAGACCTAATGTAACATCAATATTTCTTCTAATCATGATTTGCACTCCTGTTTTAACAATTACGACTCTTGCAAGTCCCGCCGTTCGGGAGCTATCCTCGTCATTATTGTTTAGTACCTTTGACACCTTTTTTTTCAAATACGGTGCACAATTCGTTGTATCATGAGCAATCAAATGTATTTCTTCGGATGGAAATCGACTCAGCATTGCAGCGTTCAAAACATCACACTGAACACATGTGGGAAGTAAACACACCGTATTAGAACCTACATTAAGCATGTAATCACTTAATTCCTTTAATCGGTCATTACAATTTGTCGCTTTGAAATTTAATTTCCTCGTTTCTAAAAGCTTTGTATCCGAAGCGGTCACTACTCCAGTGCGAATTCTCGACAAGATCTCTTTGTAAATATTATCACCCTGCTGTCGCATGTTTATTCTCAATTCGTCATAGCTAAACAAGGCAGACCATAAATTATAAGAACCTAATCCTCCAACATTTTTCTCTATACTCTTATTAGATAATTGTATAAAAGCAGGTTCTTCGTGAACAGGAGGAAGTTGTAATAAGTCACCAAATAACAGAATAGGTATTTTTCCGAACCAACCATCATCGGAATATGCAGTATCAAATATTTCTGAAAGTCGTAGATGTATGTACAGGAAAGTTACGTTAGAAACCATCGAAATTTCATCGATGATTAGTAAAGCAACATTTTTTAATTGATCTCGTACAATTTGAAGGGCTGCATCGCTAAGTTGCCTATACTGGGCTGTATGTCCATGTTCTACAGGTAATTGAAATAATCGGTGTATGGTAAGACCTTCGATATTAAAAGCTGCGATTCCAGTAGGAGCAGTTACTGCTGTGTCTTTTCCGATACTCTGCTTGATCCACTGTCTGATAGTTTTTATTAAAAAACTTTTCCCAGTGCCACCTTCTCCACTGACATAAAGTCTAAGAATGTTATCGTTAGACGTCAAGGACTTAGTAACTTTATCAAATATCCGCTTCTGATCATGGTTCAATTCCGAAATCATTTCTTGAAGATCACCACAGTCCAATTTTTTTTCCGTGTCTTTAAAGTCTTTCATGGCACCAACAGTTTCAATGGGGACACACTCTAAGGGGTGATCGCCTTGATCATTTTCTTCTTGTTCTACAGTATTCAACACGTTCTTTTCAATTTCTTCCTTTATATGATCACGCGCTTCTCGAATATCCGTTATTCGTTCGTGATACTGAACTGCATCTGTCAATTGTGATTCTAGCGACAAAAAAGATTCCGCATATGTGTTAAATCCATTTTTCAATTCGTCGGTATTTCTCCAAGGTTGGAATAATAATAATAATGAGAAATAATAATTCTCAGGTTGGGTTTGAACATTGTACTTATAATGATTGATAAGATACCCTCTTTGCCTTTTTTTCAAAAACAAAGATGCACGGATTTCATAGTATTCAGTTTTTTCAGACGGTCTAATTTTAGTAACGTCATACCACATAGCAAAATCGTACAGATGCATAGATTCTAATTCCTTGGGTCTGTTAGGATAGTGATCATCTATGAGGGATGGACAAAATATGTCTGTGGATTCACCTTCCAGATCCTCAATCTCTTTGCGAGTTTTCAATTTCCTACTTCTCAGTATATTTACATCTAGCCATCTAATAGTAGTACTGGAGTCAGTGCCATACAATGATAATCCTAAAAGAGTATCAGCGCATTCAGGCGCTCCACATTCTCTATGATTTAGCATGCGCATTCCAAGGTTGCACAGCAGACTAGCTAATGACTTAGTAGAATTGATTGCTGCCAAAGTGTCCGTAGCGTAACTTTTTTCCGGCTTTGACACGTACTTAGTACAGTAACATGTTACCAACCCTGTCTTTTCTCCAATATATTGTATATCCATGTTACCTCTCCAAACCGTGAGAACGGGAGCATTATAATCATTGATACGTACTTCCTGTGTTGAACGTGGAAGATCATAGAGTCTACCTTTTGCTTTCAATTGTTTTCTAGCACCTATAGAAACAGCTACATCCCTTATTACCAAAGTATCTGTAACTGGACGTGGAAATGAAAATCTACATACTTTACGGAAGGAATTTTTAGTTTTTTTGTTGCGTAAACAATAGCTATTGCATTTATGCATTTGATGTGCAATTACACGACTATATAATTCTGGCGACACATGCGGTGAGGGCAATCTGCAAGTGACGTATTTCCTAATGAATCGTGCTACATCTTCCTTCGAAGATTTATCGATTATAGGAGCATCTTCAATCCAAATTAAAAGATGAAAATGTTGTGATCCCCTGCTTTGATATTCTCTGCGCCAAAAGTAATGTGTCACCTTGCCAATCGGATTGTCGGGCGAACAAATGAAATCCAGCATAGCGTGGAATGCATTATCTATAAATCGAGCAGTTGAAACGGGATCAGAAGCAATGAGTTCGTTCGGGGACATTTTAGCCACCGATGGGCCGTTTACTTCACGAAGATATTCTATTAAATCTGTCCATAGCCACTCACTTGGACTAAGCGTGAGGAACCATGTAGCTGGTCCATAATGGTGTATCATTAGGTGTATCAGTTCAAATCGTTTCTCGGTTTTCGCCAATACTGTGCTGTATTACGTAATCTGGAAAATATAGTGTTCAAATTCGTTTGTAGCTGATCTTTAGAAAGTTGCTCAAGAAAACCAGCAGCTGTGTATTTATCACGTGGATTTACGACGTTCATTTTGTGATAAATTCCAGCGTTCAATTGTCGCATATTGGTATCGTGTAATAAATGGAAAATATATTGCATGTTCAATCGAAATTGCGAATGCTTGGACATCAGTTTGGACTTAATGAATTCATGATCAGTCAAACGAACCAATCTATCTTCATGCTGTCCGTTCACCCCATAAGGATATAAATCTGGGAAACATTTCACATCTAATTGTTCAGCACGATGGCCCAACGGAATGTCATGAACTTTAAGCATTTGATAGAGTGCGGTAGCAGATTCATTAACCCTTTTGTCATACATTGGATAAATCGTAAACTGATCATAATATGCATCAGATTGTGACATTTGCGTCAATAATGCACGTTTGATATTTTCATCGATATTAAGTATTTCACCGTCAACGTCCTCGATAGATTCGTTATTATTATCATTGGTAACAACTTCTTCTTGAAATTCTGTATCTGGTAATTTGGCATTTAGCAATAAATCGTGCGATTGTGGTAAAACAATTTCTGAGTATAGAGGGTTATTGGCTTTCAACCATACTAAGGCATTCCATACTTTCTTCAAGTCAACTAACTTTTCCCAAACTATTTTAGATTTTGTTGGAACGCCCCGCACCAATATGTATAATTCATGATTTTGATTTAAAGGTTCAGTCGGAGGACAGATTTTTTTTAAATTTTCTTGTAACGGCAAAGGAAGGTGAAATGTTCTCCCCTTTACTTTTGGAAACATATGTTTATGTGGCATATTTTTACGCATTACTGTATCCATTCTCACAATCGTTTGAAACGGTTTAGCTCTTTGAATGAGAATTCGTTCGTAATCGTTCAACACTGCTATTTCTGGAATTGAACGTACATCAAGCTGATTTAAAATACATTTTGGTGGTATGGAATCGTTGCGAATTTTATCGTGACAATATCGACAAATAAAATGCATGTCACCAACTTTGTATCCAATATGATTTAACAATGTTTGCATTACATTTCCCTTATAAAGGGTGTCCCACCTAAGACTGGACAGCCGGTTTTCTCCTAAACTATTGGAGATAAAAATATAAAAAAAATAGGGAATTGCATGGTTCGAGGGGGCCAATTAATTAGCGCGAACGAATTTTTTTATCGATTATTATTTTAAAAGATACGATGGTCAAGTTCGGTTTTTCAAATGGAACTATTTTTTTTGAACACCTGAGTTGATAGTGCGTTCCAAGACAAATTCAATAAGATTTAATGTATACACTTTATTTTCACTGGTTTTTAAGATATTGCGCTTGCAAATTTACTGATTTTCACTGGAAGAAAACTGTCTGGTATAGCACGGACCGGGGACGGTCTTACTGGCGTCACGGGTGGCACTGCCTGTTGAAATAGATACCTACCTGCCAAAGGTCTACGCCAGGAATGGCAGGCCCAAAGGCTGGACAATTCTTTTCCGCCAGAAATGCTACTTAGGTAGGTAAGGAAAGTAGAGACATGATGGGGAAGCTAAGGAAAAATGCAATTGAAGTGGTGATTATTGCTATTAATTAAGTCTTTATTACTCCAAATACAACTATAAGTTAATGATTTAACATTTTTTACACACTTTGGACTATCTGAGGTCAGGCGTCTAAGTGATTAAACTTTACAAAACAGATGGGAAAAAACCGTCCTCCCCCACTCGCTTTCGCCAGCGACCACACTATTATAACACAGTGGCTTCCTAATGATGTATTTGTCACGTGCCAAGCGTCTTTTAATTAGGGATTAGGGAGATGCCCCATCTTACCTCGCTACCCCGTCATACTTGTCATACGAAACAAGCCGCGATCCACGAGCCGTCTGATCGGTCATGGCTCCGCTCGCCCGGGCTCGCCAAGCCGACTTGACGAGCTAGACGAGCCGAGCTAGTTCGCGGTGGCAGGAGCAGTCTGATTCCACCTGGAGAGTAGTCGGGTCACACACTGCACAAATGATACAAGGTGATTCTGAAGCTACGCCCGTCGAAGGATGCGGCCTGGTACCCCGTGGCGAGGACAGCCCTTCGCTGTGCCTCACCCGATTTTTATGGCTTTTTCCGGAAAAAGGTATGAATCCTGGGCCGAACGTAGCGAATTGAAGTCGACCCTCCGCGGTCGAGGGTGAAATATCAATTATAGCGTATTAAGAAATTCTTTTCTACATCGTATCGAAAGGGAAGTGACGCCAATGGATTCCTTATGTTTTTCTGATGAAAATCATACCAAATATCATGCAAATCGGACTACTTTGACACAAGCTATTTGTATTCCCTATGTAAAAGTTGTCCGATTTACACGACATTTGGCATGATTTTCATCGGAAAACCCCAAGGAATCCATCGGCGACACTTCCATATCCATACGATAAGGAATAAAGAATTATTTTATTTCTAAAACTGATGCAGGGTAATTATGGAGCAACGCCCGCCAAGGAGATGCGACGGCCTGGTACCCCGTGGAGAGGACAGCCCTTCGCTGTGCCTCACCCGATTTTTATGGCTTTTTCCGGAAAAAGGAATGAATCCTGGGCCGAACGTAGCGAATTAAGGTCGAGCCCCCGTAGTCCAGGGTGAAATATCCATTATAGCGTATTAAGAAATTATTTTCTTCATCGTATCGAAAGGAAAGTGACACCAATGGATTCCTTATGTTTTTCTGATGAAAATCATACCAAATATCATGCAAATCGGACTATTATTAACGAAATTAGCTTGAGATTATGGAAATGAATTTTTAATTTCCTTCATTATGGTCCGAATTATGTCGTTCTTGGTGTCAATTGCATCGGCGGAACATAAGAAATCGAAGGGTGTCGTTTTTGAAAAGATCTGAAGAGAAATGCGGAAACCCTAGACATTCCTCAGATTTTAATGGTATTCAAACCCCTTCAAGGGTCTAAAGCCATAAAATTCGATGGGCACTGCGGGGTGTTATCCTCGCCACGGGGTACCAGGCCGCCGCATCTCCTTGACGGGCGTAGGTCCATAATTACCCTGTATCTGTTTAGGAAATAAAATAATTCTTTATTCTTTATCGTATGGATATGGAAGTGTCGCCGATGGATTCCTTGGGTTTTTCTGATGAAAATCATTACAAATGTCGTGTAAATCGGACAACTTTTACATAGGGAATACAAATAGCTTGTGTCAAAGTAGTCCGATTTGCATGATATTTGGTATGATTTTCATCAGAAAAACATAAGGAATCCATTGGCGTCACTTCCCTTTCGATACGATGAAGAAAAGAATTTCTTAATACGCTATAATTGATATTTCACCCTCGACTGCGGAGGGTCGACTTCAATTCGCTACGTTCGGCCCAGGATTCATACCTTTTTCCGGAAAAAGCCATAAAAATCGGGTGAGGCACAGCGAAGGGCTGTCCTCGCCACGGGGTACCAGGCCGCATCCTTCGACGGGCGTAGCTTCAGAATCACCTTGTATCATTTGTGCAGTGTGTGACCCGACTACTCTCCAGGTGGAATCAGACTGCTCCTGCCACCGCGAACTAGCTCGGCTCGTCTAGCTCGTCAAGTCGGCTTGGCGAGCCCGGGCGAGCGGAGCCATGACCGATCAGACGGCTCGTGGATCGCGGCTTGTTTCGTATGACAAGTATGACGGGGTAGCGAGGTAAGATGGGGCATCTCCCTAATCCCTAATTAAAAGACGCTAGGCACGTGACAAATACATCATTAGGAAGCCACTGTGTTATAATAGTGTGGTCGCTGGCGAAAGCGAGTGGGGGAGGACGGTTTTTTCCCATCTGTTTTGTAAAGTTTAATCACTTAGACGCCTGACCTCAGATAGTCCAAAGTGTGTAAAAAATGTTAAATCATTAACTTATAGTTGTATTTGGAGTAATAAAGACTTAATTAATAGCAATAATCACCACTTCAATTGCATTTTTCCTTAGCTTCCCCATCATGTCTCTACTTTCCTTACCTACCTAAGTAGCATTTCTGGCGGAAAAGAATTGTCCAGCCTTTGGGCCTGCCATTCCTGGCGTAGACCTTTGGCAGGTAGGTATCTATTTCAACAGGCAGTGCCACCCGTGACGCCAGTAAGACCGTCCCCGGTCCGTGCTATACCAGACAGTTTTCTTCCAGTGAAAATCAGTAAATTTGCAAGCGCAATATCTTAAAAACCAGTGAAAATAAAGTGTATACATTAAAGCTTATTGAATTTGTCTTGGAACGCACTATCAACTCAGGTGTTCAAAAAAAATAGTTCCATTTGAAAAACCGAACTTGACCATCGTATCTTTTAAAATAATAATCGATAAAAAAAATCGTTCGCGCTAATTAATTGGCCCCCTCGAACCATGCAATTCCCTATTTTTTTATATTTTTATCTCCAATAGTTTAGGAGAAAACCGGCTGTCCAGTCTTAGGTGGGACACCCTGTATATTAAAATTTATATTATGTTAATATATTATTAATTTTGAATATTAAGAGTTTTTTAACTTAAAATTTTCTAGTTCTATGCCTGATAAAAGGAGTAAATTGTAAATTTATAAATGAAAATTGAATTTTCTAGGACTAATATTTCTATAGTTTAAGGAAAACATTGAATTGCAAGTTTGAAGATAATTTTAATTTAGAAATTAAAATATGTATAAATAATTTACGCTATTGTGACGTCCCACTATTTTTCGCGCGGTATTACTTCGAGTCTCCCTTATAAATCACTCTACAATTCCAATAGAAACCATATTGCAGCGCATATTCTGTACAAGCGCATATAAAAACCCCGGAAGTCCGAAATTCTATTGTCTACGAAACTAATTATAGCCTCACCTTTCGTACTTATAAAAACCCCGGAAATAATACTGCGACGCATATTTGGTGTACGTGCCATGGTGCATACCGCGCACACCCTTCATCCCTGACTATCTTGAAAAGAGCATAAATACGAGGGCCCGCGAGACAGGAGCTCTCTTCGATAGAAACGTTCCAACGAAAGTTAACGACACAAGTCTACGAAAGTTTAAATCTTGCACCTTTAAATAAAGTCAGTGCTCAACTAATTAACAACGGCAACTACCGTAAGCAATTATAATTATCATTGTTATTTCACATATCGTTTCATATATTATTTTGTGTCAACGCTTATTGCATTTCTTTCTTTATTTTCGTATTAATAACGCTTATTGCATTTCCTTATTATTTCCATTGATTTATTTACATGTATCTCATATTCTTATATTACTATTTCAACCTTCCCTGGTCGATTACTATTTCAACCTTCAAGTGCGTGATTACTATTTCAACCTTCCCTGGTCGACCAAGTGTTACGAATCTCGCATTCGAGCCTAATTTCCTCCAATACAAGTGTGCAGAATCTCGCATTCTCGCCTGGCTTCCTTCCAACGCTCAGAGTGCAGAATCTCGCATTCTCGCCTTGCTTCTTTCCAACGCTCAGAGTGCAGAATCTCGCATTCTCGCCTGGCTTCCTGAGAACTTCAGTGTGCAGAATCTCGTATTCTAGCCTGGGTTTCATACAAACCCTCAATGCAGCAAATAGAGAATTCGAGCTTAACCATCCCAAAACCCCCATATGTCATTGTCCCCTAAGACCTCTACCCGGGACGTGACACTATTAGTAAAATTATAAGTATAACATGGTCTTTTTGTGTTTTCGTAATAAATTTTTTAACAAATAGTTTGTTCAAGTTATTGTAGTTATAAATGTTATTATTTATAAAATGAAGTATCTTCAGATTATAATAAATCTTGAGATTACAGTATTGTCTCCGTATGTACTCGGTTTGGTGTACACGATACGGGTTACTCGCTATCCCCACCACTTCTGACTCACTCTTGTCTGGCGAAGGCGAGAGCGAGATGGAACGAGAGCGAGCGAGAGCCACTGAAAGCGAGCGAGGACGGTACGAGACAGACGACGCGTTCATGTTTTGTCTCGCTCCGTCTTTCGGGCACCGTGACACTCCGTCCTTTGCGTGCGCGACGGGCGTGCGCGATGGTCGCAAGCAGTTTCGGTGACCACGGGAACCGCTTCGCAAAATCTTGACGCAGGCCCGGCTCAAGTCTTTTTTGTGCCCTACGTGATCTTGTCAAATTACACCATTTATTATAATACATTTATTAGAGTTTATTGATGACCTTACTCTGAATTATTATTCGTAGTTTAAAACAGATGCAGTACAATTTGTAATATTTCATTTTAAAGTTTATTTTCAACAATACAGGCAGCGAATACAGTCATAGATATGTAATTTGATGTACTGTCATTAATGTTGTATTTGTAACAGTCCATCGAGGTATTGTATTTACAATAAAAGATGCAGTGATCGCAATGATCGCTGCCTGTAAGCTTGGCTGGTCCCTATAAGCAAAATTAGACGGCTGCCTAGGGTGGAAAGTCGACAAGAAGTGCAAAATGGTATTTTCATTGCCTGTATGTTGAAAATAAACTTTAAAATGAAATATTACAAATTGTACTGCATCTGTTTTAAACTACGAATAAAAATTCAGAGTAAGGTCATTAATAAACTCTAATAAATGTATTATAATAAATGGTGTAATTTGACAAGATCACGTAGGGCACAAAAAAAACTTGAGCCGGGCCTGCGTCAAGAATTTGCGAAGCGGTTCCCGTAGTCACCGTAACTAGTGTTGGCTAGAACCGTGATTTGTGAATCACGAGTGATCCGATCACGTTCGTTCCCAATCACGGTGATTTTTCACAGTGATCCGTGATTTTCATGATCGTATGTGATTGGTGCAGGCAGAACAGTGATCCGTGATCGCCTCTGATTGGTGCAGGCAGAATAGTGATCGCTTCTGATTGGTGGAGAGCATAACTGCTCTTTGCACGCGCCACATAACCCCAATTTCTACTTCCTCTCGAAATGTTCTCAAGTCCTCACTGTTCTTATAGAATGTCAGTTGAATATTTTGAACCAATGTAATCATTCTCGATCTATTTAAATTAACGAACATTTCTTCATTTTAGTTAAAACGTATAATGTATATGTGAATACTTTAACCAATCAAATCAGTGCGTGCATACATTGACTATTTATGAATGAATATTCTATATATTCGCTGAATTAGCACGCTTTGACTGTAAAACAAGCTCTATGAAAGTATTTTATAAAAAATAATTCAATCTAGATCAAGAATTACGATCACAGTACAAAATTCACTCAAATTAAAAAAATCACAATCACGGTCGTGATTGAAATTAAATCACGACCGTGATCGTGAATCTGCGATCACTGTGATAAATCACTGTTAGTGATTTTGCACTCCATCTCTAACCGTAACTGCTTGCGACCATCGCGCACGCCCGTCGCGCACGCAAGCGTTCCATCTCGCTCCCCCCTTCGGCCAGAAAGAAGCGAGAAACGAACACTCGGAATTAGGGTCGCTGTTCACGATACGGGTTACTCGCCGATCCCGACCAACGAGTACATACGGAGACAATACTTGTTTGAGTTTTACTGATTGTGAGTGAAAGGATTCTTAGACAGGTTAGGTAAAATTAACTTGCACTGAATTGAGCGTGAGAACACTTGTCTTGATTTATTAAAATGCGACGTAACTGTGTGAGTTTGCACAATGATGTTATTGATCGCTGTACTGCGGAGTGAGTGTACCAATGATGATTTTCGTGAGTTGAAGTGAGACTTCGTGGCTTTCCACGAGGCGTCCAAACAATTATATTAATTGTTCGGAACGTGAGTGTTCTATTATGACTGTAAATCACTGAGTTTAACGTGAGTGTGAGTTTTCAAATCTTGATTGATACTTGAGTGCGAGAAACAAGAATGAGTATATAAATTTGAGTGACGCGTTTGCACGACCGTTGCAAGCAATGCTGCACGCGAGAGAGCGATTACATTATGGCGAAAACCGTTTGCGCTTCTTCCCCGTTCTCTTGGATCGTCGACGCGCACGCTAATTGGTTGATCGATCCGCGCTGATTTGTTGATCGATCAGCGCTGATTGGCATATTGCCTTTCGTTCCGCGATGCTATATCGCAGTCCGCGAGGTGCTGCTATGAGATGAGTGTGGCGGTGTTGAGAACTAATTTCATTCCCAAACAATACTGTATCACTATAATAGAGATAAATTTAAATTGGTTATTTATTAAAATAAGGTTTTCAATTAGAGATCATTTTAAAATAAATGTTGCTATTCGGGGAAAATAAGAATATGAAATTATTATTAAAAAGAATGATATTTTTGTTTTCTTATTTTGTGTTAAACTTATATTTTAATGTATTGTTTATTTTACTTAATATATTTATTAGATTAATTGTAATTATTGAGTAAATAATAAAATAGGTGATAAATATATAAAAATTTATATATATAATTATTACTATTAATTTGGTTTGATGAATTGATGAATAGGATAAAATAAATTTTAATGAATATTTATTAATTGTTATAATGTTTCGAATAGTTACAACTAATTTCAAGAAACATGTTGCATAATTCCATTTACTAATACATTTTGATAGAAGCATAATTTGCAATTATTTCCATAAATTTCGATGAGAAATATTATATAAATACAACCGCGTAATAAACATTGAACAGTCTCTTAGTTAGGTTATATTTTCTGGTACTTCGAGTATCGATATTTCGTACCGATATTTATTTATCTCTAATGCATGAAACGGAACAATACACGGGATAAGAATAAAATGCTGTGCATTTTGCAAATGAATATAATACTGAATAAGTTTGCTTTAAAGTAGTAAGAACTATCGAGCGTATTTAGTGTTCAATTAGCAAATATATTGAGGACTGGTTAAATAATTCGGAGCTTTCGTCTGTTATAGGTAAGCTATTCATTCCTTTGGAAGCGTCGGATTGTGTCAACTGGTCTAACGAAAATGCACTGGACGAGTGCTGCATTTACATTACCTATATGGTTTTTAAGTGGAAATTAAACTTAAGTAATTAGGCAATGAAATTATTATAAGCACTTCTGTACTGAGTATCACTGTACATTATTCAGAGTATTTTAATAAACCACATGCAGAGAAAAACCGCATCTTTTAATTTACAACTGCACCCTGTAACTTCCATTTCCTAATTAAATCCCAAATTTGACAATCACAAGTACTGTCTGCGTCTGCGTTGATTAGTTCTCCGCCTTGGATTCGCTCTCCGAGGACGATACTTAGTGCCACCTCTTTCAACGTCATGTTCTCCTGTTATGAAGCTCAATTTTAGAGCGTTCAGAAAATTTTAGCCAGATTTTGGGAGATGTATCAGGAGAACATGAAGGAAAGGAGGTATCCCCTGAATTTCATCGTCGAAGGCCTTTCGAAAACTCTGTGTCGCTACGTCGAATAGTTCTCCGCCTTAAATTCTTTCTCCGAAGACGCAAACTTTGTGCCACCTCTTTCTATCAATTGAGATGTCAAACCGCGTCCAAAGGGCACAATAAAAGTACCCTTTGATCGCCGATTTTCCTCGATCGTTGCCGATTTCTCTGTCACCCTGTATAGTAGGGAATTTTTCACCCCTTATGAAAGTACTCGGGACGTGAAACCGCGTCCAAAGAGTACAATCAAAGTACCCTTTGATCGCCGATTTCCCTCGATCGTTGCCGATTTCTCAGTCACCCTGTATAGTAGGAAATTTTTCACCCCTTATGAAAGTACTCGGGACGTGAAACCGCGTCCAAAGAGTACAATGAAAGTACCCTTTGATCGCCGATTTTCCTCGATCGTTGCCGATTTCTCCGTCACCCTGTATAGTAGGGTATTTTTCATCCCTCATGAAAGTACTCGGGACATGAAACCGCGTCCAAAGAGTACAATGAAAGTACCCTTTGATTGCCGATTTTCCTCGATCTTTGCCGATTTCTCTGTCACCCTGTATAGTAGGGAATTTTTCACCCCTTATGAATGTACTCGGGACGTGAAACCGCGTCCAAAGAGTACAATGAAAGTACACATTCATTACCGATTTTCCTCTGCCGATACCGATTTCTCAATCACCCTGTATAGTAGGGAATTTTTCACCCCTTAGGAAAGTACTCGGAACACGAAACTGCGTCCAAAGAGTACAATGAAAGTACACATTGATTACCGATTTTCCTCTGCCGATACCGATTTCTCAATCACCCTGTATAGTAGGGAATTTTTCACCCCTTAGGAAAATATTCGGGACGCGAAACCGCGTCCAAAGAGTACAATGAAAGTACACATTGATTACCGATTTTCCTCTGCCGATACCGATTTCTCAATCACCCTGTATAGTAGGGAATTTTTCACCCCTTAGGAAAGTATTCGGGACGCGAAACCGCGTCCAAAGAGT
Organism: Andrena trimmerana; assembly: GCA_951215215.1. Classification (NCBI taxonomy): domain Eukaryota; kingdom Metazoa; phylum Arthropoda; class Insecta; order Hymenoptera; family Andrenidae; genus Andrena; species Andrena trimmerana. The sequence goes on along the minus strand of OX578061.1, from coordinate 39,740,569 downwards.
ACAATGAAAGTACACATTGATTACCGATTTTCCTCTGCCGATACCGATTTCTCAATCACCCTGTATAGCAGGGAATTTTTCACCCCTTATGAATGTACTCGGGACGTGAAACCGCGTCCAAAGAGTACAATGAAAGTACCCTTTGATCGCCGATTTTCCTCGATCGTTGCCGATTTCTCCGTCACCCTGTATAGTAGGGTATTTTTCATCCCTCATGAAAGTACTCGGGACATGAAACCGCGTCCAAAGAGTACAATGAAAGTACCCTTTGATTGCCGATTTTCCTCGATCTTTGCCGATTTCTCTGTCACCCTGTATAGTAGGGAATTTTTCACCCCTTATGAATGTACTCGGGACGTGAAACCGCGTCCAAAGAGTACAATGAAAGTACACATTCATTACCGATTTTCCTCTGCCGATACCGATTTCTCAATCACCCTGTATAGTAGGGAATTTTTCACCCCTTAGGAAAGTACTCGGAACACGAAACTGCGTCCAAAGAGTACAATGAAAGTACACATTGATTACCGATTTTCCTCTGCCGATACCGATTTCTCAATCACCCTGTATAGTAGGGAATTTTTCACCCCTTAGGAAAATATTCGGGACGCGAAACCGCGTCCAAAGAGTACAATGAAAGTACACATTGATTACCGATTTTCCTCTGCCGATACCGATTTCTCAATCACCCTGTATAGTAGGGAATTTTTCACCCCTTAGGAAAGTATTCGGGACGCGAAACCGCGTCCAAAGAGTACAATGAAAGTACACATTGATTACCGATTTTCCTCTGCCGATACCGATTTCTCAATCACCCTGTATAGCAGGGAATTTTTCACCCCTTATGAATGTACTCGGGACGTGAAACCGCGTCCAAAGAGTACAATGAAAGTACACATTCATTACCGATTTTCCTCTGCCGATACCGATTTCTCAATCACCCTGTATAGTAGAGAATTTTTCACCCCTTAGGAAAGTACTCGGAACACGAAACTGCGTCCAAAGAGTACAATGAAAGTACACATTGATTACCGATTTTCCTCTGCCGATACCGATTTCTCAATCACCCTGTATAGTAGGGAATTTTTCACCCCTTAGGAAAATATTCGGGACGCGAAACCGCGTCCAAAGAGTACAATGAAAGTACACATTGATTACCGATTTTCCTCTGCCGATACCGATTTCTCAATCACCCTGTATAGTAGGGAATTTTTCACCCCTTAGGAAAGTATTCGGGACGCGAAACCGCGTCCAAAGAGTACAATGAAAGTACACATTGATTACCGATTTTCCTCTGCCGATACCGATTTCTCAATCACCCTGTATAGCAGGGAATTTTTCACCCCTTATGAATGTACTCGGGACGTGAAACCGCGTCCAAAGAGTACAATGAAAGTACCCTTTGATCGCCGATTTTCCTCGATCGTTGCCGATTTCTCCGTCACCCTGTATAGTAGGGTATTTTTCATCCCTCATGAAAGTACTCGGGACATGAAACCGCGTCCAAAGAGTACAATGAAAGTACCCTTTGATTGCCGATTTTCCTCGATCTTTGCCGATTTCTCTGTCACCCTGTATAGTAGGGAATTTTTCACCCCTTATGAATGTACTCGGGACGTGAAACCGCGTCCAAAGAGTACAATGAAAGTACACATTCATTACCGATTTTCCTCTGCCGATACCGATTTCTCAATCACCCTGTATAGTAGGGAATTTTTCACCCCTTAGGAAAGTACTCGGAACACGAAACTGCGTCCAAAGAGTACAATGAAAGTACACATTGATTACCGATTTTCCTCTGCCGATACCGATTTCTCAATCACCCTGTATAGTAGGGAATTTTTCACCCCTTAGGAAAATATTCGGGACGCGAAACCGCGTCCAAAGAGTACAATGAAAGTACACATTGATTACCGATTTTCCTCTGCCGATACCGATTTCTCAATCACCCTGTATAGTAGGGAATTTTTCACCCCTTAGGAAAGTATTCGGGACGCGAAACCGCGTCCAAAGAGTACAATGAAAGTACACATTGATTACCGATTTTCCTCTGCCGATACCGATTTCTCAATGACCCTGTATAGTAGTGAATTTTTCACCCCTTAGGAAAGTACTCGGAACGCGAAACCGCGTCCAAAGAGTACAATGAAAGTACACATGGATTACCGATTTTCCTCTGCCGATACCGATTTCTCAATCACCCTGTATAGTAGCGAGTTTTTCACCCCTTAGGAAAGTACTCGGAACCCGAAACCGCGTCCAAAGAGTATAATGAAAGTACCCCTTGATCGCCAATTTTCCCCAGTCGATACCGATTTCTCTGTCACCCTGTATAGCAGGGAATTTTTCACCTCTTAGGAAAGTACTCGGAACGCGAAGCTGCATCCAAAGAGTATAATGAAAGTACCATTTAGCCGATTTTACCGAAGTAACCGATTTCTCAGTCACCTTGTATAATAGGGTTAATTAATTCGGGTCATTCGTCTGTTATAGGTAAGCAATTCTTTCCTTTGGAAGCGCCGGTTCGTGTCAACTGGTCCCAGATAGCACACAGATGTCTATAGACGCCCAAAAGACGTCGTAAAAGCCGTCCGGATCTAAAACGGACGTACAATTGACGTCTTACAGACGTCTGTGTAAAATGTGCGGTGTAACAAAGACGCACTGGACGAGTGCAGCATTTACAATATGTCCCTTTTAAGTGGAAGTTAAACTTAAGTAATTAGACAATGGAACCATTATATATCAGTGTACATTATTCAGAGTATTTTAATAAATCTCATGTAGAGAAAAAACGCAACATTCAATGTAGAAATGTACCCTATAACTTCCGTTTCCCAGTTAAATCCCAAATTCCACAATCACAAGTAATGCCTGCGTCTGCGTTGATTACTTCTCCGTCTTCGACTTATTCTCTCCGGAGTTACCTCTTTCGACATCATGTTCTCCTGTTACAAAGCTCAATTTAGAGCGTTCAGAAAATTTTGGCCAGATTTTAGCAGATGTATCAGGAGAACATGAAGCGAAAGGAGGTACGCCCTGAATTTCATCGTCGAAGCCTTTCGAAGACGCTGCGCCTCTGCGTCGAACAGTTCTCCGCCTTAGATTCTCTCTCCGAAGACGCTAACCTTGCGCCGCCTCTTTCCACATCATGTTCTCCTGTTACAATCTCAATTTTGGAGCGTTCAGAAAATTTTGGCCAGATTTTAGCAGATGTATCAGGAGAACATGAAGCGAAAGGAGGTACGCCCTGAATTTCATCGTCGAAGCCTTTCGAAGACGCTGCGCCTCTGCGTCGAACAGTTCTCCGCCTTAGATTCTCTCTCCGAAGACGCTAACCTTGCGCCGCCTCTTTCCACATCATGTGCTCCTGTTACAAAGCTCAATTTAGAGCGTTCAGAAAATTTTGGCCAGATTTTAGCAGATGTATCAGGAGAACATGAAGCGAAAGGAGGTACGCCCTGAATTTCATCGTCGAAGCCTTTCGAAGACGCTGCGCCTCTGCGTCGAACAGTTCTCCGCCTTAGATTCTCTCTCCGAAGACGCTAACCTTGCGCCGCCTCTTTCCACATCATGTTCTCCTGTTACAAAGCTCAATTTAGAGCGTTCAGAAAATTTTGGCCAGATTTTAGCAGATGTATCAGGAGAACATGAAGCGAAAGGAGGTACGCCCTGAAATTCATCGTCGAAGCCTTTCGAAGACGCTGCGCCTCTGCGTCGAACAGTTCTCCGCCTTAGATTCTCTCTCCGAAGACGCTAACCTTGCGCCGCCTCTTTCCACATCATGTGCTCCTGTTACAAAGCTCAATTTAGAGCGTTCAGAAAATTTTGGCCAGATTTTAGCAGATGTATCAGGAGAACATGAAGCGAAAGGAGGTACGCCCTGAATTTCATCGTCGAAGCCTTTCGAAGACGCTGCGCCTCTGCGTCGAACAGTTCTCCGCCTTAGATTCTCTCTCCGAAGACGCTAACCTTGCGCCGCCTCTTTCCACATCATGTTCTCCTGTTACAAAGCTCAATTTAGAGCGTTCAGAAAATTTTGGCCAGATTTTAGCAGATGTATCAGGAGAACATGAAGCGAAAGGAGGTACGCCCTGAATTTCATCGTCGAAGCCTTTCGAAGACGCTGCGCCTCTGCGTCGAACAGTTCTCCGCCTTAGATTCTCTCTCCGAAGACGCTAACCTTGCGCCGCCTCTTTCCACATCATGTTCTCCTGTTACAAAGCTCAATTTAGAGCGTTCAGAAAATTTTGGCCAGATTTTAGCAGATGTATCAGGAGAACATGAAGCGAAAGGAGGTACGCCCTGAAATTCATCGTCGAAGCCTTTCGAAGACGCTGCGCCTCTGCGTCGAACAGTTCTCCGCCTTAGATTCTCTCTCCGAAGACGCTAACCTTGCGCCGCCTCTTTCCACATCATGTGCTCCTGTTACAAAGCTCAATTTAGAGCGTTCAGAAAATTTTGGCCAGATTTTAGCAGATGTATCAGGAGAACATGAAGCGAAAGGAGGTACGCCCTGAATTTCATCGTCGAAGCCTTTCGAAGACGCTGCGCCTCTGCGTCGAACAGTTCTCCGCCTTAGATTCTCTCTCCGAAGACGCTAACCTTGCGCCGCCTCTTTCCACATCATGTTCTCCTGTTACAATCTCAATTTTGGAGCGTTCAGAAAATTTTGGCCAGATTTTAGCAGATGTATCAGGAGAACATGAAGCGAAAGGAGGTACGCCCTGAATTTCATCGTCGAAGCCTTTCGAAGACGCTGCGCCTCTGCGTCGAACAGTTCTCCGCCTTAGATTCTCTCTCCGAAGACGCTAACCTTGCGCCGCCTCTTTCCACATCATGTGCTCCTGTTACAAAGCTCAATTTAGAGCGTTCAGAAAATTTTGGCCAGATTTTAGCAGATGTATCAGGAGAACATGAAGCGAAAGGAGGTACGCCCTGAATTTCATCGTCGAAGCCTTTCGAAGACGCTGCGCCTCTGCGTCGAACAGTTCTCCGCCTTAGATTCTCTCTCCGAAGACGCTAACCTTGCGCCGCCTCTTTCCACATCATGTTCTCCTGTTACAAAGCTCAATTTAGAGCGTTCAGAAAATTTTGGCCAGATTTTAGCAGATGTATCAGGAGAACATGAAGCGAAAGGAGGTACGCCCTGAATTTCATCGTCGAAGCCATTCGAAGACGCTGCGCCTCTGCGTCGAACAGTTCTCCGCCTTAGATTCTCTCTCCGAAGACGCTAACCTTGCGCCGCCTCTTTCCACATCATGTTCTCCTGTTACAAAGCTCAATTTAGAGCGTTCAGAAAATTTTGGTCAGATTTTAGCAGATGTATCAGGAGAACATGAAGCGAAAGGAGGTACGCCCTGAATTTCATCGTCGAAGCCTTTCGAAGACGCTGCGCCTCTGCGTCGAACAGTTCTCCGCCTTAGATTCTCTCTCCGAAGACGCTAACCTTGCGCCGCCTCTTTCCACATCATGTTCTCCTGTTACAAAGCTCAATTTAGAGCGTTCAGAAAATTTTGGCCAGATTTTAGCAGATGTATCAGGAGAACATGAAGCGAAAGGAGGTACGCCCTGAATTTCATCGTCGAAGCCTTTCGAAGACGCTGCGCCTCTGCGTCGAACAGTTCTCCGCCTTAGATTCTCTCTCCGAAGACGCTAACCTTGCGCCGCCTCTTTCCACATCATGTTCTCCTGTTACAAAGCTCAATTTAGAGCGTTCAGAAAATTTTGGCCAGATTTTAGCAGATGTATCAGGAGAACATGAAGCGAAAGGAGGTACGCCCTGAATTTCATCGTCGAAGCCTTTCGAAGACGCTGCGCCTCTGCGTCGAACAGTTCTCCGCCTTAGATTCTCTCTCCGAAGACGCTAACCTTGCGCCGCCTCTTTCCACATCATGTTCTCCTGTTACAAAGCTCAATTTAGAGCGTTCAGAAAATTTTGGCCAGATTTTAGCAGATGTATCAGGAGAACATGAAGCGAAAGGAGGTACGCCCTGAATTTCATCGTCGAGGCCTTTCGAAGACGCTGCGCCTCTGCGTCGAACAGTTCTCCGCCTTAGATTCTCTCTCCGAAGACGCTAACCTTGCGCCGCCTCTTTCCACATCATGTGCTCCTGTTACAAAGCTCAATTTAGAGCGTTCAGAAAATTTTGGCCAGATTTTAGCAGATGTATCAGGAGAACATGAAGCGAAAGGAGGTACGCCCTGAATTTCATCGTCGAAGCCTTTCGAAGACGCTGCGCCTCTGCGTCGAACAGTTCTCCGCCTTAGATTCTCTCTCCGAAGACGCTAACCTTGCGCCGCCTCTTTCCACATCATGTTCTCCTGTTACAAAGCTCAATTTTGGAGCGTTCAGAAAATTTTGGCCAGATTTTAGCAGATGTATCAGGAGAACATGAAGCGAAAGGAGGTACGCCCTGAATTTCATCGTCGAAGCCTTTCGAAGACGCTGCGCCTCTGCGTCGAACAGTTCTCCGCCTTAGATTCTCTCTCCGAAGACGCTAACCTTGCGCCGCCTCTTTCCACATCATGTTCTCCTGTTACAAAGCTCAATTTAGAGCGTTCAGAAAATTTTGGCCAGATTTTAGCAGATGTATCAGGAGAACATGAAGCGAAAGGAGGTACGCCCTGAATTTCATCGTCGAAGCCTTTCGAAGACGCTGCGCCTCTGCGTCGAACAGTTCTCCGCCTTAGATTCTCTCTCCGAAGACGCTAACCTTGCGCCGCCTCTTTCCACATCATGTGCTCCTGTTACAAAGCTCAATTTAGAGCGTTCAGAAAATTTTGGCCAGATTTTAGCAGATGTATCAGGAGAACATGAAGCGAAAGGAGGTACGCCCTGAATTTCATCGTCGAAGCCTTTCGAAGACGCTGCGCCTCTGCGTCGAACAGTTCTCCGCCTTAGATTCTCTCTCCGAAGACGCTAACCTTGCGCCGCCTCTTTCCACATCATGTGCTCCTGTTACAAAGCTCAATTTAGAGCGTTCAGAAAATTTTGGCCAGATTTTAGCAGATGTATCAGGAGAACATGAAGCGAAAGGAGGTACGCCCTGAATTTCATCGTCGAAGCCTTTCGAAGACGCTGCGCCTCTGCGTCGAACAGTTCTCCGCCTTAGATTCTCTCTCCGAAGACGCTAACCTTGCGCCGCCTCTTTCCACATCATGTTCTCCTGTTACAAAGCTCAATTTAGAGCGTTCAGAAAATTTTGGCCAGATTTTAGCAGATGTATCAGGAGAACATGAAGCGAAAGGAGGTACGCCCTGAATTTCATCGTCGAAGCCTTTCGAAGACGCTGCGCCTCTGCGTCGAACAGTTCTCCGCCTTAGATTCTCTCTCCGAAGACGCTAACCTTGCGCCGCCTCTTTCCACATCATGTTCTCCTGTTACAAAGCTCAATTTTGGAGCGTTCAGAAAATTTTGGCCAGATTTTAGCAGATGTATCAGGAGAACATGAAGCGAAAGGAGGTACGCCCTGAATTTCATTGTCGAAGCCTTTCGAAGACGCTGCGCCTCTGCGTCGAACAGTTCTCCGCCTTAGATTCTCTCTCCGAAGACGCTAACCTTGCGCCGCCTCTTTCCACATCATGTTCTCCTGTTACAAAGCTCAATTTAGAGCGTTCAGAAAATTTTGGCCAGATTTTAGCAGATGTATCAGGAGAACATGAAGCGAAAGGAGGTACGCCCTGAATTTCATCGTCGAAGCCTTTCGAAGACGCTGCGCCTCTGCGTCGAACAGTTCTCCGCCTTAGATTCTCTCTCCGAAGACGCTAACCTTGCGCCGCCTCTTTCCACATCATGTGCTCCTGTTACAAAGCTCAATTTAGAGCGTTCAGAAAATTTTGGCCAGATTTTAGCAGATGTATCAGGAGAACATGAAGCGAAAGGAGGTACGCCCTGAATTTCATCGTCGAAGCCTTTCGAAGACGCTGCGCCTCTGCGTCGAACAGTTCTCCGCCTTAGATTCTCTCTCCGAAGACGCTAACCTTGCGCCGCCTCTTTCCACATCATGTGCTCCTGTTACAAAGCTCAATTTAGAGCGTTCAGAAAATTTTGGCCAGATTTTAGCAGATGTATCAGGAGAACATGAAGCGAAAGGAGGTACGCCCTGAATTTCATCGTCGAGGCCTTTCGAAGACGCTGCGCCTCTGCGTCGAACAGTTCTCCGCCTTAGATTCTCTCTCCGAAGACGCTAACCTTGCGCCGCCTCTTTCCACATCATGTGCTCCTGTTACAAAGCTCAATTTAGAGCGTTCAGAAAATTTTGGCCAGATTTTAGCAGATGTATCAGGAGAACATGAAGCGAAAGGAGGTACGCCCTGAATTTCATCGTCGAAGCCTTTCGAAGACGCTGCGCCTCTGCGTCGAACAGTTCTCCGCCTTAGATTCTCTCTCCGAAGACGCTAACCTTGCGCCGCCTCTTTCCACATCATGTTCTCCTGTTACAAAGCTCAATTTTGGAGCGTTCAGAAAATTTTGGCCAGATTTTAGCAGATGTATCAGGAGAACATGAAGCGAAAGGAGGTACGCCCTGAATTTCATCGTCGAAGCCTTTCGAAGACGCTGCGCCTCTGCGTCGAACAGTTCTCCGCCTTAGATTCTCTCTCCGAAGACGCTAACCTTGCGCCGCCTCTTTCCACATCATGTTCTCCTGTTACAAAGCTCAATTTAGAGCGTTCAGAAAATTTTGGCCAGATTTTAGCAGATGTATCAGGAGAACATGAAGCGAAAGGAGGTACGCCCTGAATTTCATCGTCGAAGCCTTTCGAAGACGCTGCGCCTCTGCGTCGAACAGTTCTCCGCCTTAGATTCTCTCTCCGAAGACGCTAACCTTGCGCCGCCTCTTTCCACATCATGTGCTCCTGTTACAAAGCTCAATTTAGAGCGTTCAGAAAATTTTGGCCAGATTTTAGCAGATGTATCAGGAGAACATGAAGCGAAAGGAGGTACGCCCTGAATTTCATCGTCGAAGCCTTTCGAAGACGCTGCGCCTCTGCGTCGAACAGTTCTCCGCCTTAGATTCTCTCTCCGAAGACGCTAACCTTGCGCCGCCTCTTTCCACATCATGTTCTCCTGTTACAAAGCTCAATTTAGAGCGTTCAGAAAATTTTGGCCAGATTTTAGCAGATGTATCAGGAGAACATGAAGCGAAAGGAGGTACGCCCTGAATTTCATCGTCGAAGCCTTTCGAAGACGCTGCGCCTCTGCGTCGAACAGTTCTCCGCCTTAGATTCTCTCTCCGAAGACGCTAACCTTGCGCCGCCTCTTTCCACATCATGTGCTCCTGTTACAAAGCTCAATTTAGAGCGTTCAGAAAATTTTGGCCAGATTTTAGCAGATGTATCAGGAGAACATGAAGCGAAAGGAGGTACGCCCTGAATTTCATCGTCGAAGCCTTTCGAAGACGCTGCGCCTCTGCGTCGAACAGTTCTCCGCCTTAGATTCTCTCTCCGAAGACGCTAACCTTGCGCCGCCTCTTTCCACATCATGTTCTCCTGTTACAAAGCTCAATTTAGAGCGTTCAGAAAATTTTGGCCAGATTTTAGCAGATGTATCAGGAGAACATGAAGCGAAAGGAGGTACGCCCTGAATTTCATCGTCGAAGCCTTTCGAAGACGCTGCGCCTCTGCGTCGAACAGTTCTCCGCCTTAGATTCTCTCTCCGAAGACGCTAACCTTGCGCCGCCTCTTTCCACATCATGTTCTCCTGTTACAAAGCTCAATTTTGGAGCGTTCAGAAAATTTTGGCCAGATTTTAGCAGATGTATCAGGAGAACATGAAGCGAAAGGAGGTACGCCCTGAATTTCATCGTCGAAGCCTTTCGAAGACGCTGCGCCTCTGCGTCGAACAGTTCTCCGCCTTAGATTCTCTCTCCGAAGACGCTAACCTTGCGCCGCCTCTTTCCACATCATGTTCTCCTGTTACAAAGCTCAATTTAGAGCGTTCAGAAAATTTTGGCCAGATTTTAGCAGATGTATCAGGAGAACATGAAGCGAAAGGAGGTACGCCCTGAATTTCATCGTCGAAGCCTTTCGAAGACGCTGCGCCTCTGCGTCGAACAGTTCTCCGCCTTAGATTCTCTCTCCGAAGACGCTAACCTTGCGCCGCCTCTTTCCACATCATGTGCTCCTGTTACAAAGCTCAATTTAGAGCGTTCAGAAAATTTTGGCCAGATTTTAGCAGATGTATCAGGAGAACATGAAGCGAAAGGAGGTACGCCCTGAATTTCATCGTCGAAGCCTTTCGAAGACGCTGCGCCTCTGCGTCGAACAGTTCTCCGCCTTAGATTCTCTCTCCGAAGACGCTAACCTTGCGCCGCCTCTTTCCACATCATGTGCTCCTGTTACAAAGCTCAATTTAGAGCGTTCAGAAAATTTTGGCCAGATTTTAGCAGATGTATCAGGAGAACATGAAGCGAAAGGAGGTACGCCCTGAATTTCATCGTCGAGGCCTTTCGAAGACGCTGCGCCTCTGCGTCGAACAGTTCTCCGCCTTAGATTCTCTCTCCGAAGACGCTAACCTTGCGCCGCCTCTTTCCACATCATGTGCTCCTGTTACAAAGCTCAATTTAGAGCGTTCAGAAAATTTTGGCCAGATTTTAGCAGATGTATCAGGAGAACATGAAGCGAAAGGAGGTACGCCCTGAATTTCATCGTCGAAGCCTTTCGAAGACGCTGCGCCTCTGCGTCGAACAGTTCTCCGCCTTAGATTCTCTCTCCGAAGACGCTAACCTTGCGCCGCCTCTTTCCACATCATGTTCTCCTGTTACAAAGCTCAATTTTGGAGCGTTCAGAAAATTTTGGCCAGATTTTAGCAGATGTATCAGGAGAACATGAAGCGAAAGGAGGTACGCCCTGAATTTCATCGTCGAAGCCTTTCGAAGACGCTGCGCCTCTGCGTCGAACAGTTCTCCGCCTTAGATTCTCTCTCCGAAGACGCTAACCTTGCGCCGCCTCTTTCCACATCATGTTCTCCTGTTACAAAGCTCAATTTAGAGCGTTCAGAAAATTTTGGCCAGATTTTAGCAGATGTATCAGGAGAACATGAAGCGAAAGGAGGTACGCCCTGAATTTCATCGTCGAAGCCTTTCGAAGACGCTGCGCCTCTGCGTCGAACAGTTCTCCGCCTTAGATTCTCTCTCCGAAGACGCTAACCTTGCGCCGCCTCTTTCCACATCATGTGCTCCTGTTACAAAGCTCAATTTAGAGCGTTCAGAAAATTTTGGCCAGATTTTAGCAGATGTATCAGGAGAACATGAAGCGAAAGGAGGTACGCCCTGAATTTCATCGTCGAAGCCTTTCGAAGACGCTGCGCCTCTGCGTCGAACAGTTCTCCGCCTTAGATTCTCTCTCCGAAGACGCTAACCTTGCGCCGCCTCTTTCCACATCATGTTCTCCTGTTACAAAGCTCAATTTAGAGCGTTCAGAAAATTTTGGCCAGATTTTAGCAGATGTATCAGGAGAACATGAAGCGAAAGGAGGTACGCCCTGAATTTCATCGTCGAAGCCTTTCGAAGACGCTGCGCCTCTGCGTCGAACAGTTCTCCGCCTTAGATTCTCTCTCCGAAGACGCTAACCTTGCGCCGCCTCTTTCCACATCATGTTCTCCTGTTACAATCTCAATTTTGGAGCGTTCAGATAATTTTGGCCAGATTTTAGCAGATGTATCAGGAGAACATGAAGCGAAAGGAGGTACGCCCTGAATATCATCGTCGAAGCCTTTCGAAGACGCTGCGCCTCTGCGTCGAACAGTTCTCCGCCTTAGATTCTCTCTCCGAAGACGCTAACCTTGCGCCGCCTCTTTCCACATCATGTTCTCCTGTTACAAAGCTCAATTTAGAGCGTTCAGAAAATTTTGGCCAGATTTTAGCAGATGTATCAGGAGAACATGAAGCGAAAGGAGGTACGCCCTGAATTTCATCGTCGAAGCCTTTCGAAGACGCTGCGCCTCTGCGTCGAACAGTTCTCCGCCTTAGATTCTCTCTCCGAAGACGCTAACCTTGCGCCGCCTCTTTCCACATCATGTGCTCCTGTTACAAAGCTCAATTTAGAGCGTTCAGAAAATTTTGGCCAGATTTTAGCAGATGTATCAGGAGAACATGAAGCGAAAGGAGGTACGCCCTGAATTTCATCGTCGAAGCCTTTCGAAGACGCTGCGCCTCTGCGTCGAACAGTTCTCCGCCTTAGATTCTCTCTCCGAAGACGCTAACCTTGCGCCGCCTCTTTCCACATCATGTTCTCCTGTTACAATCTCAATTTTGGAGCGTTCAGAAAATTTTGGCCAGATTTTAGCAGATGTATCAGGAGAACATGAAGCGAAAGGAGGTACGCCCTGAATTTCATCGTCGAAGCCTTTCGAAGACGCTGCGCCTCTGCGTCGAACAGTTCTCCGCCTTAGATTCTCTCTCCGAAGACGCTAACCTTGCGCCGCCTCTTTCCACATCATGTTCTCCTGTTACAAAGCTCAATTTAGAGCGTTCAGAAAATTTTGGTCAGATTTTAGCAGATGTATCAGGAGAACATGAAGCGAAAGGAGGTACGCCCTGAATTTCATCGTCGAAGCCTTTCGAAGACGCTGCGCCTCTGCGTCGAACAGTTCTCCGCCTTAGATTCTCTCTCCGAAGACGCTAACCTTGCGCCGCCTCTTTCCACATCATGTTCTCCTGTTACAAAGCTCAATTTAGAGCGTTCAGAAAATTTTGGCCAGATTTTAGCAGATGTATCAGGAGAACATGAAGCGAAAGGAGGTACGCCCTGAATTTCATCGTCGAAGCCTTTCGAAGACGCTGCGCCTCTGCGTCGAACAGTTCTCCGCCTTAGATTCTCTCTCCGAAGACGCTAACCTTGCGCCGCCTCTTTCCACATCATGTGCTCCTGTTACAAAGCTCAATTTAGAGCGTTCAGAAAATTTTGGCCAGATTTTAGCAGATGTATCAGGAGAACATGAAGCGAAAGGAGGTACGCCCTGAATTTCATCGTCGAAGCCTTTCGAAGACGCTGCGCCTCTGCGTCGAACAGTTCTCCGCCTTAGATTCTCTCTCCGAAGACGCTAACCTTGCGCCGCCTCTTTCCACATCATGTTCTCCTGTTACAAAGCTCAATTTAGAGCGTTCAGAAAATTTTGGCCAGATTTTAGCAGATGTATCAGGAGAACATGAAGCGAAAGGAGGTACGCCCTGAATTTCATCGTCGAAGCCTTTCGAAGACGCTGCGCCTCTGCGTCGAACAGTTCTCCGCCTTAGATTCTCTCTCCGAAGACGCTAACCTTGCGCCGCCTCTTTCCACATCATGTTCTCCTGTTACAAAGCTCAATTTAGAGCGTTCAGAAAATTTTGGCCAGATTTTAGCAGATGTATCAGGAGAACATGAAGCGAAAGGAGGTACGCCCTGAATTTCATCGTCGAAGCCTTTCGAAGACGCTGCGCCTCTGCGTCGAACAGTTCTCCGCCTTAGATTCTCTCTCCGAAGACGCTAACCTTGCGCCGCCTCTTTCCACATCATGTTCTCCTGTTACAAAGCTCAATTTAGAGCGTTCAGAAAATTTTGGCCAGATTTTAGCAGATGTATCAGGAGAACATGAAGCGAAAGGAGGTACGCCCTGAATTTCATCGTCGAAGCCTTTCGAAGACGCTGCGCCTCTGCGTCGAACAGTTCTCCGCCTTAGATTCTCTCTCCGAAGACGCTAACCTTGCGCCGCCTCTTTCCACATCATGTTCTCCTGTTACAATCTCAATTTTGGAGCGTTCAGATAATTTTGGCCAGATTTTAGCAGATGTATCAGGAGAACATGAAGCGAAAGGAGGTACGCCCTGAATATCATCGTCGAAGCCTTTCGAAGACGCTGCGCCTCTGCGTCGAACAGTTCTCCGCCTTAGATTCTCTCTCCGAAGACGCTAACCTTGCGCCGCCTCTTTCCACATCATGTTCTCCTGTTACAAAGCTCAATTTAGAGCGTTCAGAAAATTTTGGCCAGATTTTAGCAGATGTATCAGGAGAACATGAAGCGAAAGGAGGTACGCCCTGAATTTCATCGTCGAAGCCTTTCGAAGACGCTGCGCCTCTGCGTCGAACAGTTCTCCGCCTTAGATTCTCTCTCCGAAGACGCTAACCTTGCGCCGCCTCTTTCCACATCATGTGCTCCTGTTACAAAGCTCAATTTAGAGCGTTCAGAAAATTTTGGCCAGATTTTAGCAGATGTATCAGGAGAACATGAAGCGAAAGGAGGTACGCCCTGAATTTCATCGTCGAAGCCTTTCGAAGACGCTGCGCCTCTGCGTCGAACAGTTCTCCGCCTTAGATTCTCTCTCCGAAGACGCTAACCTTGCGCCGCCTCTTTCCACATCATGTTCTCCTGTTACAATCTCAATTTTGGAGCGTTCAGAAAATTTTGGCCAGATTTTAGCAGATGTATCAGGAGAACATGAAGCGAAAGGAGGTACGCCCTGAATTTCATCGTCGAAGCCTTTCGAAGACGCTGCGCCTCTGCGTCGAACAGTTCTCCGCCTTAGATTCTCTCTCCGAAGACGCTAACCTTGCGCCGCCTCTTTCCACATCATGTTCTCCTGTTACAAAGCTCAATTTAGAGCGTTCAGAAAATTTTGGTCAGATTTTAGCAGATGTATCAGGAGAACATGAAGCGAAAGGAGGTACGCCCTGAATTTCATCGTCGAAGCCTTTCGAAGACGCTGCGCCTCTGCGTCGAACAGTTCTCCGCCTTAGATTCTCTCTCCGAAGACGCTAACCTTGCGCCGCCTCTTTCCACATCATGTTCTCCTGTTACAAAGCTCAATTTAGAGCGTTCAGAAAATTTTGGCCAGATTTTAGCAGATGTATCAGGAGAACATGAAGCGAAAGGAGGTACGCCCTGAATTTCATCGTCGAAGCCTTTCGAAGACGCTGCGCCTCTGCGTCGAACAGTTCTCCGCCTTAGATTCTCTCTCCGAAGACGCTAACCTTGCGCCGCCTCTTTCCACATCATGTGCTCCTGTTACAAAGCTCAATTTAGAGCGTTCAGAAAATTTTGGCCAGATTTTAGCAGATGTATCAGGAGAACATGAAGCGAAAGGAGGTACGCCCTGAATTTCATCGTCGAAGCCTTTCGAAGACGCTGCGCCTCTGCGTCGAACAGTTCTCCGCCTTAGATTCTCTCTCCGAAGACGCTAACCTTGCGCCGCCTCTTTCCACATCATGTTCTCCTGTTACAAAGCTCAATTTAGAGCGTTCAGAAAATTTTGGCCAGATTTTAGCAGATGTATCAGGAGAACATGAAGCGAAAGGAGGTACGCCCTGAATTTCATCGTCGAAGCCTTTCGAAGACGCTGCGCCTCTGCGTCGAACAGTTCTCCGCCTTAGATTCTCTCTCCGAAGACGCTAACCTTGCGCCGCCTCTTTCCACATCATGTGCTCCTGTTACAAAGCTCAATTTAGAGCGTTCAGAAAATTTTGGCCAGATTTTAGCAGATGTATCAGGAGAACATGAAGCGAAAGGAGGTACGCCCTGAATTTCATCGTCGAAGCCTTTCGAAGACGCTGCGCCTCTGCGTCGAACAGTTCTCCGCCTTAGATTCTCTCTCCGAAGACGCTAACCTTGCGCCGCCTCTTTCCACATCATGTTCTCCTGTTACAAAGCTCAATTTAGAGCGTTCAGAAAATTTTGGCCAGATTTTAGCAGATGTATCAGGAGAACATGAAGCGAAAGGAGGTACGCCCTGAATTTCATCGTCGAAGCCTTTCGAAGACGCTGCGCCTCTGCGTCGAACAGTTCTCCGCCTTAGATTCTCTCTCCGAAGACGCTAACCTTGCGCCGCCTCTTTCCACATCATGTGCTCCTGTTACAAAGCTCAATTTAGAGCGTTCAGAAAATTTTGGCCAGATTTTAGCAGATGTATCAGGAGAACATGAAGCGAAAGGAGGTACGCCCTGAATTTCATCGTCGAAGCCTTTCGAAGACGCTGCGCCTCTGCGTCGAACAGTTCTCCGCCTTAGATTCTCTCTCCGAAGACGCTAACCTTGCGCCGCCTCTTTCCACATCATGTTCTCCTGTTACAAAGCTCAATTTAGAGCGTTCAGAAAATTTTGGCCAGATTTTAGCAGATGTATCAGGAGAACATGAAGCGAAAGGAGGTACGCCCTGAATTTCATCGTCGAAGCCTTTCGAAGACGCTGCGCCTCTGCGTCGAACAGTTCTCCGCCTTAGATTCTCTCTCCGAAGACGCTAACCTTGCGCCGCCTCTTTCCACATCATGTGCTCCTGTTACAAAGCTCAATTTAGAGCGTTCAGAAAATTTTGGCCAGATTTTAGCAGATGTATCAGGAGAACATGAAGCGAAAGGAGGTACGCCCTGAATTTCATCGTCGAAGCCTTTCGAAGACGCTGCGCCTCTGCGTCGAACAGTTCTCCGCCTTAGATTCTCTCTCCGAAGACGCTAACCTTGCGCCGCCTCTTTCCACATCATGTTCTCCTGTTACAAAGCTCAATTTAGAGCGTTCAGAAAATTTTGGCCAGATTTTAGCAGATGTATCAGGAGAACATGAAGCGAAAGGAGGTACGCCCTGAATTTCATCGTCGAAGCCTTTCGAAGACGCTGCGCCTCTGCGTCGAACAGTTCTCCGCCTTAGATTCTCTCTCCGAAGACGCTAACCTTGCGCCGCCTCTTTCCACATCATGTGCTCCTGTTACAAAGCTCAATTTAGAGCGTTCAGAAAATTTTGGCCAGATTTTAGCAGATGTATCAGGAGAACATGAAGCGAAAGGAGGTACGCCCTGAATTTCATCGTCGAAGCCTTTCGAAGACGCTGCGCCTCTGCGTCGAACAGTTCTCCGCCTTAGATTCTCTCTCCGAAGACGCTAACCTTGCGCCGCCTCTTTCCACATCATGTTCTCCTGTTACAAAGCTCAATTTAGAGCGTTCAGAAAATTTTGGCCAGATTTTAGCAGATGTATCAGGAGAACATGAAGCGAAAGGAGGTACGCCCTGAATTTCATCGTCGAAGCCTTTCGAAGACGCTGCGCCTCTGCGTCGAACAGTTCTCCGCCTTAGATTCTCTCTCCGAAGACGCTAACCTTGCGCCGCCTCTTTCCACATCATGTTCTCCTGTTACAAAGCTCAATTTAGAGCGTTCAGAAAATTTTGGCCAGATTTTAGCAGATGTATCAGGAGAACATGAAGCGAAAGGAGGTACGCCCTGAATTTCATCGTCGAAGCCTTTCGAAGACGCTGCGCCTCTGCGTCGAACAGTTCTCCGCCTTAGATTCTCTCTCCGAAGACGCTAACCTTGCGCCGCCTCTTTCCACATCATGTTCTCCTGTTACAAAGCTCAATTTAGAGCGTTCAGAAAATTTTGGCCAGATTTTAGCAGATGTATCAGGAGAACATGAAGCGAAAGGAGGTACGCCCTGAATTTCATCGTCGAAGCCATTCGAAGACGCTGCGCCTCTGCGTCGAACAGTTCTCCGCCTTAGATTCTCTCTCCGAAGACGCTAACCTTGCGCCGCCTCTTTCCACATCATGTTCTCCTGTTACAAAGCTCAATTTAGAGCGTTCAGAAAATTTTGGTCAGATTTTAGCAGATGTATCAGGAGAACATGAAGCGAAAGGAGGTACGCCCTGAATTTCATCGTCGAAGCCTTTCGAAGACGCTGCGCCTCTGCGTCGAACAGTTCTCCGCCTTAGATTCTCTCTCCGAAGACGCTAACCTTGCGCCGCCTCTTTCCACATCATGTTCTCCTGTTACAAAGCTCAATTTAGAGCGTTCAGAAAATTTTGGCCAGATTTTAGCAGATGTATCAGGAGAACATGAAGCGAAAGGAGGTACGCCCTGAATTTCATCGTCGAAGCCTTTCGAAGACGCTGCGCCTCTGCGTCGAACAGTTCTCCGCCTTAGATTCTCTCTCCGAAGACGCTAACCTTGCGCCGCCTCTTTCCACATCATGTTCTCCTGTTACAAAGCTCAATTTAGAGCGTTCAGAAAATTTTGGCCAGATTTTAGCAGATGTATCAGGAGAACATGAAGCGAAAGGAGGTACGCCCTGAATTTCATCGTCGAAGCCTTTCGAAGACGCTGCGCCTCTGCGTCGAACAGTTCTCCGCCTTAGATTCTCTCTCCGAAGACGCTAACCTTGCGCCGCCTCTTTCCACATCATGTGCTCCTGTTACAAAGCTCAATTTAGAGCGTTCAGAAAATTTTGGCCAGATTTTAGCAGATGTATCAGGAGAACATGAAGCGAAAGGAGGTACGCCCTGAATTTCATCGTCGAAGCCTTTCGAAGACGCTGCGCCTCTGCGTCGAACAGTTCTCCGCCTTAGATTCTCTCTCCGAAGACGCTAACCTTGCGCCGCCTCTTTCCACATCATGTTCTCCTGTTACAAAGCTCAATTTAGAGCGTTCAGAAAATTTTGGCCAGATTTTAGCAGATGTATCAGGAGAACATGAAGCGAAAGGAGGTACGCCCTGAATTTCATCGTCGAAGCCATTCGAAGACGCTGCGCCTCTGCGTCGAACAGTTCTCCGCCTTAGATTCTCTCTCCGAAGACGCTAACCTTGCGCCGCCTCTTTCCACATCATGTTCTCCTGTTACAAAGCTCAATTTAGAGCGTTCAGAAAATTTTGGTCAGATTTTAGCAGATGTATCAGGAGAACATGAAGCGAAAGGAGGTACGCCCTGAATTTCATCGTCGAAGCCTTTCGAAGACGCTGCGCCTCTGCGTCGAACAGTTCTCCGCCTTAGATTCTCTCTCCGAAGACGCTAACCTTGCGCCGCCTCTTTCCACATCATGTTCTCCTGTTACAAAGCTCAATTTAGAGCGTTCAGAAAATTTTGGTCAGATTTTAGCAGATGTATCAGGAGAACATGAAGCGAAAGGAGGTACGCCCTGAATTTCATCGTCGAAGCCTTTCGAAGACGCTGCGCCTCTGCGTCGAACAGTTCTCCGCCTTAGATTCTCTCTCCGAAGACGCTAACCTTGCGCCGCCTCTTTCCACATCATGTGCTCCTGTTACAAAGCTCAATTTAGAGCGTTCAGAAAATTTTGGCCAGATTTTAGCAGATGTATCAGGAGAACATGAAGCGAAAGGAGGTACGCCCTGAATTTCATCGTCGAAGCCTTTCGAAGACGCTGCGCCTCTGCGTCGAACAGTTCTCCGCCTTAGATTCTCTCTCCGAAGACGCTAACCTTGCGCCGCCTCTTTCCACATCATGTTCTCCTGTTACAATCTCAATTTTGGAGCGTTCAGATAATTTTGGCCAGATTTTAGCAGATGTATCAGGAGAACATGAAGCGAAAGGAGGTACGCCCTGAATTTCATCGTCGAAGCCTTTCGAAGACGCTGCGCCTCTGCGTCGAACAGTTCTCCGCCTTAGATTCTCTCTCCGAAGACGCTAACCTTGCGCCGCCTCTTTCCACATCATGTGCTCCTGTTACAAAGCTCAATTTAGAGCGTTCAGAAAATTTTGGCCAGATTTTAGCAGATGTATCAGGAGAACATGAAGCGAAAGGAGGTACGCCCTGAATTTCATCGTCGAAGCCTTTCGAAGACGCTGCGCCTCTGCGTCGAACAGTTCTCCGCCTTAGATTCTCTCTCCGAAGACGCTAACCTTGCGCCGCCTCTTTCCACATCATGTTCTCCTGTTACAAAGCTCAATTTAGAGCGTTCAGAAAATTTTGGCCAGATTTTAGCAGATGTATCAGGAGAACATGAAGCGAAAGGAGGTACGCCCTGAATTTCATCGTCGAAGCCATTCGAAGACGCTGCGCCTCTGCGTCGAACAGTTCTCCGCCTTAGATTCTCTCTCCGAAGACGCTAACCTTGCGCCGCCTCTTTCCACATCATGTTCTCCTGTTACAAAGCTCAATTTAGAGCGTTCAGAAAATTTTGGTCAGATTTTAGCAGATGTATCAGGAGAACATGAAGCGAAAGGAGGTACGCCCTGAATTTCATCGTCGAAGCCTTTCGAAGACGCTGCGCCTCTGCGTCGAACAGTTCTCCGCCTTAGATTCTCTCTCCGAAGACGCTAACCTTGCGCCGCCTCTTTCCACATCATGTTCTCCTGTTACAATCTCAATTTTGGAGCGTTCAGATAATTTTGGCCAGATTTTAGCAGATGTATCAGGAGAACATGAAGCGAAAGGAGGTACGCCCTGAATTTCATCGTCGAAGCCTTTCGAAGACGCTGCGCCTCTGCGTCGAACAGTTCTCCGCCTTAGATTCTCTCTCCGAAGACGCTAACCTTGCGCCGCCTCTTTCCACATCATGTTCTCCTGTTACAAAGCTCAATTTAGAGCGTTCAGAAAATTTTGGTCAGATTTTAGCAGATGTATCAGGAGAACATGAAGCGAAAGGAGGTACGCCCTGAATTTCATCGTCGAAGCCTTTCGAAGACGCTGCGCCTCTGCGTCGAACAGTTCTCCGCCTTAGATTCTCTCTCCGAAGACGCTAACCTTGCGCCGCCTCTTTCCACATCATGTTCTCCTGTTACAAAGCTCAATTTAGAGCGTTCAGAAAATTTTGGCCAGATTTTAGCAGATGTATCAGGAGAACATGAAGCGAAAGGAGGTACGCCCTGAATTTCATCGTCGAAGCCTTTCGAAGACGCTGCGCCTCTGCGTCGAACAGTTCTCCGCCTTAGATTCTCTCTCCGAAGACGCTAACCTTGCGCCGCCTCTTTCCACATCATGTTCTCCTGTTACAATCTCAATTTTGGAGCGTTCAGATAATTTTGGCCAGATTTTAGCAGATGTATCAGGAGAACATGAAGCGAAAGGAGGTACGCCCTGAATATCATCGTCGAAGCCTTTCGAAGACGCTGCGCCTCTGCGTCGAACAGTTCTCCGCCTTAGATTCTCTCTCCGAAGACGCTAACCTTGCGCCGCCTCTTTCCACATCATGTTCTCCTGTTACAAAGCTCAATTTAGAGCGTTCAGAAAATTTTGGCCAGATTTTAGCAGATGTATCAGGAGAACATGAAGCGAAAGGAGGTACGCCCTGAATTTCATCGTCGAAGCCTTTCGAAGACGCTGCGCCTCTGCGTCGAACAGTTCTCCGCCTTAGATTCTCTCTCCGAAGACGCTAACCTTGCGCCGCCTCTTTCCACATCATGTGCTCCTGTTACAAAGCTCAATTTAGAGCGTTCAGAAAATTTTGGCCAGATTTTAGCAGATGTATCAGGAGAACATGAAGCGAAAGGAGGTACGCCCTGAATTTCATCGTCGAAGCCTTTCGAAGACGCTGCGCCTCTGCGTCGAACAGTTCTCCGCCTTAGATTCTCTCTCCGAAGACGCTAACCTTGCGCCGCCTCTTTCCACATCATGTTCTCCTGTTACAATCTCAATTTTGGAGCGTTCAGAAAATTTTGGCCAGATTTTAGCAGATGTATCAGGAGAACATGAAGCGAAAGGAGGTACGCCCTGAATTTCATCGTCGAAGCCTTTCGAAGACGCTGCGCCTCTGCGTCGAACAGTTCTCCGCCTTAGATTCTCTCTCCGAAGACGCTAACCTTGCGCCGCCTCTTTCCACATCATGTTCTCCTGTTACAAAGCTCAATTTAGAGCGTTCAGAAAATTTTGGTCAGATTTTAGCAGATGTATCAGGAGAACATGAAGCGAAAGGAGGTACGCCCTGAATTTCATCGTCGAAGCCTTTCGAAGACGCTGCGCCTCTGCGTCGAACAGTTCTCCGCCTTAGATTCTCTCTCCGAAGACGCTAACCTTGCGCCGCCTCTTTCCACATCATGTTCTCCTGTTACAAAGCTCAATTTAGAGCGTTCAGAAAATTTTGGCCAGATTTTAGCAGATGTATCAGGAGAACATGAAGCGAAAGGAGGTACGCCCTGAATTTCATCGTCGAAGCCTTTCGAAGACGCTGCGCCTCTGCGTCGAACAGTTCTCCGCCTTAGATTCTCTCTCCGAAGACGCTAACCTTGCGCCGCCTCTTTCCACATCATGTTCTCCTGTTACAATCTCAATTTTGGAGCGTTCAGAAAATTTTGGCCAGATTTTAGCAGATGTATCAGGAGAACATGAAGCGAAAGGAGGTACGCCCTGAATTTCATCGTCGAAGCCTTTCGAAGACGCTGCGCCTCTGCGTCGAACAGTTCTCCGCCTTAGATTCTCTCTCCGAAGACGCTAACCTTGCGCCGCCTCTTTCCACATCATGTTCTCCTGTTACAAAGCTCAATTTAGAGCGTTCAGAAAATTTTGGCCAGATTTTAGCAGATGTATCAGGAGAACATGAAGCGAAAGGAGGTACGCCCTGAATTTCATCGTCGAAGCCTTTCGAAGACGCTGCGCCTCTGCGTCGAACAGTTCTCCGCCTTAGATTCTCTCTCCGAAGACGCTAACCTTGCGCCGCCTCTTTCCACATCATGTTCTCCTGTTACAAAGCTCAATTTAGAGCGTTCAGAAAATTTTGGCCAGATTTTAGCAGATGTATCAGGAGAACATGAAGCGAAAGGAGGTACGCCCTGAATTTCATCGTCGAAGCCTTTCGAAGACGCTGCGCCTCTGCGTCGAACAGTTCTCCGCCTTAGATTCTCTCTCCGAAGACGCTAACCTTGCGCCGCCTCTTTCCACATCATGTTCTCCTGTTACAATCTCAATTTTGGAGCGTTCAGAAAATTTTGGCCAGATTTTAGCAGATGTATCAGGAGAACATGAAGCGAAAGGAGGTACGCCCTGAATTTCATCGTCGAAGCCTTTCGAAGACGCTGCGCCTCTGCGTCGAACAGTTCTCCGCCTTAGATTCTCTCTCCGAAGACGCTAACCTTGCGCCGCCTCTTTCCACATCATGTTCTCCTGTTACAAAGCTCAATTTAGAGCGTTCAGAAAATTTTGGCCAGATTTTAGCAGATGTATCAGGAGAACATGAAGCGAAAGGAGGTACGCCCTGAATTTCATCGTCGAAGCCTTTCGAAGACGCTGCGCCTCTGCGTCGAACAGTTCTCCGCCTTAGATTCTCTCTCCGAAGACGCTAACCTTGCGCCGCCTCTTTCCACATCATGTTCTCCTGTTACAAAGCTCAATTTAGAGCGTTCAGAAAATTTTGGCCAGATTTTAGCAGATGTATCAGGAGAACATGAAGCGAAAGGAGGTACGCCCTGAATTTCATCGTCGAAGCCTTTCGAAGACGCTGCGCCTCTGCGTCGAACAGTTCTCCGCCTTAGATTCTCTCTCCGAAGACGCTAACCTTGCGCCGCCTCTTTCCACATCATGTTCTCCTGTTACAATCTCAATTTTGGAGCGTTCAGAAAATTTTGGCCAGATTTTAGCAGATGTATCAGGAGAACATGTAGCGAAAGGAGGTACGCCCTGAATTTCATCGTCGAAGCCTTTCGAAGACGCTGCGCCTCTGCGTCGAACAGTTCTCCGCCTTAGATTCTCTCTCCGAAGACGCTAACCTTGCGCCGCCTCTTTCCACATCATGTTCTCCTGTTACAATCTCAATTTTGGAGCGTTCAGAAAATTTTGGCCAGATTTTAGCAGATGTATCAGGAGAACATGAAGCGAAAGGAGGTACGCCCTGAATATCATCGTCGAAGCCTTTCGAAGACGCTGCGCCTCTGCGTCGAACAGTTCTCCGCCTTAGATTCTCTCTCCGAAGACGCTAACCTTGCGCCGCCTCTTTCCACATCATGTGCTCCTGTTACAAAGCTCAATTTAGAGCGTTCAGAAAATTTTGGCCAGATTTTAGCAGATGTATCAGGAGAACATGAAGCGAAAGGAGGTACGCCCTGAATTTCATCGTCGAAGCCTTTCGAAGACGCTGCGCCTCTGCGTCGAACAGTTCTCCGCCTTAGATTCTCTCTCCGAAGACGCTAACCTTGCGCCGCCTCTTTCGACATCATGTTCTCCTGTTACAAAGCTCAATTTAGAGCGTTCAGAAAATTTTGGCCAGATTTTAGCAGATGTATCAGGAGAACATGAAGCGAAAGGAGGTACGCCCTGAATTTCATCGTCGAAGCCTTTCGAAGACGCTGCGCCTCTGCGTCGAACAGTTCTCCGCCTTAGATTCTCTCTCCGAAGACGCTAACCTTGCGCCGCCTCTTTCCACATCATGTGCTCCTGTTACAAAGCTCAATTTAGAGCGTTCAGAAAATTTTGGCCAGATTTTAGCAGATGTATCAGGAGAACATGAAGCGAAAGGAGGTACGCCCTGAATTTCATCGTCGAAGCCTTTCGAAGACGCTGCGCCTCTGCGTCGAACAGTTCTCCGCCTTAGATTCTCTCTCCGAAGACGCTAACCTTGCGCCGCCTCTTTCCACATCATGTTCTCCTGTTACAATCTCAATTTTGGAGCGTTCAGAAAATTTTGGCCAGATTTTAGCAGATGTATCAGGAGAACATGAAGCGAAAGGAGGTACGCCCTGAATATCATCGTCGAAGCCTTTCGAAGACGCTGCGCCTCTGCGTCGAACAGTTCTCCGCCTTAGATTCTCTCTCCGAAGACGCTAACCTTGCGCCGCCTCTTTCCACATCATGTTCTCCTGTTACAAAGCTCAATTTAGAGCGTTCAGAAAATTTTGGCCAGATTTTAGCAGATGTATCAGGAGAACATGAAGCGAAAGGAGGTACGCCCTGAATTTCATCGTCGAAGCCTTTCGAAGACGCTGCGCCTCTGCGTCGAACAGTTCTCCGCCTTAGATTCTCTCTCCGAAGACGCTAACCTTGCGCCGCCTCTTTCCGCATCATGTTCTCCTGTTACAAAGCTCAATTTAGAGCGTTCAGAAAATTTTGGCCAGATTTTAGCAGATGTATCAGGAGAACATGAAGCGAAAGGAGGTACGCCCTGAATTTCATCGTCGAAGCCTTTCGAAGACGCTGCGCCTCTGCGTCGAACAGTTCTCCGCCTTAGATTCTCTCTCCGAAGTCGCTAACCTTGCGCCGCCTCTTTCCACATCATGTGCTCCTGTTACAAAGCTCAATTTAGAGCGTTCAGAAAATTTTGGCCAGATTTTAGC
The DNA here is from genome assembly GCA_951215215.1 of Andrena trimmerana. NCBI lineage: Eukaryota > Metazoa > Arthropoda > Insecta > Hymenoptera > Andrenidae > Andrena > Andrena trimmerana. The sequence continues at coordinate 39,715,620 of OX578061.1, read as the reverse complement.
AGATGTATCAGGAGAACATGAAGCGAAAGGAGGTACGCCCTGAATTTCATCGTCGAAGCCTTTCGAAGACGCTGCGCCTCTGCGTCGAACAGTTCTCCGCCTTAGATTCTCTCTCCGAAGACGCTAACCTTGCGCCGCCTCTTTCCACATCATGTTCTTCTGTTACAATCTCAATTTTGGAGCGTTCAGAAAATTTTGGCCAGATTTTAGCAGATGTATCAGGAGAACATGAAGCGAAAGGAGGTACGCCCTGAATTTCATCGTCGAAGCCTTTCGAAGACGCTGCGCCTCTGCGTCGAACAGTTCTCCGCCTTAGATTCTCTCTCCGAAGTCGCTAACCTTGCGCCGCCTCTTTCCACATCATGTTCTCCTGTTACAAAGCTCAATTTAGAGCGTTCAGAAAATTTTGGCCAGATTTTAGCAGATGTATCAGGAGAACATGAAGCGAAAGGAGGTACGCCCTGAATTTCATCGTCGAAGCCATTCGAAGACGCTGCGCCTCTGCGTCGAACAGTTCTCCGCCTTAGATTCTCTCTCCGAAGACGCTAACCTTGCGCCGCCTCTTTCCACATCATGTTCTCCTGTTACAATCTCAATTTTGGAGCGTTCAGAAAATTTTGGCCAGATTTTAGCAGATGTATCAGGAGAACATGTAGCGAAAGGAGGTACGCCCTGAATTTCATCGTCGAAGCCTTTCGAAGACGCTGCGCCTCTGCGTCGAACAGTTCTCCGCCTTAGATTCTCTCTCCGAAGACGCTAACCTTGCGCCGCCTCTTTCCACATCATGTGCTCCTGTTACAAAGCTCAATTTAGAGCGTTCAGAAAATTTTGGCCAGATTTTAGCAGATGTATCAGGAGAACATGAAGCGAAAGGAGGTACGCCCTGAATTTCATCGTCGAAGCCTTTCGAAGACGCTGCGCCTCTGCGTCGAACAGTTCTCCGCCTTAGATTCTCTCTCCGAAGACGCTAACCTTGCGCCGCCTCTTTCCACATCATGTTCTCCTGTTACAAAGCTCAATTTAGAGCGTTCAGAAAATTTTGGCCAGATTTTAGCAGATGTATCAGGAGAACATGAAGCGAAAGGAGGTACGCCCTGAATTTCATCGTCGAAGCCTTTCGAAGACGCTGCGCCTCTGCGTCGAACAGTTCTCCGCCTTAGATTCTCTCTCCGAAGACGCTAACCTTGCGCCGCCTCTTTCCACATCATGTTCTCCTGTTACAATCTCAATTTTGGAGCGTTCAGAAAATTTTGGCCAGATTTTAGCAGATGTATCAGGAGAACATGAAGCGAAAGGAGGTACGCCCTGAATTTCATCGTCGAAGCCTTTCGAAGACGCTGCGCCTCTGCGTCGAACAGTTCTCCGCCTTAGATTCTCTCTCCGAAGACGCTAACCTTGCGCCGCCTCTTTCCACATCATGTTCTCCTGTTACAAAGCTCAATTTAGAGCGTTCAGAAAATTTTGGCCAGATTTTAGCAGATGTATCAGGAGAACATGAAGCGAAAGGAGGTACGCCCTGAATTTCATCGTCGAAGCCTTTCGAAGACGCTGCGCCTCTGCGTCGAACAGTTCTCCGCCTTAGATTCTCTCTCCGAAGACGCTAACCTTGCGCCGCCTCTTTCCACATCATGTTCTCCTGTTACAAAGCTCAATTTAGAGCGTTCAGAAAATTTTGGCCAGATTTTAGCAGATGTATCAGGAGAACATGAAGCGAAAGGAGGTACGCCCTGAATTTCATCGTCGAAGCCTTTCGAAGACGCTGCGCCTCTGCGTCGAACAGTTCTCCGCCTTAGATTCTCTCTCCGAAGACGCTAACCTTGCGCCGCCTCTTTCCACATCATGTTCTCCTGTTACAATCTCAATTTTGGAGCGTTCAGAAAATTTTGGCCAGATTTTAGCAGATGTATCAGGAGAACATGAAGCGAAAGGAGGTACGCCCTGAATTTCATCGTCGAAGCCTTTCGAAGACGCTGCGCCTCTGCGTCGAACAGTTCTCCGCCTTAGATTCTCTCTCCGAAGACGCTAACCTTGCGCCGCCTCTTTCCACATCATGTTCTCCTGTTACAAAGCTCAATTTAGAGCGTTCAGAAAATTTTGGCCAGATTTTAGCAGATGTATCAGGAGAACATGAAGCGAAAGGAGGTACGCCCTGAATTTCATCGTCGAAGCCTTTCGAAGACGCTGCGCCTCTGCGTCGAACAGTTCTCCGCCTTAGATTCTCTCTCCGAAGACGCTAACCTTGCGCCGCCTCTTTCCACATCATGTTCTCCTGTTACAAAGCTCAATTTAGAGCGTTCAGAAAATTTTGGCCAGATTTTAGCAGATGTATCAGGAGAACATGAAGCGAAAGGAGGTACGCCCTGAATTTCATCGTCGAAGCCTTTCGAAGACGCTGCGCCTCTGCGTCGAACAGTTCTCCGCCTTAGATTCTCTCTCCGAAGACGCTAACCTTGCGCCGCCTCTTTCCACATCATGTTCTCCTGTTACAATCTCAATTTTGGAGCGTTCAGAAAATTTTGGCCAGATTTTAGCAGATGTATCAGGAGAACATGTAGCGAAAGGAGGTACGCCCTGAATTTCATCGTCGAAGCCTTTCGAAGACGCTGCGCCTCTGCGTCGAACAGTTCTCCGCCTTAGATTCTCTCTCCGAAGACGCTAACCTTGCGCCGCCTCTTTCCACATCATGTTCTCCTGTTACAATCTCAATTTTGGAGCGTTCAGAAAATTTTGGCCAGATTTTAGCAGATGTATCAGGAGAACATGAAGCGAAAGGAGGTACGCCCTGAATATCATCGTCGAAGCCTTTCGAAGACGCTGCGCCTCTGCGTCGAACAGTTCTCCGCCTTAGATTCTCTCTCCGAAGACGCTAACCTTGCGCCGCCTCTTTCCACATCATGTGCTCCTGTTACAAAGCTCAATTTAGAGCGTTCAGAAAATTTTGGCCAGATTTTAGCAGATGTATCAGGAGAACATGAAGCGAAAGGAGGTACGCCCTGAATTTCATCGTCGAAGCCTTTCGAAGACGCTGCGCCTCTGCGTCGAACAGTTCTCCGCCTTAGATTCTCTCTCCGAAGACGCTAACCTTGCGCCGCCTCTTTCGACATCATGTTCTCCTGTTACAAAGCTCAATTTAGAGCGTTCAGAAAATTTTGGCCAGATTTTAGCAGATGTATCAGGAGAACATGAAGCGAAAGGAGGTACGCCCTGAATTTCATCGTCGAAGCCTTTCGAAGACGCTGCGCCTCTGCGTCGAACAGTTCTCCGCCTTAGATTCTCTCTCCGAAGACGCTAACCTTGCGCCGCCTCTTTCCACATCATGTGCTCCTGTTACAAAGCTCAATTTAGAGCGTTCAGAAAATTTTGGCCAGATTTTAGCAGATGTATCAGGAGAACATGAAGCGAAAGGAGGTACGCCCTGAATTTCATCGTCGAAGCCTTTCGAAGACGCTGCGCCTCTGCGTCGAACAGTTCTCCGCCTTAGATTCTCTCTCCGAAGACGCTAACCTTGCGCCGCCTCTTTCCACATCATGTTCTCCTGTTACAATCTCAATTTTGGAGCGTTCAGAAAATTTTGGCCAGATTTTAGCAGATGTATCAGGAGAACATGAAGCGAAAGGAGGTACGCCCTGAATATCATCGTCGAAGCCTTTCGAAGACGCTGCGCCTCTGCGTCGAACAGTTCTCCGCCTTAGATTCTCTCTCCGAAGACGCTAACCTTGCGCCGCCTCTTTCCACATCATGTTCTCCTGTTACAAAGCTCAATTTAGAGCGTTCAGAAAATTTTGGCCAGATTTTAGCAGATGTATCAGGAGAACATGAAGCGAAAGGAGGTACGCCCTGAATTTCATCGTCGAAGCCTTTCGAAGACGCTGCGCCTCTGCGTCGAACAGTTCTCCGCCTTAGATTCTCTCTCCGAAGACGCTAACCTTGCGCCGCCTCTTTCCGCATCATGTTCTCCTGTTACAAAGCTCAATTTAGAGCGTTCAGAAAATTTTGGCCAGATTTTAGCAGATGTATCAGGAGAACATGAAGCGAAAGGAGGTACGCCCTGAATTTCATCGTCGAAGCCTTTCGAAGACGCTGCGCCTCTGCGTCGAACAGTTCTCCGCCTTAGATTCTCTCTCCGAAGTCGCTAACCTTGCGCCGCCTCTTTCCACATCATGTGCTCCTGTTACAAAGCTCAATTTAGAGCGTTCAGAAAATTTTGGCCAGATTGTAGCAGATGTATCAGGAGAACATGAAGCGAAAGGAGGTACGCCCTGAATTTCATCGTCGAAGCCTTTCGAAGACGCTGCGCCTCTGCGTCGAACAGTTCTCCGCCTTAGATTCTCTCTCCGAAGACGCTAACCTTGCGCCGCCTCTTTCCACATCATGTTCTCCTGTTACAAAGCTCAATTTAGAGCGTTCAGAAAATTTTGGCCAGATTTTAGCAGATGTATCAGGAGAACATGAAGCGAAAGGAGGTACGCCCTGAATTTCATCGTCGAAGCCTTTCGAAGACGCTGCGCCTCTGCGTCGAACAGTTCTCCGCCTTAGATTCTCTCTCCGAAGACGCTAACCTTGCGCCGCCTCTTTCGACATCATGTTCTCCTGTTACAATCTCAATTTTGGAGCGTTCAGAAAATTTTGGCCAGATTTTAGCAGATGTATCAGGAGAACATGAAGCGAAAGGAGGTACGCCCTGAATTTCATCGTCGAAGCCTTTCGAAGACGCTGCGCCTCTGCGTCGAACAGTTCTCCGCCTTAGATTCTCTCTCCGAAGTCGCTAACCTTGCGCCGCCTCTTTCCACATCATGTGCTCCTGTTACAAAGCTCAATTTAGAGCGTTCAGAAAATTTTGGCCAGATTTTAGCAGATGTATCAGGAGAACATGAAGCGAAAGGAGGTACGCCCTGAATTTCATCGTCGAAGCCTTTCGAAGACGCTGCGCCTCTGCGTCGAACAGTTCTCCGCCTTAGATTCTCTCTCCGAAGACGCTAACCTTGCGCCGCCTCTTTCCACATCATGTTCTTCTGTTACAATCTCAATTTTGGAGCGTTCAGAAAATTTTGGCCAGATTTTAGCAGATGTATCAGGAGAACATGAAGCGAAAGGAGGTACGCCCTGAATTTCATCGTCGAAGCCTTTCGAAGACGCTGCGCCTCTGCGTCGAACAGTTCTCCGCCTTAGATTCTCTCTCCGAAGTCGCTAACCTTGCGCCGCCTCTTTCCACATCATGTTCTCCTGTTACAAAGCTCAATTTAGAGCGTTCAGAAAATTTTGGCCAGATTTTAGCAGATGTATCAGGAGAACATGAAGCGAAAGGAGGTACGCCCTGAATTTCATCGTCGAAGCCATTCGAAGACGCTGCGCCTCTGCGTCGAACAGTTCTCCGCCTTAGATTCTCTCTCCGAAGACGCTAACCTTGCGCCGCCTCTTTCCACATCATGTTCTCCTGTTACAATCTCAATTTTGGAGCGTTCAGAAAATTTTGGCCAGATTTTAGCAGATGTATCAGGAGAACATGTAGCGAAAGGAGGTACGCCCTGAATTTCATCGTCGAAGCCTTTCGAAGACGCTGCGCCTCTGCGTCGAACAGTTCTCCGCCTTAGATTCTCTCTCCGAAGACGCTAACCTTGCGCCGCCTCTTTCCACATCATGTGCTCCTGTTACAAAGCTCAATTTAGAGCGTTCAGAAAATTTTGGCCAGATTTTAGCAGATGTATCAGGAGAACATGAAGCGAAAGGAGGTACGCCCTGAATTTCATCGTCGAAGCCTTTCGAAGACGCTGCGCCTCTGCGTCGAACAGTTCTCCGCCTTAGATTCTCTCTCCGAAGACGCTAACCTTGCGCCGCCTCTTTCCACATCATGTTCTTCTGTTACAATCTCAATTTTGGAGCGTTCAGAAAATTTTGGCCAGATTTTAGCAGATGTATCAGGAGAACATGAAGCGAAAGGAGGTACGCCCTGAATTTCATCGTCGAAGCCTTTCGAAGACGCTGCGCCTCTGCGTCGAACAGTTCTCCGCCTTAGATTCTCTCTCCGAAGACGCTAACCTTGCGCCGCCTCTTTCCACATCATGTTCTCCTGTTACAAAGCTCAATTTAGAGCGTTCAGAAAATTTTGGCCAGATTTTAGCAGATGTATCAGGAGAACATGAAGCGAAAGGAGGTACGCCCTGAATTTCATCGTCGAAGCCATTCGAAGACGCTGCGCCTCTGCGTCGAACAGTTCTCCGCCTTAGATTCTCTCTCCGAAGACGCTAACCTTGCGCCGCCTCTTTCCACATCATGTTCTCCTGTTACAATCTCAATTTTGGAGCGTTCAGAAAATTTTGGCCAGATTTTAGCAGATGTATCAGGAGAACATGTAGCGAAAGGAGGTACGCCCTGAATTTCATCGTCGAAGCCTTTCGAAGACGCTGCGCCTCTGCGTCGAACAGTTCTCCGCCTTAGATTCTCTCTCCGAAGACGCTAACCTTGCGCCGCCTCTTTCCACATCATGTGCTCCTGTTACAAAGCTCAATTTAGAGCGTTCAGAAAATTTTGGCCAGATTTTAGCAGATGTATCAGGAGAACATGAAGCGAAAGGAGGTACGCCCTGAATTTCATCGTCGAAGCCTTTCGAAGACGCTGCGCCTCTGCGTCGAACAGTTCTCCGCCTTAGATTCTCTCTCCGAAGACGCTAACCTTGCGCCGCCTCTTTCCACATCATGTTCTCCTGTTACAATCTCAATTTTGGAGCGTTCAGAAAATTTTGGCCAGATTTTAGCAGATGTATCAGGAGAACATGTAGCGAAAGGAGGTACGCCCTGAATTTCATCGTCGAAGCCTTTCGAAGACGCTGCGCCTCTGCGTCGAACAGTTCTCCGCCTTAGATTCTCTCTCCGAAGACGCTAACCTTGCGCCGCCTCTTTCCACATCATGTTCTTCTGTTACAATCTCAATTTTGGAGCGTTCAGAAAATTTTGGCCAGATTTTAGCAGATGTATCAGGAGAACATGAAGCGAAAGGAGGTACGCCCTGAATTTCATCGTCGAAGCCTTTCGAAGACGCTGCGCCTCTGCGTCGAACAGTTCTCCGCCTTAGATTCTCTCTCCGAAGACGCTAACCTTGCGCCGCCTCTTTCCACATCATGTTCTCCTGTTACAATCTCAATTTAGAGCGTTCAGAAAATTTTGGCCAGATTTTAGCAGATGTATCAGGAGAACATGAAGCGAAAGGAGGTACGCCCTGAATTTCATCGTCGAAGCCTTTCGAAGACGCTGCGCCTCTGCGTCGAACAGTTCTCCGCCTTAGATTCTCTCTCCGAAGACGCTAACCTTGCGCCGCCTCTTTCCACATCATGTTCTCCTGTTACAATCTCAATTTTGGAGCGTTCAGAAAATTTTGGCCAGATTTTAGCAGATGTATCAGGAGAACATGAAGCGAAAGGAGGTACGCCCTGAATATCATCGTCGAAGCCTTTCGAAGACGCTGCGCCTCTGCGTCGAACAGTTCTCCGCCTTAGATTCTCTCTCCGAAGACGCTAACCTTGCGCCGCCTCTTTCCACATCATGTGCTCCTGTTACAAAGCTCAATTTAGAGCGTTCAGAAAATTTTGGCCAGATTTTAGCAGATGTATCAGGAGAACATGAAGCGAAAGGAGGTACGCCCTGAATTTCATCGTCGAAGCCTTTCGAAGACGCTGCGCCTCTGCGTCGAACAGTTCTCCGCCTTAGATTCTCTCTCCGAAGACGCTAACCTTGCGCCGCCTCTTTCCACATCATGTTCTCCTGTTACAATCTCAATTTTGGAGCGTTCAGAAAATTTTGGCCAGATTTTAGCAGATGTATCAGGAGAACATGTAGCGAAAGGAGGTACGCCCTGAATTTCATCGTCGAAGCCTTTCGAAGACGCTGCGCCTCTGCGTCGAACAGTTCTCCGCCTTAGATTCTCTCTCCGAAGACGCTAACCTTGCGCCGCCTCTTTCCACATCATGTTCTTCTGTTACAATCTCAATTTTGGAGCGTTCAGAAAATTTTGGCCAGATTTTAGCAGATGTATCAGGAGAACATGAAGCGAAAGGAGGTACGCCCTGAATTTCATCGTCGAAGCCTTTCGAAGACGCTGCGCCTCTGCGTCGAACAGTTCTCCGCCTTAGATTCTCTCTCCGAAGACGCTAACCTTGCGCCGCCTCTTTCCGCATCATGTTCTCCTGTTACAATCTCAATTTTGGAGCGTTCAGAAAATTTTGGCCAGATTTTAGCAGATGTATCAGGAGAACATGAAGCGAAAGGAGGTACGCCCTGAATTTCATCGTCGAAGCCTTTCGAAGACGCTGCGCCTCTGCGTCGAACAGTTCTCCGCCTTAGATTCTCTCTCCGAAGTCGCTAACCTTGCGCCGCCTCTTTCCACATCATGTGCTCCTGTTACAAAGCTCAATTTAGAGCGTTCAGAAAATTTTGGCCAGATTTTAGCAGATGTATCAGGAGAACATGAAGCGAAAGGAGGTACGCCCTGAATTTCATCGTCGAAGCCTTTCGAAGACGCTGCGCCTCTGCGTCGAACAGTTCTCCGCCTTAGATTCTCTCTCCGAAGACGCTAACCTTGCGCCGCCTCTTTCCGCATCATGTTCTCCTGTTACAATCTCAATTTTGGAGCGTTCAGAAAATTTTGGCCAGATTTTAGCAGATGTATCAGGAGAACATGAAGCGAAAGGAGGTACGCCCTGAATTTCATCGTCGAAGCCTTTCGAAGACGCTGCGCCTCTGCGTCGAACAGTTCTCCGCCTTAGATTCTCTCTCCGAAGTCGCTAACCTTGCGCCGCCTCTTTCCACATCATGTGCTCCTGTTACAAAGCTCAATTTAGAGCGTTCAGAAAATTTTGGCCAGATTTTAGCAGATGTATCAGGAGAACATGAAGCGAAAGGAGGTACGCCCTGAATTTCATCGTCGAAGCCTTTCGAAGACGCTGCGCCTCTGCGTCGAACAGTTCTCCGCCTTAGATTCTCTCTCCGAAGACGCTAACCTTGCGCCGCCTCTTTCGACATCATGTTCTCCTGTTACAATCTCAATTTTGGAGCGTTCAGAAAATTTTGGCCAGATTTTAGCAGATGTATCAGGAGAACATGAAGCGAAAGGAGGTACGCCCTGAATATCATCGTCGAAGCCTTTCGAAGACGCTGCGCCTCTGCGTCGAACAGTTCTCCGCCTTAGATTCTCTCTCCGAAGACGCTAACCTTGCGCCGCCTCTTTCCACATCATGTTCTCCTGTTACAAAGCTCAATTTAGAGCGTTCAGAAAATTTTGGCCAGATTTTAGCAGATGTATCAGGAGAACATGAAGCGAAAGGAGGTACGCCCTGAATTTCATCGTCGAAGCCTTTCGAAGACGCTGCGCCTCTGCGTCGAACAGTTCTCCGCCTTAGATTCTCTCTCCGAAGTCGCTAACCTTGCGCCGCCTCTTTCCACATCATGTTCTCCTGTTACAAAGCTCAATTTAGAGCGTTCAGAAAATTTTGGCCAGATTTTAGCAGATGTATCAGGAGAACATGAAGCGAAAGGAGGTACGCCCTGAATTTCATCGTCGAAGCCTTTCGAAAACGCTGCGCCTCTGCGTCGAACAGTTCTCCGCCTTAGATTCTCTCTCCGAAGTCGCTAACCTTGCGCCGCCTCTTTCCACATCATGTGCTCCTGTTACAAAGCTCAATTTAGAGCGTTCAGAAAATTTTGGCCAGATTTTAGCAGATGTATCAGGAGAACATGAAGCGAAAGGAGGTACGCCCTGAATTTCATCGTCGAAGCCTTTCGAAGACGCTGCGCCTCTGCGTCGAACAGTTCTCCGCCTTAGATTCTCTCTCCGAAGACGCTAACCTTGCGCCGCCTCTTTCCACATCATGTTCTCCTGTTACAATCTCAATTTTGGAGCGTTCAGAAAATTTTGGCCAGATTTTAGCAGATGTATCAGGAGAACATGTAGCGAAAGGAGGTACGCCCTGAATTTCATCGTCGAAGCCTTTCGAAGACGCTGCGCCTCTGCGTCGAACAGTTCTCCGCCTTAGATTCTCTCTCCGAAGACGCTAACCTTGCGCCGCCTCTTTCGACATCATGTTCTCCTGTTACAAAGCTCAATTTAGAGCGTTCAGAAAATTTTGGCCAGATTTTAGCAGATGTATCAGGAGAACATGAAGCGAAAGGAGGTACGCCCTGAATTTCATCGTCGAAGCCTTTCGAAGACGCTGCGCCTCTGCGTCGAACAGTTCTCCGCCTTAGATTCTCTCTCCGAAGACGCTAACCTTGCGCCGCCTCTTTCCACATCATGTTCTCCTGTTACAAAGCTCAATTTAGAGCGTTCAGAAAATTTTGGCCAGATTTTAGCAGATGTATCAGGAGAACATGAAGCGAAAGGAGGTACGCCCTGAATTTCATCGTCGAAGCCTTTCGAAGACGCTGCGCCTCTGCGTCGAACAGTTCTCCGCCTTAGATTCTCTCTCCGAAGACGCTAACCTTGCGCCGCCTCTTTCCACATCATGTTCTCCTGTTACAAAGCTCAATTTAGAGCGTTCAGAAAATTTTGGCCAGATTTTAGCAGATGTATCAGGAGAACATGAAGCGAAAGGAGGTACGCCCTGAATTTCATCGTCGAAGCCTTTCGAAGACGCTGCGCCTCTGCGTCGAACAGTTCTCCGCCTTAGATTCTCTCTCCGAAGACGCTAACCTTGCGCCGCCTCTTTCCACATCATGTGCTCCTGTTACAAAGCTCAATTTAGAGCGTTCAGAAAATTTTGGCCAGATTTTAGCAGATGTATCAGGAGAACATGAAGCGAAAGGAGGTACGCCCTGAATTTCATCGTCGAAGCCTTTCGAAGACGCTGCGCCTCTGCGTCGAACAGTTCTCCGCCTTAGATTCTCTCTCCGAAGACGCTAACCTTGCGCCGCCTCTTTCCACATCATGTTCTCCTATTACAAAGCTCAATTTAGAGCGTTCAGAAAATTTTGGCCAGATTTTAGCAGATGTATCAGGAGAACATGAAGCGAAAGGAGGTACGCCCTGAATTTCATCGTCGAAGCCTTTCGAAGACGCTGCGCCTCTGCGTCGAACAGTTCTCCGCCTTAGATTCTCTCTCCGAAGACGCTAACCTTGCGCCGCCTCTTTCCACATCATGTTCTCCTGTTACAATCTCAATTTAGAGCGTTCAGAAAATTTTGGCCAGATTTTAGCAGATGTATCAGGAGAACATGAAGCGAAAGGAGGTACGCCCTGAATTTCATCGTCGAAGCCTTTCGAAGACGCTGCGCCTCTGCGTCGAACAGTTCTCCGCCTTAGATTCTCTCTCCGAAGACGCTAACCTTGCGCCGCCTCTTTCCACATCATGTTCTTCTGTTACAATCTCAATTTTGGAGCGTTCAGAAAATTTTGGCCAGATTTTAGCAGATGTATCAGGAGAACATGAAGCGAAAGGAGGTACGCCCTGAATATCATCGTCGAAGCCTTTCGAAGACGCTGCGCCTCTGCGTCGAACAGTTCTCCGCCTTAGATTCTCTCTCCGAAGACGCTAACCTTGCGCCGCCTCTTTCCACATCATGTGCTCCTGTTACAAAGCTCTATTTAGAGCGTTCAGAAAATTTTGGCCAGATTTTAGCAGATGTATCAGGAGAACATGAAGCGAAAGGAGGTACGCCCTGAATTTCATCGTCGAAGCCTTTCGAAGACGCTGCGCCTCTGCGTCGAACAGTTCTCCGCCTTAGATTCTCTCTCCGAAGACGCTAACCTTGCGCCGCCTCTTTCCACATCATGTTCTCCTGTTACAATCTCAATTTTGGAGCGTTCAGAAAATTTTGGCCAGATTTTAGCAGATGTATCAGGAGAACATGTAGCGAAAGGAGGTACGCCCTGAATTTCATCGTCGAAGCCTTTCGAAGACGCTGCGCCTCTGCGTCGAACAGTTCTCCGCCTTAGATTCTCTCTCCGAAGACGCTAACCTTGCGCCGCCTCTTTCCGCATCATGTTCTCCTGTTACAATCTCAATTTTGGAGCGTTCAGAAAATTTTGGCCAGATTTTAGCAGATGTATCAGGAGAACATGAAGCGAAAGGAGGTACGCCCTGAATTTCATCGTCGAAGCCTTTCGAAGACGCTGCGCCTCTGCGTCGAACAGTTCTCCGCCTTAGATTCTCTCTCCGAAGTCGCTAACCTTGCGCCGCCTCTTTCCACATCATGTGCTCCTGTTACAAAGCTCAATTTAGAGCGTTCAGAAAATTTTGGCCAGATTTTAGCAGATGTATCAGGAGAACATGAAGCGAAAGGAGGTACGCCCTGAATTTCATCGTCGAAGCCTTTCGAAGACGCTGCGCCTCTGCGTCGAACAGTTCTCCGCCTTAGATTCTCTCTCCGAAGACGCTAACCTTGCGCCGCCTCTTTCCGCATCATGTTCTCCTGTTACAATCTCAATTTTGGAGCGTTCAGAAAATTTTGGCCAGATTTTAGCAGATGTATCAGGAGAACATGAAGCGAAAGGAGGTACGCCCTGAATTTCATCGTCGAAGCCTTTCGAAGACGCTGCGCCTCTGCGTCGAACAGTTCTCCGCCTTAGATTCTCTCTCCGAAGTCGCTAACCTTGCGCCGCCTCTTTCCACATCATGTGCTCCTGTTACAAAGCTCAATTTAGAGCGTTCAGAAAATTTTGGCCAGATTTTAGCAGATGTATCAGGAGAACATGAAGCGAAAGGAGGTACGCCCTGAATTTCATCGTCGAAGCCTTTCGAAGACGCTGCGCCTCTGCGTCGAACAGTTCTCCGCCTTAGATTCTCTCTCCGAAGACGCTAACCTTGCGCCGCCTCTTTCGACATCATGTTCTCCTGTTACAATCTCAATTTTGGAGCGTTCAGAAAATTTTGGCCAGATTTTAGCAGATGTATCAGGAGAACATGAAGCGAAAGGAGGTACGCCCTGAATATCATCGTCGAAGCCTTTCGAAGACGCTGCGCCTCTGCGTCGAACAGTTCTCCGCCTTAGATTCTCTCTCCGAAGACGCTAACCTTGCGCCGCCTCTTTCCACATCATGTTCTCCTGTTACAAAGCTCAATTTAGAGCGTTCAGAAAATTTTGGCCAGATTTTAGCAGATGTATCAGGAGAACATGAAGCGAAAGGAGGTACGCCCTGAATTTCATCGTCGAAGCCTTTCGAAGACGCTGCGCCTCTGCGTCGAACAGTTCTCCGCCTTAGATTCTCTCTCCGAAGTCGCTAACCTTGCGCCGCCTCTTTCCACATCATGTTCTCCTGTTACAAAGCTCAATTTAGAGCGTTCAGAAAATTTTGGCCAGATTTTAGCAGATGTATCAGGAGAACATGAAGCGAAAGGAGGTACGCCCTGAATTTCATCGTCGAAGCCTTTCGAAAACGCTGCGCCTCTGCGTCGAACAGTTCTCCGCCTTAGATTCTCTCTCCGAAGTCGCTAACCTTGCGCCGCCTCTTTCCACATCATGTTCTCCTGTTACAAAGCTCAATTTAGAGCGTTCAGAAAATTTTGGCCAGATTTTAGCAGATGTATCAGGAGAACATGAAGCGAAAGGAGGTACGCCCTGAATTTCATCGTCGAAGCCTTTCGAAGACGCTGCGCCTCTGCGTCGAACAGTTCTCCGCCTTAGATTCTCTCTCCGAAGACGCTAACCTTGCGCCGCCTCTTTCGACATCATGTTCTCCTGTTACAATCTCAATTTTGGAGCGTTCAGAAAATTTTGGCCAGATTTTAGCAGATGTATCAGGAGAACATGAAGCGAAAGGAGGTACGCCCTGAATATCATCGTCGAAGCCTTTCGAAGACGCTGCGCCTCTGCGTCGAACAGTTCTCCGCCTTAGATTCTCTCTCCGAAGACGCTAACCTTGCGCCGCCTCTTTCCACATCATGTTCTCCTGTTACAAAGCTCAATTTAGAGCGTTCAGAAAATTTTGGCCAGATTTTAGCAGATGTATCAGGAGAACATGAAGCGAAAGGAGGTACGCCCTGAATTTCATCGTCGAAGCCTTTCGAAGACGCTGCGCCTCTGCGTCGAACAGTTCTCCGCCTTAGATTCTCTCTCCGAAGTCGCTAACCTTGCGCCGCCTCTTTCCACATCATGTTCTCCTGTTACAAAGCTCAATTTAGAGCGTTCAGAAAATTTTGGCCAGATTTTAGCAGATGTATCAGGAGAACATGAAGCGAATGGAGGTACGCCCTGAATTTCATCGTCGAAGCCTTTCGAAGACGCTGCGCCTCTGCGTCGAACAGTTCTCCGCCTTAGATTCTCTCTCCGAAGTCGCTAACCTTGCGCCGCCTCTTTCCACATCATGTGCTCCTGTTACAAAGCTCAATTTAGAGCGTTCAGAAAATTTTGGCCAGATTTTAGCAGATGTATCAGGAGAACATGAAGCGAAAGGAGGTACGCCCTGAATTTCATCGTCGAAGCCTTTCGAAGACGCTGCGCCTCTGCGTCGAACAGTTCTCCGCCTTAGATTCTCTCTCCGAAGACGCTAACCTTGCGCCGCCTCTTTCCACATCATGTTCTCCTGTTACAAAGCTCAATTTAGAGCGTTCAGAAAATTTTGGCCAGATTTTAGCAGATGTATCAGGAGAACATGAAGCGAAAGGAGGTACGCCCTGAATTTCATCGTCGAAGCCTTTCGAAGACGCTGCGCCTCTGCGTCGAACAGTTCTCCGCCTTAGATTCTCTCTCCGAAGACGCTAACCTTGCGCCGCCTCTTTCCACATCATGTTCTCCTGTTACAATCTCAATTTTGGAGCGTTCAGAAAATTTTGGCCAGATTTTAGCAGATGTATCAGGAGAACATGAAGCGAAAGGAGGTACGCCCTGAATTTCATCGTCGAAGCCTTTCGAAGACGCTGCGCCTCTGCGTCGAACAGTTCTCCGCCTTAGATTCTCTCTCCGAAGACGCTAACCTTGCGCCGCCTCTTTCCACATCATGTGCTCCTGTTACAATCTCAATTTTGGAGCGTTCAGAAAATTTTGGCCAGATTTTAGCAGATGTATCAGGAGAACATGAAGCGAAAGGAGGTACGCCCTGAATTTCACGTCGAAGCCTTTCGAAGACGCTGCGCCTCTGCGTCGAACAGTTCTCCGCCTTAGATTCTCTCTCCGAAGACGCTAACCTTGCGCCGCCTCTTTCCACATCATGTTCTCCTGTTACAAAGCTCAATTTAGAGCGTTCAGAAAATTTTGGCCAGATTTTAGCAGATGTATCAGGAGAACATGAAGCGAAAGGAGGTACGCCCTGAATTTCATCGTCGAAGCCTTTCGAAGACGCTGCGCCTCTGCGTCGAACAGTTCTCCGCCTTAGATTCTCTCTCCGAAGTCGCTAACCTTGCGCCGCCTCTTTCCACATCATGTTCTCCTGTTACAAAGCTCAATTTAGAGCGTTCAGAAAATTTTGGCCAGATTTTAGCAGATGTATCAGGAGAACATGAAGCGAAAGGAGGTACGCCCTGAATTTCATCGTCGAAGCCTTTCGAAGACGCTGCGCCTCTGCGTCGAACAGTTCTCCGCCTTAGATTCTCTCTCCGAAGTCGCTAACCTTGCGCCGCCTCTTTCCACATCATGTGCTCCTGTTACAAAGCTCAATTTAGAGCGTTCAGAAAATTTTGGCCAGATTTTAGCAGATGTATCAGGAGAACATGAAGCGAAAGGAGGTACGCCCTGAATTTCATCGTCGAAGCCTTTCGAAGACGCTGCGCCTCTGCGTCGAACAGTTCTCCGCCTTAGATTCTCTCTCCGAAGACGCTAACCTTGCGCCGCCTCTTTCCACATCATGTTCTCCTGTTACAAAGCTCAATTTAGAGCGTTCAGAAAATTTTGGCCAGATTTTAGCAGATGTATCAGGAGAACATGAAGCGAAAGGAGGTACGCCCTGAATTTCATCGTCGAAGCCTTTCGAAGACGCTGCGCCTCTGCGTCGAACAGTTCTCCGCCTTAGATTCTCTCTCCGAAGTCGCTAACCTTGCGCCGCCTCTTTCCACATCATGTGCTCCTGTTACAAAGCTCAATTTAGAGCGTTCAGAAAATTTTGGCCAGATTTTAGCAGATGTATCAGGAGAACATGAAGCGAAAGGAGGTACGCCCTGAATTTCATCGTCGAAGCCTTTCGAAGACGCTGCGCCTCTGCGTCGAACAGTTCTCCGCCTTAGATTCTCTCTCCGAAGACGCTAACCTTGCGCCGCCTCTTTCCACATCATGTTCTCCTGTTACAATCTCAATTTTGGAGCGTTCAGAAAATTTTGGCCAGATTTTAGCAGATGTATCAGGAGAACATGAAGCGAAAGGAGGTACGCCCTGAATATCATCGTCGAAGCCTTTCGAAGACGCTGCGCCTCTGCGTCGAACAGTTCTCCGCCTTAGATTCTCTCTCCGAAGACGCTAACCTTGCGCCGCCTCTTTCCACATCATGTTCTCCTGTTACAAAGCTCAATTTAGAGCGTTCAGAAAATTTTGGCCAGATTTTAGCAGATGTATCAGGAGAACATGAAGCGAAAGGAGGTACGCCCTGAATTTCATCGTCGAAGCCTTTCGAAGACGCTGCGCCTCTGCGTCGAACAGTTCTCCGCCTTAGATTCTCTCTCCGAAGACGCTAACCTTGCGCCGCCTCTTTCCGCATCATGTTCTCCTGTTACAATCTCAATTTTGGAGCGTTCAGAAAATTTTGGCCAGATTTTAGCAGATGTATCAGGAGAACATGAAGCGAAAGGAGGTACGCCCTGAATTTCATCGTCGAAGCCTTTCGAAGACGCTGCGCCTCTGCGTCGAACAGTTCTCCGCCTTAGATTCTCTCTCCGAAGTCGCTAACCTTGCGCCGCCTCTTTCCACATCATGTGCTCCTGTTACAAAGCTCAATTTAGAGCGTTCAGAAAATTTTGGCCAGATTTTAGCAGATGTATCAGGAGAACATGAAGCGAAAGGAGGTACGCCCTGAATTTCATCGTCGAAGCCTTTCGAAGACGCTGCGCCTCTGCGTCGAACAGTTCTCCGCCTTAGATTCTCTCTCCGAAGACGCTAACCTTGCGCCGCCTCTTTCCACATCATGTTCTCCTATTACAAAGCTCAATTTAGAGCGTTCAGAAAATTTTGGCCAGATTTTAGCAGATGTATCAGGAGAACATGAAGCGAAAGGAGGTACGCCCTGAATTTCATCGTCGAAGCCTTTCGAAGACGCTGCGCCTCTGCGTCGAACAGTTCTCCGCCTTAGATTCTCTCTCCGAAGTCGCTAACCTTGCGCCGCCTCTTTCCACATCATGTGCTCCTGTTACAAAGCTCAATTTAGAGCGTTCAGAAAATTTTGGCCAGATTTTAGCAGATGTATCAGGAGAACATGAAGCGAAAGGAGGTACGCCCTGAATTTCATCGTCGAAGCCTTTCGAAGACGCTGCGCCTCTGCGTCGAACAGTTCTCCGCCTTAGATTCTCTCTCCGAAGACGCTAACCTTGCGCCGCCTCTTTCCACATCATGTTCTCCTGTTACAAAGCTCAATTTAGAGCGTTCAGAAAATTTTGGCCAGATTTTAGCAGATGTATCAGGAGAACATGAAGCGAAAGGAGGTACGCCCTGAATTTCATCGTCGAAGCCTTTCGAAGACGCTGCGCCTCTGCGTCGAACAGTTCTCCGCCTTAGATTCTCTCTCCGAAGACGCTAACCTTGCGCCGCCTCTTTCCACATCATGTTCTCCTGTTACAATCTCAATTTTGGAGCGTTCAGAAAATTTTGGCCAGATTTTAGCAGATGTATCAGGAGAACATGTAGCGAAAGGAGGTACGCCCTGAATTTCATCGTCGAAGCCTTTCGAAGACGCTGCGCCTCTGCGTCGAACAGTTCTCCGCCTTAGATTCTCTCTCCGAAGACGCTAACCTTGCGCCGCCTCTTTCCACATCATGTGCTCCTGTTACAAAGCTCAATTTAGAGCGTTCAGAAAATTTTGGCCAGATTTTAGCAGATGTATCAGGAGAACATGAAGCGAAAGGAGGTACGCCCTGAATTTCATCGTCGAAGCCTTTCGAAGACGCTGCGCCTCTGCGTCGAACAGTTCTCCGCCTTAGATTCTCTCTCCGAAGACGCTAACCTTGCGCCGCCTCTTTCCACATCATGTTCTCCTGTTACAATCTCAATTTTGGAGCGTTCAGAAAATTTTGGCCAGATTTTAGCAGATGTATCAGGAGAACATGAAGCGAAAGGAGGTACGCCCTGAATTTCATCGTCGAAGCCTTTCGAAGACGCTGCGCCTCTGCGTCGAACAGTTCTCCGCCTTAGATTCTCTCTCCGAAGACGCTAACCTTGCGCCGCCTCTTTCCACATCATGTGCTCCTGTTACAATCTCAATTTTGGAGCGTTCAGAAAATTTTGGCCAGATTTTAGCAGATGTATCAGGAGAACATGAAGCGAAAGGAGGTACGCCCTGAATTTCATCGTCGAAGCCTTTCGAAGACGCTGCGCCTCTGCGTCGAACAGTTCTCCGCCTTAGATTCTCTCTCCGAAGTCGCTAACCTTGCGCCGCCTCTTTCCACATCATGTGCTCCTGTTACAAAGCTCAATTTAGAGCGTTCAGAAAATTTTGGCCAGATTTTAGCAGATGTATCAGGAGAACATGAAGCGAAAGGAGGTACGCCCTGAATTTCATCGTCGAAGCCTTTCGAAGACGCTGCGCCTCTGCGTCGAACAGTTCTCCGCCTTAGATTCTCTCTCCGAAGTCGCTAACCTTGCGCCGCCTCTTTCCACATCATGTTCTCCTGTTACAAAGCTCAATTTAGAGCGTTCAGAAAATTTTGGCCAGATTTTAGCAGATGTATCAGGAGAACATGAAGCGAAAGGAGGTACGCCCTGAATTTCATCGTCGAAGCCTTTCGAAGACGCTGCGCCTCTGCGTCGAACAGTTCTCCGCCTTAGATTCTCTCTCCGAAGACGCTAACCTTGCGCCGCCTCTTTCGACATCATGTTCTCCTGTTACAATCTCAATTTTGGAGCGTTCAGAAAATTTTGGCCAGATTTTAGCAGATGTATCAGGAGAACATGAAGCGAAAGGAGGTACGCCCTGAATATCATCGTCGAAGCCTTTCGAAGACGCTGCGCCTCTGCGTCGAACAGTTCTCCGCCTTAGATTCTCTCTCCGAAGACGCTAACCTTGCGCCGCCTCTTTCCACATCATGTTCTCCTGTTACAAAGCTCAATTTAGAGCGTTCAGAAAATTTTGGCCAGATTTTAGCAGATGTATCAGGAGAACATGAAGCGAAAGGAGGTACGCCCTGAATTTCATCGTCGAAGCCTTTCGAAGACGCTGCGCCTCTGCGTCGAACAGTTCTCCGCCTTAGATTCTCTCTCCGAAGACGCTAACCTTGCGCCGCCTCTTTCCACATCATGTTCTCCTGTTACAAAGCTCAATTTAGAGCGTTCAGAAAATTTTGGCCAGATTTTAGCAGATGTATCAGGAGAACATGAAGCGAAAGGAGGTACGCCCTGAATTTCATCGTCGAAGCCTTTCGAAGACGCTGCGCCTCTGCGTCGAACAGTTCTCCGCCTTAGATTCTCTCTCCGAAGTCGCTAACCTTGCGCCGCCTCTTTCCACATCATGTTCTCCTGTTACAAAGCTCAATTTAGAGCGTTCAGAAAATTTTGGCCAGATTTTAGCAGATGTATCAGGAGAACATGAAGCGAAAGGAGGTACGCCCTGAATTTCATCGTCGAAGCCTTTCGAAGACGCTGCGCCTCTGCGTCGAACAGTTCTCCGCCTTAGATTCTCTCTCCGAAGTCGCTAACCTTGCGCCGCCTCTTTCCACATCATGTGCTCCTGTTACAAAGCTCAATTTAGAGCGTTCAGAAAATTTTGGCCAGATTTTAGCAGATGTATCAGGAGAACATGAAGCGAAAGGAGGTACGCCCTGAATTTCATCGTCGAAGCCTTTCGAAGACGCTGCGCCTCTGCGTCGAACAGTTCTCCGCCTTAGATTCTCTCTCCGAAGTCGCTAACCTTGCGCCGCCTCTTTCCACATCATGTTCTCCTGTTACAAAGCTCAATTTAGAGCGTTCAGAAAATTTTGGCCAGATTTTAGCAGATGTATCAGGAGAACATGAAGCGAAAGGAGGTACGCCCTGAATTTCATCGTCGAAGCCTTTCGAAGACGCTGCGCCTCTGCGTCGAACAGTTCTCCGCCTTAGATTCTCTCTCCGAAGACGCTAACCTTGCGCCGCCTCTTTCCACATCATGTTCTCCTGTTACAAAGCTCAATTTAGAGCGTTCAGAAAATTTTGGCCAGATTTTAGCAGATGTATCAGGAGAACATGAAGCGAAAGGAGGTACGCCCTGAATTTCATCGTCGAAGCCTTTCGAAGACGCTGCGCCTCTGCGTCGAACAGTTCTCCGCCTTAGATTCTCTCTCCGAAGTCGCTAACCTTGCGCCGCCTCTTTCCACATCATGTGCTCCTGTTACAAAGCTCAATTTTGGAGCGTTCAGAAAATTTTGGCCAGATTTTAGCAGATGTATCAGGAGAACATGTAGCGAAAGGAGGTACGCCCTGAATTTCATCGTCGAAGCCTTTCGAAGACGCTGCGCCTCTGCGTCGAACAGTTCTCCGCCTTAGATTCTCTCTCCGAAGACGCTAACCTTGCGCCGCCTCTTTCCACATCATGTTCTCCTGTTACAATCTCAATTTTGGAGCGTTCAGAAAATTTTGGCCAGATTTTAGCAGATGTATCAGGAGAACATGAAGCGAAAGGAGGTACGCCCTGAATATCATCGTCGAAGCCTTTCGAAGACGCTGCGCCTCTGCGTCGAACAGTTCTCCGCCTTAGATTCTCTCTCCGAAGACGCTAACCTTGCGCCGCCTCTTTCCACATCATGTTCTCCTGTTACAATCTCAATTTTGGAGCGTTCAGAAAATTTTGGCCAGATTTTAGCAGATGTATCAGGAGAACATGAAGCGAAAGGAGGTACGCCCTGAATTTCATCGTCGAAGCCTTTCGAAGACGCTGCGCCTCTGCGTCGAACAGTTCTCCGCCTTAGATTCTCTCTCCGAAGACGCTAACCTTGCGCCGCCTCTTTCGACATCATGTTCTCCTGTTACAATCTCAATTTTGGAGCGTTCAGAAAATTTTGGCCAGATTTTAGCAGATGTATCAGGAGAACATGAAGCGAAAGGAGGTACGCCCTGAATATCATCGTCGAAGCCTTTCGAAGACGCTGCGCCTCTGCGTCGAACAGTTCTCCGCCTTAGATTCTCTCTCCGAAGACGCTAACCTTGCGCCGCCTCTTTCCACATCATGTTCTCCTGTTACAAAGCTCAATTTAGAGCGTTCAGAAAATTTTGGCCAGATTTTAGCAGATGTATCAGGAGAACATGAAGCGAAAGGAGGTACGCCCTGAATTTCATCGTCGAAGCCTTTCGAAGACGCTGCGCCTCTGCGTCGAACAGTTCTCCGCCTTAGATTCTCTCTCCGAAGACGCTAACCTTGCGCCGCCTCTTTCCACATCATGTTCTCCTGTTACAAAGCTCAATTTAGAGCGTTCAGAAAATTTTGGCCAGATTTTAGCAGATGTATCAGGAGAACATGAAGCGAAAGGAGGTACGCCCTGAATTTCATCGTCGAAGCCTTTCGAAGACGCTGCGCCTCTGCGTCGAACAGTTCTCCGCCTTAGATTCTCTCTCCGAAGTCGCTAACCTTGCGCCGCCTCTTTCCACATCATGTTCTCCTGTTACAAAGCTCAATTTAGAGCGTTCAGAAAATTTTGGCCAGATTTTAGCAGATGTATCAGGAGAACATGAAGCGAAAGGAGGTACGCCCTGAATTTCATCGTCGAAGCCTTTCGAAGACGCTGCGCCTCTGCGTCGAACAGTTCTCCGCCTTAGATTCTCTCTCCGAAGTCGCTAACCTTGCGCCGCCTCTTTCCACATCATGTGCTCCTGTTACAAAGCTCAATTTAGAGCGTTCAGAAAATTTTGGCCAGATTTTAGCAGATGTATCAGGAGAACATGAAGCGAAAGGAGGTACGCCCTGAATTTCATCGTCGAAGCCTTTCGAAGACGCTGCGCCTCTGCGTCGAACAGTTCTCCGCCTTAGATTCTCTCTCCGAAGACGCTAACCTTGCGCCGCCTCTTTCCACATCATGTTCTCCTGTTACAAAGCTCAATTTAGAGCGTTCAGAAAATTTTGGCCAGATTTTAGCAGATGTATCAGGAGAACATGAAGCGAAAGGAGGTACGCCCTGAATTTCATCGTCGAAGCCTTTCGAAGACGCTGCGCCTCTGCGTCGAACAGTTCTCCGCCTTAGATTCTCTCTCCGAAGTCGCTAACCTTGCGCCGCCTCTTTCCACATCATGTGCTCCTGTTACAAAGCTCAATTTAGAGCGTTCAGAAAATTTTGGCCAGATTTTAGCAGATGTATCAGGAGAACATGAAGCGAAAGGAGGTACGCCCTGAATTTCATCGTCGAAGCCTTTCGAAGACGCTGCGCCTCTGCGTCGAACAGTTCTCCGCCTTAGATTCTCTCTCCGAAGACGCTAACCTTGCGCCGCCTCTTTCCACATCATGTTCTCCTGTTACAATCTCAATTTTGGAGCGTTCAGAAAATTTTGGCCAGATTTTAGCAGATGTATCAGGAGAACATGAAGCGAAAGGAGGTACGCCCTGAATATCATCGTCGAAGCCTTTCGAAGACGCTGCGCCTCTGCGTCGAACAGTTCTCCGCCTTAGATTCTCTCTCCGAAGACGCTAACCTTGCGCCGCCTCTTTCCACATCATGTTCTCCTGTTACAAAGCTCAATTTAGAGCGTTCAGAAAATTTTGGCCAGATTTTAGCAGATGTATCAGGAGAACATGAAGCGAAAGGAGGTACGCCCTGAATTTCATCGTCGAAGCCTTTCGAAGACGCTGCGCCTCTGCGTCGAACAGTTC
This sequence comes from Andrena trimmerana, assembly GCA_951215215.1. Classification (NCBI taxonomy): domain Eukaryota; kingdom Metazoa; phylum Arthropoda; class Insecta; order Hymenoptera; family Andrenidae; genus Andrena; species Andrena trimmerana. The sequence continues at coordinate 39,692,739 of OX578061.1, read as the reverse complement.
TCCGCCTTAGATTCTCTCTCCGAAGACGCTAACCTTGCGCCGCCTCTTTCCGCATCATGTTCTCCTGTTACAATCTCAATTTTGGAGCGTTCAGAAAATTTTGGCCAGATTTTAGCAGATGTATCAGGAGAACATGAAGCGAAAGGAGGTACGCCCTGAATTTCATCGTCGAAGCCTTTCGAAGACGCTGCGCCTCTGCGTCGAACAGTTCTCCGCCTTAGATTCTCTCTCCGAAGTCGCTAACCTTGCGCCGCCTCTTTCCACATCATGTGCTCCTGTTACAAAGCTCAATTTAGAGCGTTCAGAAAATTTTGGCCAGATTTTAGCAGATGTATCAGGAGAACATGAAGCGAAAGGAGGTACGCCCTGAATTTCATCGTCGAAGCCTTTCGAAGACGCTGCGCCTCTGCGTCGAACAGTTCTCCGCCTTAGATTCTCTCTCCGAAGACGCTAACCTTGCGCCGCCTCTTTCCACATCATGTTCTCCTATTACAAAGCTCAATTTAGAGCGTTCAGAAAATTTTGGCCAGATTTTAGCAGATGTATCAGGAGAACATGAAGCGAAAGGAGGTACGCCCTGAATTTCATCGTCGAAGCCTTTCGAAGACGCTGCGCCTCTGCGTCGAACAGTTCTCCGCCTTAGATTCTCTCTCCGAAGTCGCTAACCTTGCGCCGCCTCTTTCCACATCATGTGCTCCTGTTACAAAGCTCAATTTAGAGCGTTCAGAAAATTTTGGCCAGATTTTAGCAGATGTATCAGGAGAACATGAAGCGAAAGGAGGTACGCCCTGAATTTCATCGTCGAAGCCTTTCGAAGACGCTGCGCCTCTGCGTCGAACAGTTCTCCGCCTTAGATTCTCTCTCCGAAGACGCTAACCTTGCGCCGCCTCTTTCCACATCATGTTCTCCTGTTACAAAGCTCAATTTAGAGCGTTCAGAAAATTTTGGCCAGATTTTAGCAGATGTATCAGGAGAACATGAAGCGAAAGGAGGTACGCCCTGAATTTCATCGTCGAAGCCTTTCGAAGACGCTGCGCCTCTGCGTCGAACAGTTCTCCGCCTTAGATTCTCTCTCCGAAGACGCTAACCTTGCGCCGCCTCTTTCCACATCATGTTCTCCTGTTACAATCTCAATTTTGGAGCGTTCAGAAAATTTTGGCCAGATTTTAGCAGATGTATCAGGAGAACATGTAGCGAAAGGAGGTACGCCCTGAATTTCATCGTCGAAGCCTTTCGAAGACGCTGCGCCTCTGCGTCGAACAGTTCTCCGCCTTAGATTCTCTCTCCGAAGACGCTAACCTTGCGCCGCCTCTTTCCACATCATGTGCTCCTGTTACAAAGCTCAATTTAGAGCGTTCAGAAAATTTTGGCCAGATTTTAGCAGATGTATCAGGAGAACATGAAGCGAAAGGAGGTACGCCCTGAATTTCATCGTCGAAGCCTTTCGAAGACGCTGCGCCTCTGCGTCGAACAGTTCTCCGCCTTAGATTCTCTCTCCGAAGTCGCTAACCTTGCGCCGCCTCTTTCCACATCATGTTCTCCTGTTACAAAGCTCAATTTAGAGCGTTCAGAAAATTTTGGCCAGATTTTAGCAGATGTATCAGGAGAACATGAAGCGAAAGGAGGTACGCCCTGAATTTCATCGTCGAAGCCTTTCGAAGACGCTGCGCCTCTGCGTCGAACAGTTCTCCGCCTTAGATTCTCTCTCCGAAGTCGCTAACCTTGCGCCGCCTCTTTCCACATCATGTGCTCCTGTTACAAAGCTCAATTTAGAGCGTTCAGAAAATTTTGGCCAGATTTTAGCAGATGTATCAGGAGAACATGAAGCGAAAGGAGGTACGCCCTGAATTTCATCGTCGAAGCCTTTCGAAGACGCTGCGCCTCTGCGTCGAACAGTTCTCCGCCTTAGATTCTCTCTCCGAAGACGCTAACCTTGCGCCGCCTCTTTCCACATCATGTTCTCCTGTTACAATCTCAATTTTGGAGCGTTCAGAAAATTTTGGCCAGATTTTAGCAGATGTATCAGGAGAACATGAAGCGAAAGGAGGTACGCCCTGAATTTCATCGTCGAAGCCTTTCGAAGACGCTGCGCCTCTGCGTCGAACAGTTCTCCGCCTTAGATTCTCTCTCCGAAGACGCTAACCTTGCGCCGCCTCTTTCCACATCATGTTCTCCTGTTACAATCTCAATTTTGGAGCGTTCAGAAAATTTTGGCCAGATTTTAGCAGATGTATCAGGAGAACATGAAGCGAAAGGAGGTACGCCCTGAATATCATCGTCGAAGCCTTTCGAAGACGCTGCGCCTCTGCGTCGAACAGTTCTCTGCCTTAGATTCTCTCTCCGAAGACGCTAACCTTGCGCCGCCTCTTTCCACATCATGTTCTCCTGTTACAATCTCAATTTTGGAGCGTTCAGAAAATTTTGGCCAGATTTTAGCAGATGTATCAGGAGAACATGAAGCGAAAGGAGGTACGCCCTGAATTTCATCGTCGAAGCCTTTCGAAGACGCTGCGCCTCTGCGTCGAACAGTTCTCCGCCTTAGATTCTCTCTCCGAAGTCGCTAACCTTGCGCCGCCTCTTTCCACATCATGTTCTCCTATTACAAAGCTCAATTTAGAGCGTTCAGAAAATTTTGGCCAGATTTTAGCAGATGTATCAGGAGAACATGAAGCGAAAGGAGGTACGCCCTGAATTTCATCGTCGAAGCCTTTCGAAGACGCTGCGCCTCTGCGTCGAACTGTTCTCCGCCTTAGATTCTCTCTCCGAAGACGCTAACCTTGCGCCGCCTCTTTCCACATCATGTTCTCCTGTTACAATCTCAATTTTGGAGCGTTCAGAAAATTTTGGCCAGATTTTAGCAGATGTATCAGGAGAACATGTAGCGAAAGGAGGTACGCCCTGAATTTCATCGTCGAAGCCTTTCGAAGACGCTGCGCCTCTGCGTCGAACAGTTCTCCGCCTTAGATTCTCTCTCCGAAGACGCTAACCTTGCGCCGCCTCTTTCCACATCATGTGCTCCTGTTACAAAGCTCAATTTAGAGCGTTCAGAAAATTTTGGCCAGATTTTAGCAGATGTATCAGGAGAACATGAAGCGAAAGGAGGTACGCCCTGAATTTCATCGTCGAAGCCTTTCGAAGACGCTGCGCCTCTGCGTCGAACAGTTCTCCGCCTTAGATTCTCTCTCCGAAGACGCTAACCTTGCGCCGCCTCTTTCCACATCATGTTCTCCTGTTACAATCTCAATTTTGGAGCGTTCAGAAAATTTTGGCCAGATTTTAGCAGATGTATCAGGAGAACATGTAGCGAAAGGAGGTACGCCCTGAATTTCATCGTCGAAGCCTTTCGAAGACGCTGCGCCTCTGCGTCGGACAGTTCTCCGCCTTAGATTCTCTCTCCGAAGACGCTAACCTTGCGCCGCCTCTTTCCACATCATGTTCTTCTGTTACAATCTCAATTTTGGAGCGTTCAGAAAATTTTGGCCAGATTTTAGCAGATGTATCAGGAGAACATGAAGCGAAAGGAGGTACGCCCTGAATTTCATCGTCGAAGCCTTTCGAAGACGCTGCGCCTCTGCGTCGAACAGTTCTCCGCCTTAGATTCTCTCTCCGAAGACGCTAACCTTGCGCCGCCTCTTTCCGCATCATGTTCTCCTGTTACAATCTCAATTTTGGAGCGTTCAGAAAATTTTGGCCAGATTTTAGCAGATGTATCAGGAGAACATGAAGCGAAAGGAGGTACGCCCTGAATTTCATCGTCGAAGCCTTTCGAAGACGCTGCGCCTCTGCGTCGAACAGTTCTCCGCCTTAGATTCTCTCTCCGAAGTCGCTAACCTTGCGCCGCCTCTTTCCACATCATGTGCTCCTGTTACAAAGCTCAATTTAGAGCGTTCAGAAAATTTTGGCCAGATTTTAGCAGATGTATCAGGAGAACATGAAGCGAAAGGAGGTACGCCCTGAATTTCATCGTCGAAGCCTTTCGAAGACGCTGCGCCTCTGCGTCGAACAGTTCTCCGCCTTAGATTCTCTCTCCGAAGACGCTAACCTTGCGCCGCCTCTTTCCACATCATGTTCTCCTGTTACAAAGCTCAATTTAGAGCGTTCAGAAAATTTTGGCCAGATTTTAGCAGATGTATCAGGAGAACATGAAGCGAAAGGAGGTACGCCCTGAATTTCATCGTCGAAGCCTTTCGAAGACGCTGCGCCTCTGCGTCGAACAGTTCTCCGCCTTAGATTCTCTCTCCGAAGACGCTAACCTTGCGCCGCCTCTTTCGACATCATGTTCTCCTGTTACAAAGCTCAATTTAGAGCGTTCAGAAAATTTTGGCCAGATTTTAGCAGATGTATCAGGAGAACATGAAGCGAAAGGAGGTACGCCCTGAATTTCATCGTCGAAGCCTTTCGAAGACGCTGCGCCTCTGCGTCGAACAGTTCTCCGCCTTAGATTCTCTCTCCGAAGACGCTAACCTTGCGCCGCCTCTTTCCACATCATGTTCTCCTGTTACAAAGCTCAATTTAGAGCGTTCAGAAAATTTTGGCCAGATTTTAGCAGATGTATCAGGAGAACATGAAGCGAAAGGAGGTACGCCCTGAATTTCATCGTCGAAGCCTTTCGAAGACGCTGCGCCTCTGCGTCGAACAGTTCTCCGCCTTAGATTCTCTCTCCGAAGACGCTAACCTTGCGCCGCCTCTTTCGACATCATGTTCTCCTGTTACAATCTCAATTTTGGAGCGTTCAGAAAATTTTGGCCAGATTTTAGCAGATGTATCAGGAGAACATGAAGCGAAAGGAGGTACGCCCTGAATATCATCGTCGAAGCCTTTCGAAGACGCTGCGCCTCTGCGTCGAACAGTTCTCCGCCTTAGATTCTCTCTCCGAAGACGCTAACCTTGCGCCGCCTCTTTCCACATCATGTGCTCCTGTTACAAAGCTCAATTTAGAGCGTTCAGAAAATTTTGGCCAGATTTTAGCAGATGTATCAGGAGAACATGAAGCGAAAGGAGGTACGCCCTGAATTTCATCGTCGAAGCCTTTCGAAGACGCTGCGCCTCTGCGTCGAACTGTTCTCCGCCTTAGATTCTCTCTCCGAAGACGCTAACCTTGCGCCGCCTCTTTCCACATCATGTTCTCCTGTTACAAAGCTCAATTTAGAGCGTTCAGAAAATTTTGGCCAGATTTTAGCAGATGTATCAGGAGAACATGAAGCGAAAGGAGGTACGCCCTGAATTTCATCGTCGAAGCCTTTCGAAGACGCTGCGCCTCTGCGTCGAACAGTTCTCCGCCTTAGATTCTCTCTCCGAAGACGCTAACCTTGCGCCGCCTCTTTCCACATCATGTTCTCCTGTTACAATCTCAATTTTGGAGCGTTCAGAAAATTTTGGCCAGATTTTAGCAGATGTATCAGGAGAACATGTAGCGAAAGGAGGTACGCCCTGAATTTCATCGTCGAAGCCTTTCGAAGACGCTGCGCCTCTGCGTCGAACAGTTCTCCGCCTTAGATTCTCTCTCCGAAGACGCTAACCTTGCGCCGCCTCTTTCCACATCATGTGCTCCTGTTACAAAGCTCAATTTAGAGCGTTCAGAAAATTTTGGCCAGATTTTAGCAGATGTATCAGGAGAACATGAAGCGAAAGGAGGTACGCCCTGAATTTCATCGTCGAAGCCTTTCGAAGACGCTGCGCCTCTGCGTCGAACAGTTCTCCGCCTTAGATTCTCTCTCCGAAGACGCTAACCTTGCGCCGCCTCTTTCCACATCATGTTCTCCTGTTACAATCTCAATTTTGGAGCGTTCAGAAAATTTTGGCCAGATTTTAGCAGATGTATCAGGAGAACATGTAGCGAAAGGAGGTACGCCCTGAATTTCATCGTCGAAGCCTTTCGAAGACGCTGCGCCTCTGCGTCGGACAGTTCTCCGCCTTAGATTCTCTCTCCGAAGACGCTAACCTTGCGCCGCCTCTTTCCACATCATGTTCTTCTGTTACAATCTCAATTTTGGAGCGTTCAGAAAATTTTGGCCAGATTTTAGCAGATGTATCAGGAGAACATGAAGCGAAAGGAGGTACGCCCTGAATTTCATCGTCGAAGCCTTTCGAAGACGCTGCGCCTCTGCGTCGAACAGTTCTCCGCCTTAGATTCTCTCTCCGAAGACGCTAACCTTGCGCCGCCTCTTTCCACATCATGTTCTCCTGTTACAATCTCAATTTTGGAGCGTTCAGAAAATTTTGGCCAGATTTTAGCAGATGTATCAGGAGAACATGAAGCGAAAGGAGGTACGCCCTGAATTTCATCGTCGAAGCCTTTCGAAGACGCTGCGCCTCTGCGTCGAACAGTTCTCCGCCTTAGATTCTCTCTCCGAAGTCGCTAACCTTGCGCCGCCTCTTTCCACATCATGTGCTCCTGTTACAAAGCTCAATTTAGAGCGTTCAGAAAATTTTGGCCAGATTTTAGCAGATGTATCAGGAGAACATGAAGCGAAAGGAGGTACGCCCTGAATTTCATCGTCGAAGCCTTTCGAAGACGCTGCGCCTCTGCGTCGAACAGTTCTCCGCCTTAGATTCTCTCTCCGAAGACGCTAACCTTGCGCCGCCTCTTTCCACATCATGTTCTCCTGTTACAAAGCTCAATTTAGAGCGTTCAGAAAATTTTGGCCAGATTTTAGCAGATGTATCAGGAGAACATGAAGCGAAAGGAGGTACGCCCTGAATTTCATCGTCGAAGCCTTTCGAAGACGCTGCGCCTCTGCGTCGAACAGTTCTCCGCCTTAGATTCTCTCTCCGAAGACGCTAACCTTGCGCCGCCTCTTTCGACATCATGTTCTCCTGTTACAAAGCTCAATTTAGAGCGTTCAGAAAATTTTGGCCAGATTTTAGCAGATGTATCAGGAGAACATGAAGCGAAAGGAGGTACGCCCTGAATTTCATCGTCGAAGCCTTTCGAAGACGCTGCGCCTCTGCGTCGAACAGTTCTCCGCCTTAGATTCTCTCTCCGAAGACGCTAACCTTGCGCCGCCTCTTTCCACATCATGTTCTCCTGTTACAAAGCTCAATTTAGAGCGTTCAGAAAATTTTGGCCAGATTTTAGCAGATGTATCAGGAGAACATGAAGCGAAAGGAGGTACGCCCTGAATTTCATCGTCGAAGCCTTTCGAAGACGCTGCGCCTCTGCGTCGAACAGTTCTCCGCCTTAGATTCTCTCTCCGAAGACGCTAACCTTGCGCCGCCTCTTTCGACATCATGTTCTCCTGTTACAATCTCAATTTTGGAGCGTTCAGAAAATTTTGGCCAGATTTTAGCAGATGTATCAGGAGAACATGAAGCGAAAGGAGGTACGCCCTGAATATCATCGTCGAAGCCTTTCGAAGACGCTGCGCCTCTGCGTCGAACAGTTCTCCGCCTTAGATTCTCTCTCCGAAGACGCTAACCTTGCGCCGCCTCTTTCCACATCATGTGCTCCTGTTACAAAGCTCAATTTAGAGCGTTCAGAAAATTTTGGCCAGATTTTAGCAGATGTATCAGGAGAACATGAAGCGAAAGGAGGTACGCCCTGAATTTCATCGTCGAAGCCTTTCGAAGACGCTGCGCCTCTGCGTCGAACAGTTCTCCGCCTTAGATTCTCTCTCCGAAGACGCTAACCTTGCGCCGCCTCTTTCCACATCATGTTCTCCTGTTACAAAGCTCAATTTAGAGCGTTCAGAAAATTTTGGCCAGATTTTAGCAGATGTATCAGGAGAACATGAAGCGAAAGGAGGTACGCCCTGAATTTCATCGTCGAAGCCTTTCGAAGACGCTGCGCCTCTGCGTCGAACAGTTCTCCGCCTTAGATTCTCTCTCCGAAGACGCTAACCTTGCGCCGCCTCTTTCCACATCATGTTCTCCTGTTACAAAGCTCAATTTAGAGCGTTCAGAAAATTTTGGCCAGATTTTAGCAGATGTATCAGGAGAACATGAAGCGAAAGGAGGTACGCCCTGAATTTCATCGTCGAAGCCTTTCGAAGACGCTGCGCCTCTGCGTCGAACAGTTCTCCGCCTTAGATTCTCTCTCCGAAGTCGCTAACCTTGCGCCGCCTCTTTCCACATCATGTTCTCCTGTTACAAAGCTCAATTTAGAGCGTTCAGAAAATTTTGGCCAGATTTTAGCAGATGTATCAGGAGAACATGAAGCGAAAGGAGGTACGCCCTGAATTTCATCGTCGAAGCCTTTCGAAGACGCTGCGCCTCTGCGTCGAACAGTTCTCCGCCTTAGATTCTCTCTCCGAAGTCGCTAACCTTGCGCCGCCTCTTTCCACATCATGTGCTCCTGTTACAAAGCTCAATTTAGAGCGTTCAGAAAATTTTGGCCAGATTTTAGCAGATGTATCAGGAGAACATGAAGCGAAAGGAGGTACGCCCTGAATTTCATCGTCGAAGCCTTTCGAAGACGCTGCGCCTCTGCGTCGAACAGTTCTCCGCCTTAGATTCTCTCTCCGAAGACGCTAACCTTGCGCCGCCTCTTTCCACATCATGTTCTCCTGTTACAATCTCAATTTTGGAGCGTTCAGAAAATTTTGGCCAGATTTTAGCAGATGTATCAGGAGAACATGAAGCGAAAGGAGGTACGCCCTGAATATCATCGTCGAAGCCTTTCGAAGACGCTGCGCCTCTGCGTCGAACAGTTCTCCGCCTTAGATTCTCTCTCCGAAGACGCTAACCTTGCGCCGCCTCTTTCCACATCATGTTCTCCTGTTACAAAGCTCAATTTAGAGCGTTCAGAAAATTTTGGCCAGATTTTAGCAGATGTATCAGGAGAACATGAAGCGAAAGGAGGTACGCCCTGAATTTCATCGTCGAAGCCTTTCGAAGACGCTGCGCCTCTGCGTCGAACAGTTCTCCGCCTTAGATTCTCTCTCCGAAGTCGCTAACCTTGCGCCGCCTCTTTCCACATCATGTTCTCCTGTTACAAAGCTCAATTTAGAGCGTTCAGAAAATTTTGGCCAGATTTTAGCAGATGTATCAGGAGAACATGAAGCGAATGGAGGTACGCCCTGAATTTCATCGTCGAAGCCTTTCGAAGACGCTGCGCCTCTGCGTCGAACAGTTCTCCGCCTTAGATTCTCTCTCCGAAGTCGCTAACCTTGCGCCGCCTCTTTCCACATCATGTGCTCCTGTTACAAAGCTCAATTTAGAGCGTTCAGAAAATTTTGGCCAGATTTTAGCAGATGTATCAGGAGAACATGAAGCGAAAGGAGGTACGCCCTGAATTTCATCGTCGAAGCCTTTCGAAGACGCTGCGCCTCTGCGTCGAACAGTTCTCCGCCTTAGATTCTCTCTCCGAAGACGCTAACCTTGCGCCGCCTCTTTCCACATCATGTTCTCCTGTTACAAAGCTCAATTTAGAGCGTTCAGAAAATTTTGGCCAGATTTTAGCAGATGTATCAGGAGAACATGAAGCGAAAGGAGGTACGCCCTGAATTTCATCGTCGAAGCCTTTCGAAGACGCTGCGCCTCTGCGTCGAACAGTTCTCCGCCTTAGATTCTCTCTCCGAAGACGCTAACCTTGCGCCGCCTCTTTCCACATCATGTTCTCCTGTTACAATCTCAATTTTGGAGCGTTCAGAAAATTTTGGCCAGATTTTAGCAGATGTATCAGGAGAACATGTAGCGAAAGGAGGTACGCCCTGAATTTCATCGTCGAAGCCTTTCGAAGACGCTGCGCCTCTGCGTCGAACAGTTCTCCGCCTTAGATTCTCTCTCCGAAGACGCTAACCTTGCGCCGCCTCTTTCCACATCATGTGCTCCTGTTACAAAGCTCAATTTAGAGCGTTCAGAAAATTTTGGCCAGATTTTAGCAGATGTATCAGGAGAACATGAAGCGAAAGGAGGTACGCCCTGAATTTCATCGTCGAAGCCTTTCGAAGACGCTGCGCCTCTGCGTCGAACAGTTCTCCGCCTTAGATTCTCTCTCCGAAGACGCTAACCTTGCGCCGCCTCTTTCCACATCATGTTCTCCTGTTACAATCTCAATTTTGGAGCGTTCAGAAAATTTTGGCCAGATTTTAGCAGATGTATCAGGAGAACATGTAGCGAAAGGAGGTACGCCCTGAATTTCATCGTCGAAGCCTTTCGAAGACGCTGCGCCTCTGCGTCGGACAGTTCTCCGCCTTAGATTCTCTCTCCGAAGACGCTAACCTTGCGCCGCCTCTTTCCACATCATGTTCTTCTGTTACAATCTCAATTTTGGAGCGTTCAGAAAATTTTGGCCAGATTTTAGCAGATGTATCAGGAGAACATGAAGCGAAAGGAGGTACGCCCTGAATTTCATCGTCGAAGCCTTTCGAAGACGCTGCGCCTCTGCGTCGAACAGTTCTCCGCCTTAGATTCTCTCTCCGAAGACGCTAACCTTGCGCCGCCTCTTTCCGCATCATGTTCTCCTGTTACAATCTCAATTTTGGAGCGTTCAGAAAATTTTGGCCAGATTTTAGCAGATGTATCAGGAGAACATGAAGCGAAAGGAGGTACGCCCTGAATTTCATCGTCGAAGCCTTTCGAAGACGCTGCGCCTCTGCGTCGAACAGTTCTCCGCCTTAGATTCTCTCTCCGAAGTCGCTAACCTTGCGCCGCCTCTTTCCACATCATGTGCTCCTGTTACAAAGCTCAATTTAGAGCGTTCAGAAAATTTTGGCCAGATTTTAGCAGATGTATCAGGAGAACATGAAGCGAAAGGAGGTACGCCCTGAATTTCATCGTCGAAGCCTTTCGAAGACGCTGCGCCTCTGCGTCGAACAGTTCTCCGCCTTAGATTCTCTCTCCGAAGACGCTAACCTTGCGCCGCCTCTTTCCACATCATGTTCTCCTGTTACAATCTCAATTTTGGAGCGTTCAGAAAATTTTGGCCAGATTTTAGCAGATGTATCAGGAGAACATGAAGCGAAAGGAGGTACGCCCTGAATTTCATCGTCGAAGCCTTTCGAAGACGCTGCGCCTCTGCGTCGAACAGTTCTCCGCCTTAGATTCTCTCTCCGAAGTCGCTAACCTTGCGCCGCCTCTTTCCACATCATGTGCTCCTGTTACAAAGCTCAATTTAGAGCGTTCAGAAAATTTTGGCCAGATTTTAGCAGATGTATCAGGAGAACATGAAGCGAAAGGAGGTACGCCCTGAATTTCATCGTCGAAGCCTTTCGAAGACGCTGCGCCTCTGCGTCGAACAGTTCTCCGCCTTAGATTCTCTCTCCGAAGACGCTAACCTTGCGCCGCCTCTTTCCACATCATGTTCTCCTGTTACAAAGCTCAATTTAGAGCGTTCAGAAAATTTTGGCCAGATTTTAGCAGATGTATCAGGAGAACATGAAGCGAAAGGAGGTACGCCCTGAATTTCATCGTCGAAGCCTTTCGAAGACGCTGCGCCTCTGCGTCGAACAGTTCTCCGCCTTAGATTCTCTCTCCGAAGACGCTAACCTTGCGCCGCCTCTTTCGACATCATGTTCTCCTGTTACAATCTCAATTTTGGAGCGTTCAGAAAATTTTGGCCAGATTTTAGCAGATGTATCAGGAGAACATGAAGCGAAAGGAGGTACGCCCTGAATATCATCGTCGAAGCCTTTCGAAGACGCTGCGCCTCTGCGTCGAACAGTTCTCCGCCTTAGATTCTCTCTCCGAAGACGCTAACCTTGCGCCGCCTCTTTCCACATCATGTTCTCCTGTTACAAAGCTCAATTTAGAGCGTTCAGAAAATTTTGGCCAGATTTTAGCAGATGTATCAGGAGAACATGAAGCGAAAGGAGGTACGCCCTGAATTTCATCGTCGAAGCCTTTCGAAGACGCTGCGCCTCTGCGTCGAACAGTTCTCCGCCTTAGATTCTCTCTCCGAAGTCGCTAACCTTGCGCCGCCTCTTTCCACATCATGTTCTCCTGTTACAAAGCTCAATTTAGAGCGTTCAGAAAATTTTGGCCAGATTTTAGCAGATGTATCAGGAGAACATGAAGCGAAAGGAGGTACGCCCTGAATTTCATCGTCGAAGCCTTTCGAAGACGCTGCGCCTCTGCGTCGAACAGTTCTCCGCCTTAGATTCTCTCTCCGAAGTCGCTAACCTTGCGCCGCCTCTTTCCACATCATGTGCTCCTGTTACAAAGCTCAATTTAGAGCGTTCAGAAAATTTTGGCCAGATTTTAGCAGATGTATCAGGAGAACATGAAGCGAAAGGAGGTACGCCCTGAATTTCATCGTCGAAGCCTTTCGAAGACGCTGCGCCTCTGCGTCGAACAGTTCTCCGCCTTAGATTCTCTCTCCGAAGACGCTAACCTTGCGCCGCCTCTTTCCACATCATGTTCTCCTGTTACAATCTCAATTTTGGAGCGTTCAGAAAATTTTGGCCAGATTTTAGCAGATGTATCAGGAGAACATGAAGCGAAAGGAGGTACGCCCTGAATTTCATCGTCGAAGCCTTTCGAAGACGCTGCGCCTCTGCGTCGAACAGTTCTCCGCCTTAGATTCTCTCTCCGAAGACGCTAACCTTGCGCCGCCTCTTTCCACATCATGTTCTCCTGTTACAATCTCAATTTTGGAGCGTTCAGAAAATTTTGGCCAGATTTTAGCAGATGTATCAGGAGAACATGTAGCGAAAGGAGGTACGCCCTGAATTTCATCGTCGAAGCCTTTCGAAGACGCTGCGCCTCTGCGTCGAACAGTTCTCCGCCTTAGATTCTCTCTCCGAAGACGCTAACCTTGCGCCGCCTCTTTCCACATCATGTTCTCCTGTTACAATCTCAATTTTGGAGCGTTCAGAAAATTTTGGCCAGATTTTAGCAGATGTATCAGGAGAACATGAAGCGAAAGGAGGTACGCCCTGAATATCATCGTCGAAGCCTTTCGAAGACGCTGCGCCTCTGCGTCGAACAGTTCTCCGCCTTAGATTCTCTCTCCGAAGACGCTAACCTTGCGCCGCCTCTTTCCACATCATGTTCTCCTGTTACAATCTCAATTTTGGAGCGTTCAGAAAATTTTGGCCAGATTTTAGCAGATGTATCAGGAGAACATGAAGCGAAAGGAGGTACGCCCTGAATTTCATCGTCGAAGCCTTTCGAAGACGCTGCGCCTCTGCGTCGAACAGTTCTCCGCCTTAGATTCTCTCTCCGAAGTCGCTAACCTTGCGCCGCCTCTTTCCACATCATGTTCTCCTATTACAAAGCTCAATTTAGAGCGTTCAGAAAATTTTGGCCAGATTTTAGCAGATGTATCAGGAGAACATGAAGCGAAAGGAGGTACGCCCTGAATTTCATCGTCGAAGCCTTTCGAAGACGCTGCGCCTCTGCGTCGAACTGTTCTCCGCCTTAGATTCTCTCTCCGAAGACGCTAACCTTGCGCCGCCTCTTTCCACATCATGTTCTCCTGTTACAAAGCTCAATTTAGAGCGTTCAGAAAATTTTGGCCAGATTTTAGCAGATGTATCAGGAGAACATGAAGCGAAAGGAGGTACGCCCTGAATTTCATCGTCGAAGCCTTTCGAAGACGCTGCGCCTCTGCGTCGAACAGTTCTCCGCCTTAGATTCTCTCTCCGAAGACGCTAACCTTGCGCCGCCTCTTTCCGCATCATGTTCTCCTGTTACAATCTCAATTTTGGAGCGTTCAGAAAATTTTGGCCAGATTTTAGCAGATGTATCAGGAGAACATGAAGCGAAAGGAGGTACGCCCTGAATTTCATCGTCGAAGCCTTTCGAAGACGCTGCGCCTCTGCGTCGAACAGTTCTCCGCCTTAGATTCTCTCTCCGAAGTCGCTAACCTTGCGCCGCCTCTTTCCACATCATGTGCTCCTGTTACAAAGCTCAATTTAGAGCGTTCAGAAAATTTTGGCCAGATTTTAGCAGATGTATCAGGAGAACATGAAGCGAAAGGAGGTACGCCCTGAATTTCATCGTCGAAGCCTTTCGAAGACGCTGCGCCTCTGCGTCGAACAGTTCTCCGCCTTAGATTCTCTCTCCGAAGACGCTAACCTTGCGCCGCCTCTTTCCACATCATGTTCTCCTGTTACAAAGCTCAATTTAGAGCGTTCAGAAAATTTTGGCCAGATTTTAGCAGATGTATCAGGAGAACATGAAGCGAAAGGAGGTACGCCCTGAATTTCATCGTCGAAGCCTTTCGAAGACGCTGCGCCTCTGCGTCGAACAGTTCTCCGCCTTAGATTCTCTCTCCGAAGACGCTAACCTTGCGCCGCCTCTTTCGACATCATGTTCTCCTGTTACAAAGCTCAATTTAGAGCGTTCAGAAAATTTTGGCCAGATTTTAGCAGATGTATCAGGAGAACATGAAGCGAAAGGAGGTACGCCCTGAATTTCATCGTCGAAGCCTTTCGAAGACGCTGCGCCTCTGCGTCGAACAGTTCTCCGCCTTAGATTCTCTCTCCGAAGACGCTAACCTTGCGCCGCCTCTTTCCACATCATGTTCTCCTGTTACAAAGCTCAATTTAGAGCGTTCAGAAAATTTTGGCCAGATTTTAGCAGATGTATCAGGAGAACATGAAGCGAAAGGAGGTACGCCCTGAATTTCATCGTCGAAGCCTTTCGAAGACGCTGCGCCTCTGCGTCGAACAGTTCTCCGCCTTAGATTCTCTCTCCGAAGACGCTAACCTTGCGCCGCCTCTTTCGACATCATGTTCTCCTGTTACAATCTCAATTTTGGAGCGTTCAGAAAATTTTGGCCAGATTTTAGCAGATGTATCAGGAGAACATGAAGCGAAAGGAGGTACGCCCTGAATATCATCGTCGAAGCCTTTCGAAGACGCTGCGCCTCTGCGTCGAACAGTTCTCCGCCTTAGATTCTCTCTCCGAAGACGCTAACCTTGCGCCGCCTCTTTCCACATCATGTTCTCCTGTTACAAAGCTCAATTTAGAGCGTTCAGAAAATTTTGGCCAGATTTTAGCAGATGTATCAGGAGAACATGAAGCGAAAGGAGGTACGCCCTGAATTTCATCGTCGAAGCCTTTCGAAGACGCTGCGCCTCTGCGTCGAACAGTTCTCCGCCTTAGATTCTCTCTCCGAAGTCGCTAACCTTGCGCCGCCTCTTTCCACATCATGTTCTCCTGTTACAAAGCTCAATTTAGAGCGTTCAGAAAATTTTGGCCAGATTTTAGCAGATGTATCAGGAGAACATGAAGCGAATGGAGGTACGCCCTGAATTTCATCGTCGAAGCCTTTCGAAGACGCTGCGCCTCTGCGTCGAACAGTTCTCCGCCTTAGATTCTCTCTCCGAAGTCGCTAACCTTGCGCCGCCTCTTTCCACATCATGTGCTCCTGTTACAAAGCTCAATTTAGAGCGTTCAGAAAATTTTGGCCAGATTTTAGCAGATGTATCAGGAGAACATGAAGCGAAAGGAGGTACGCCCTGAATTTCATCGTCGAAGCCTTTCGAAGACGCTGCGCCTCTGCGTCGAACAGTTCTCCGCCTTAGATTCTCTCTCCGAAGACGCTAACCTTGCGCCGCCTCTTTCCACATCATGTTCTCCTGTTACAAAGCTCAATTTAGAGCGTTCAGAAAATTTTGGCCAGATTTTAGCAGATGTATCAGGAGAACATGAAGCGAAAGGAGGTACGCCCTGAATTTCATCGTCGAAGCCTTTCGAAGACGCTGCGCCTCTGCGTCGAACAGTTCTCCGCCTTAGATTCTCTCTCCGAAGACGCTAACCTTGCGCCGCCTCTTTCCACATCATGTTCTCCTGTTACAATCTCAATTTTGGAGCGTTCAGAAAATTTTGGCCAGATTTTAGCAGATGTATCAGGAGAACATGTAGCGAAAGGAGGTACGCCCTGAATTTCATCGTCGAAGCCTTTCGAAGACGCTGCGCCTCTGCGTCGGACAGTTCTCCGCCTTAGATTCTCTCTCCGAAGACGCTAACCTTGCGCCGCCTCTTTCCACATCATGTTCTTCTGTTACAATCTCAATTTTGGAGCGTTCAGAAAATTTTGGCCAGATTTTAGCAGATGTATCAGGAGAACATGAAGCGAAAGGAGGTACGCCCTGAATTTCATCGTCGAAGCCTTTCGAAGACGCTGCGCCTCTGCGTCGAACAGTTCTCCGCCTTAGATTCTCTCTCCGAAGACGCTAACCTTGCGCCGCCTCTTTCCGCATCATGTTCTCCTGTTACAATCTCAATTTTGGAGCGTTCAGAAAATTTTGGCCAGATTTTAGCAGATGTATCAGGAGAACATGAAGCGAAAGGAGGTACGCCCTGAATTTCATCGTCGAAGCCTTTCGAAGACGCTGCGCCTCTGCGTCGAACAGTTCTCCGCCTTAGATTCTCTCTCCGAAGTCGCTAACCTTGCGCCGCCTCTTTCCACATCATGTGCTCCTGTTACAAAGCTCAATTTAGAGCGTTCAGAAAATTTTGGCCAGATTTTAGCAGATGTATCAGGAGAACATGAAGCGAAAGGAGGTACGCCCTGAATTTCATCGTCGAAGCCTTTCGAAGACGCTGCGCCTCTGCGTCGAACAGTTCTCCGCCTTAGATTCTCTCTCCGAAGACGCTAACCTTGCGCCGCCTCTTTCCGCATCATGTTCTCCTGTTACAATCTCAATTTTGGAGCGTTCAGAAAATTTTGGCCAGATTTTAGCAGATGTATCAGGAGAACATGAAGCGAAAGGAGGTACGCCCTGAATTTCATCGTCGAAGCCTTTCGAAGACGCTGCGCCTCTGCGTCGAACAGTTCTCCGCCTTAGATTCTCTCTCCGAAGTCGCTAACCTTGCGCCGCCTCTTTCCACATCATGTGCTCCTGTTACAAAGCTCAATTTAGAGCGTTCAGAAAATTTTGGCCAGATTTTAGCAGATGTATCAGGAGAACATGAAGCGAAAGGAGGTACGCCCTGAATTTCATCGTCGAAGCCTTTCGAAGACGCTGCGCCTCTGCGTCGAACAGTTCTCCGCCTTAGATTCTCTCTCCGAAGACGCTAACCTTGCGCCGCCTCTTTCCACATCATGTTCTCCTGTTACAAAGCTCAATTTAGAGCGTTCAGAAAATTTTGGCCAGATTTTAGCAGATGTATCAGGAGAACATGAAGCGAAAGGAGGTACGCCCTGAATTTCATCGTCGAAGCCTTTCGAAGACGCTGCGCCTCTGCGTCGAACAGTTCTCCGCCTTAGATTCTCTCTCCGAAGACGCTAACCTTGCGCCGCCTCTTTCCACATCATGTTCTCCTGTTACAAAGCTCAATTTAGAGCGTTCAGAAAATTTTGGCCAGATTTTAGCAGATGTATCAGGAGAACATGAAGCGAAAGGAGGTACGCCCTGAATTTCATCGTCGAAGCCTTTCGAAGACGCTGCGCCTCTGCGTCGAACAGTTCTCCGCCTTAGATTCTCTCTCCGAAGACGCTAACCTTGCGCCGCCTCTTTCGACATCATGTTCTCCTGTTACAATCTCAATTTTGGAGCGTTCAGAAAATTTTGGCCAGATTTTAGCAGATGTATCAGGAGAACATGAAGCGAAAGGAGGTACGCCCTGAATATCATCGTCGAAGCCTTTCGAAGACGCTGCGCCTCTGCGTCGAACAGTTCTCCGCCTTAGATTCTCTCTCCGAAGACGCTAACCTTGCGCCGCCTCTTTCCACATCATGTTCTCCTGTTACAAAGCTCAATTTAGAGCGTTCAGAAAATTTTGGCCAGATTTTAGCAGATGTATCAGGAGAACATGAAGCGAAAGGAGGTACGCCCTGAATTTCATCGTCGAAGCCTTTCGAAGACGCTGCGCCTCTGCGTCGAACAGTTCTCCGCCTTAGATTCTCTCTCCGAAGTCGCTAACCTTGCGCCGCCTCTTTCCACATCATGTTCTCCTGTTACAAAGCTCAATTTAGAGCGTTCAGAAAATTTTGGCCAGATTTTAGCAGATGTATCAGGAGAACATGAAGCGAATGGAGGTACGCCCTGAATTTCATCGTCGAAGCCTTTCGAAGACGCTGCGCCTCTGCGTCGAACAGTTCTCCGCCTTAGATTCTCTCTCCGAAGTCGCTAACCTTGCGCCGCCTCTTTCCACATCATGTGCTCCTGTTACAAAGCTCAATTTAGAGCGTTCAGAAAATTTTGGCCAGATTTTAGCAGATGTATCAGGAGAACATGAAGCGAAAGGAGGTACGCCCTGAATTTCATCGTCGAAGCCTTTCGAAGACGCTGCGCCTCTGCGTCGAACAGTTCTCCGCCTTAGATTCTCTCTCCGAAGACGCTAACCTTGCGCCGCCTCTTTCCACATCATGTTCTCCTGTTACAAAGCTCAATTTAGAGCGTTCAGAAAATTTTGGCCAGATTTTAGCAGATGTATCAGGAGAACATGAAGCGAAAGGAGGTACGCCCTGAATTTCATCGTCGAAGCCTTTCGAAGACGCTGCGCCTCTGCGTCGAACAGTTCTCCGCCTTAGATTCTCTCTCCGAAGACGCTAACCTTGCGCCGCCTCTTTCCACATCATGTTCTCCTGTTACAATCTCAATTTTGGAGCGTTCAGAAAATTTTGGCCAGATTTTAGCAGATGTATCAGGAGAACATGAAGCGAAAGGAGGTACGCCCTGAATTTCATCGTCGAAGCCTTTCGAAGACGCTGCGCCTCTGCGTCGAACAGTTCTCCGCCTTAGATTCTCTCTCCGAAGACGCTAACCTTGCGCCGCCTCTTTCCACATCATGTGCTCCTGTTACAATCTCAATTTTGGAGCGTTCAGAAAATTTTGGCCAGATTTTAGCAGATGTATCAGGAGAACATGAAGCGAAAGGAGGTACGCCCTGAATTTCATCGTCGAAGCCTTTCGAAGACGCTGCGCCTCTGCGTCGAACAGTTCTCCGCCTTAGATTCTCTCTCCGAAGACGCTAACCTTGCGCCGCCTCTTTCCACATCATGTTCTCCTGTTACAAAGCTCAATTTAGAGCGTTCAGAAAATTTTGGCCAGATTTTAGCAGATGTATCAGGAGAACATGAAGCGAAAGGAGGTACGCCCTGAATTTCATCGTCGAAGCCTTTCGAAGACGCTGCGCCTCTGCGTCGAACAGTTCTCCGCCTTAGATTCTCTCTCCGAAGAGGCTAACCTTGCGCCGCCTCTTTCCACATCATGTTCTCCTGTTACAAAGCTCAATTTAGAGCGTTCAGAAAATTTTGGCCAGATTTTAGCAGATGTATCAGGAGAACATGAAGCGAAAGGAGGTACGCCCTGAATTTCATCGTCGAAGCCTTTCGAAGACGCTGCGCCTCTGCGTCGAACAGTTCTCCGCCTTAGATTCTCTCTCCGAAGACGCTAACCTTGCGCCGCCTCTTTCCACATCATGTTCTCCTGTTACAATCTCAATTTTGGAGCGTTCAGAAAATTTTGGCCAGATTTTAGCAGATGTATCAGGAGAACATGAAGCGAAAGGAGGTACGCCCTGAATTTCATCGTCGAAGCCTTTCGAAGACGCTGCGCCTCTGCGTCGAACAGTTCTCCGCCTTAGATTCTCTCTCCGAAGACGCTAACCTTGCGCCGCCTCTTTCCACATCATGTGCTCCTGTTACAATCTCAATTTTGGAGCGTTCAGAAAATTTTGGCCAGATTTTAGCAGATGTATCAGGAGAACATGAAGCGAAAGGAGGTACGCCCTGAATTTCATCGTCGAAGCCTTTCGAAGACGCTGCGCCTCTGCGTCGAACAGTTCTCCGCCTTAGATTCTCTCTCCGAAGACGCTAACCTTGCGCCGCCTCTTTCCACATCATGTTCTCCTGTTACAAAGCTCAATTTAGAGCGTTCAGAAAATTTTGGCCAGATTTTAGCAGATGTATCAGGAGAACATGAAGCGAAAGGAGGTACGCCCTGAATTTCATCGTCGAAGCCTTTCGAAGACGCTGCGCCTCTGCGTCGAACAGTTCTCCGCCTTAGATTCTCTCTCCGAAGTCGCTAACCTTGCGCCGCCTCTTTCCACATCATGTTCTCCTGTTACAAAGCTCAATTTAGAGCGTTCAGAAAATTTTGGCCAGATTTTAGCAGATGTATCAGGAGAACATGAAGCGAATGGAGGTACGCCCTGAATTTCATCGTCGAAGCCTTTCGAAGACGCTGCGCCTCTGCGTCGAACAGTTCTCCGCCTTAGATTCTCTCTCCGAAGTCGCTAACCTTGCGCCGCCTCTTTCCACATCATGTGCTCCTGTTACAAAGCTCAATTTAGAGCGTTCAGAAAATTTTGGCCAGATTTTAGCAGATGTATCAGGAGAACATGAAGCGAAAGGAGGTACGCCCTGAATTTCATCGTCGAAGCCTTTCGAAGACGCTGCGCCTCTGCGTCGAACAGTTCTCCGCCTTAGATTCTCTCTCCGAAGACGCTAACCTTGCGCCGCCTCTTTCCACATCATGTTCTCCTGTTACAAAGCTCAATTTAGAGCGTTCAGAAAATTTTGGCCAGATTTTAGCAGATGTATCAGGAGAACATGAAGCGAAAGGAGGTACGCCCTGAATTTCATCGTCGAAGCCTTTCGAAGACGCTGCGCCTCTGCGTCGAACAGTTCTCCGCCTTAGATTCTCTCTCCGAAGACGCTAACCTTGCGCCGCCTCTTTCCACATCATGTTCTCCTGTTACAATCTCAATTTTGGAGCGTTCAGAAAATTTTGGCCAGATTTTAGCAGATGTATCAGGAGAACATGAAGCGAAAGGAGGTACGCCCTGAATTTCATCGTCGAAGCCTTTCGAAGACGCTGCGCCTCTGCGTCGAACAGTTCTCCGCCTTAGATTCTCTCTCCGAAGACGCTAACCTTGCGCCGCCTCTTTCCACATCATGTGCTCCTGTTACAATCTCAATTTTGGAGCGTTCAGAAAATTTTGGCCAGATTTTAGCAGATGTATCAGGAGAACATGAAGCGAAAGGAGGTACGCCCTGAATTTCATCGTCGAAGCCTTTCGAAGACGCTGCGCCTCTGCGTCGAACAGTTCTCCGCCTTAGATTCTCTCTCCGAAGACGCTAACCTTGCGCCGCCTCTTTCCACATCATGTTCTCCTGTTACAAAGCTCAATTTAGAGCGTTCAGAAAATTTTGGCCAGATTTTAGCAGATGTATCAGGAGAACATGAAGCGAAAGGAGGTACGCCCTGAATTTCATCGTCGAAGCCTTTCGAAGACGCTGCGCCTCTGCGTCGAACAGTTCTCCGCCTTAGATTCTCTCTCCGAAGACGCTAACCTTGCGCCGCCTCTTTCCACATCATGTTCTCCTGTTACAATCTCAATTTTGGAGCGTTCAGAAAATTTTGGCCAGATTTTAGCAGATGTATCAGGAGAACATGAAGCGAAAGGAGGTACGCCCTGAATTTCATCGTCGAAGCCTTTCGAAGACGCTGCGCCTCTGCGTCGAACAGTTCTCCGCCTTAGATTCTCTCTCCGAAGAGGCTAACCTTGCGCCGCCTCTTTCCACATCATGTTCTCCTGTTACAATCTCAATTTAGAGCGTTCAGAAAATTTTGGCCAGATTTTAGCAGATGTATCAGGAGAACATGAAGCGAAAGGAGGTACGCCCTGAATTTCATCGTCGAAGCCTTTCGAAGACGCTGCGCCTCTGCGTCGAACAGTTCTCCGCCTTAGATTCTCTCTCCGAAGACGCTAACCTTGCGCCGCCTCTTTCCACATCATGTTCTCCTGTTACAAAGCTCAATTTAGAGCGTTCAGAAAATTTTGGCCAGATTTTAGCAGATGTATCAGGAGAACATGAAGCGAAAGGAGGTACGCCCTGAATTTCATCGTCGAAGCCTTTCGAAGACGCTGCGCCTCTGCGTCGAACAGTTCTCCGCCTTAGATTCTCTCTCCGAAGACGCTAACCTTGCGCCGCCTCTTTCGACATCATGTTCTCCTGTTACAATCTCAATTTTGGAGCGTTCAGAAAATTTTGGCCAGATTTTAGCAGATGTATCAGGAGAACATGAAGCGAAAGGAGGTACGCCCTGAATATCATCGTCGAAGCCTTTCGAAGACGCTGCGCCTCTGCGTCGAACAGTTCTCCGCCTTAGATTCTCTCTCCGAAGACGCTAACCTTGCGCCGCCTCTTTCCACATCATGTGCTCCTGTTACAATCTCAATTTTGGAGCGTTCAGAAAATTTTGGCCAGATTTTAGCAGATGTATCAGGAGAACATGAAGCGAAAGGAGGTACGCCCTGAATTTCATCGTCGAAGCCTTTCGAAGACGCTGCGCCTCTGCGTCGAACAGTTCTCCGCCTTAGATTCTCTCTCCGAAGAGGCTAACCTTGCGCCGCCTCTTTCCACATCATGTGCTCCTGTTACAAAGCTCAATTTAGAGCGTTCAGAAAATTTTGGCCAGATTTTAGCAGATGTATCAGGAGAACATGAAGCGAAAGGAGGTACGCCCTGAATTTCATCGTCGAAGCCTTTCGAAGACGCTGCGCCTCTGCGTCGAACAGTTCTCCGCCTTAGATTCTCTCTCCGAAGACGCTAACCTTGCGCCGCCTCTTTCCACATCATGTTCTCCTGTTACAATCTCAATTTTGGAGCGTTCAGAAAATTTTGGCCAGATTTTAGCAGATGTATCAGGAGAACATGAAGCGAAAGGAGGTACGCCCTGAATTTCATCGTCGAAGCCTTTCGAAGACGCTGCGCCTCTGCGTCGAACAGTTCTCCGCCTTAGATTCTCTCTCCGAAGACGCTAACCTTGCGCCGCCTCTTTCCACATCATGTGCTCCTGTTACAATCTCAATTTTGGAGCGTTCAGAAAATTTTGGCCAGATTTTAGCAGATGTATCAGGAGAACATGAAGCGAAAGGAGGTACGCCCTGAATTTCATCGTCGAAGCCTTTCGAAGACGCTGCGCCTCTGCGTCGAACAGTTCTCCGCCTTAGATTCTCTCTCCGAAGACGCTAACCTTGCGCCGCCTCTTTCCACATCATGTTCTCCTGTTACAAAGCTCAATTTAGAGCGTTCAGAAAATTTTGGCCAGATTTTAGCAGATGTATCAGGAGAACATGAAGCGAAAGGAGGTACGCCCTGAATTTCATCGTCGAAGCCTTTCGAAGACGCTGCGCCTCTGCGTCGAACAGTTCTCCGCCTTAGATTCTCTCTCCGAAGTCGCTAACCTTGCGCCGCCTCTTTCCACATCATGTTCTCCTGTTACAAAGCTCAATTTAGAGCGTTCAGAAAATTTTGGCCAGATTTTAGCAGATGTATCAGGAGAACATGAAGCGAATGGAGGTACGCCCTGAATTTCATCGTCGAAGCCTTTCGAAGACGCTGCGCCTCTGCGTCGAACAGTTCTCCGCCTTAGATTCTCTCTCCGAAGTCGCTAACCTTGCGCCGCCTCTTTCCACATCATGTGCTCCTGTTACAAAGCTCAATTTAGAGCGTTCAGAAAATTTTGGCCAGATTTTAGCAGATGTATCAGGAGAACATGAAGCGAAAGGAGGTACGCCCTGAATTTCATCGTCGAAGCCTTTCGAAGACGCTGCGCCTCTGCGTCGAACAGTTCTCCGCCTTAGATTCTCTCTCCGAAGACGCTAACCTTGCGCCGCCTCTTTCCACATCATGTTCTCCTGTTACAAAGCTCAATTTAGAGCGTTCAGAAAATTTTGGCCAGATTTTAGCAGATGTATCAGGAGAACATGAAGCGAAAGGAGGTACGCCCTGAATTTCATCGTCGAAGCCTTTCGAAGACGCTGCGCCTCTGCGTCGAACAGTTCTCCGCCTTAGATTCTCTCTCCGAAGACGCTAACCTTGCGCCGCCTCTTTCCACATCATGTTCTCCTGTTACAATCTCAATTTTGGAGCGTTCAGAAAATTTTGGCCAGATTTTAGCAGATGTATCAGGAGAACATGAAGCGAAAGGAGGTACGCCCTGAATTTCATCGTCGAAGCCTTTCGAAGACGCTGCGCCTCTGCGTCGAACAGTTCTCCGCCTTAGATTCTCTCTCCGAAGACGCTAACCTTGCGCCGCCTCTTTCCACATCATGTGCTCCTGTTACAATCTCAATTTTGGAGCGTTCAGAAAATTTTGGCCAGATTTTAGCAGATGTATCAGGAGAACATGAAGCGAAAGGAGGTACGCCCTGAATTTCATCGTCGAAGCCTTTCGAAGACGCTGCGCCTCTGCGTCGAACAGTTCTCCGCCTTAGATTCTCTCTCCGAAGACGCTAACCTTGCGCCGCCTCTTTCCACATCATGTTCTCCTGTTACAAAGCTCAATTTAGAGCGTTCAGAAAATTTTGGCCAGATTTTAGCAGATGTATCAGGAGAACATGAAGCGAAAGGAGGTACGCCCTGAATTTCATCGTCGAAGCCTTTCGAAGACGCTGCGCCTCTGCGTCGAACAGTTCTCCGCCTTAGATTCTCTCTCCGAAGACGCTAACCTTGCGCCGCCTCTTTCCACATCATGTTCTCCTGTTACAATCTCAATTTTGGAGCGTTCAGAAAATTTTGGCCAGATTTTAGCAGATGTATCAGGAGAACATGAAGCGAAAGGAGGTACGCCCTGAATTTCATCGTCGAAGCCTTTCGAAGACGCTGCGCCTCTGCGTCGAACAGTTCTCCGCCTTAGATTCTCTCTCCGAAGAGGCTAACCTTGCGCCGCCTCTTTCCACATCATGTTCTCCTGTTACAATCTCAATTTAGAGCGTTCAGAAAATTTTGGCCAGATTTTAGCAGATGTATCAGGAGAACATGAAGCGAAAGGAGGTACGCCCTGAATTTCATCGTCGAAGCCTTTCGAAGACGCTGCGCCTCTGCGTCGAACAGTTCTCCGCCTTAGATTCTCTCTCCGAAGACGCTAACCTTGCGCCGCCTCTTTCCACATCATGTTCTCCTGTTACAAAGCTCAATTTAGAGCGTTCAGAAAATTTTGGCCAGATTTTAGCAGATGTATCAGGAGAACATGAAGCGAAAGGAGGTACGCCCTGAATTTCATCGTCGAAGCCTTTCGAAGACGCTGCGCCTCTGCGTCGAACAGTTCTCCGCCTTAGATTCTCTCTCCGAAGACGCTAACCTTGCGCCGCCTCTTTCCACATCATGTTCTCCTGTTACAATCTCAATTTTGGAGCGTTCAGAAAATTTTGGCCAGATTTTAGCAGATGTATCAGGAGAACATGAAGCGAAAGGAGGTACGCCCTGAATTTCATCGTCGAAGCCTTTCGAAGACGCTGCGCCTCTGCGTCGAACAGTTCTCCGCCTTAGATTCTCTCTCCGAAGACGCTAACCTTGCGCCGCCTCTTTCCACATCATGTGCTCCTGTTACAATCTCAATTTTGGAGCGTTCAGAAAATTTTGGCCAGATTTTAGCAGATGTATCAGGAGAACATGAAGCGAAAGGAGGTACGCCCTGAATTTCATCGTCGAAGCCTTTCGAAGACGCTGCGCCTCTGCGTCGAACAGTTCTCCGCCTTAGATTCTCTCTCCGAAGAGGCTAACCTTGCGCCGCCTCTTTCCACATCATGTTCTCCTGTTACAAAGCTCAATTTAGAGCGTTCAGAAAATTTTGGCCAGATTTTAGCAGATGTATCAGGAGAACATGAAGCGAAAGGAGGTACGCCCTGAATTTCATCGTCGAAGCCTTTCGAAGACGCTGCGCCTCTGCGTCGAACAGTTCTCCGCCTTAGATTCTCTCTCCGAAGACGCTAACCTTGCGCCGCCTCTTTCCACATCATGTTCTCCTGTTACAATCTCAATTTTGGAGCGTTCAGAAAATTTTGACCAGATTTTAGCAGATGTATCAGGAGAACATGAAGCGAAAGGAGGTACGCCCTGAATTTCATCGTCGAAGCCTTTCGAAGACGCTGCGCCTCTGCGTCGAACAGTTCTCCGCCTTAGATTCTCTCTCCGAAGACGCTAACCTTGCGCCGCCTCTTTCCACATCATGTGCTCCTGTTACAATCTCAATTTTGGAGCGTTCAGAAAATTTTGGCCAGATTTTAGCAGATGTATCAGGAGAACATGAAGCGAAAGGAGGTACGCCCTGAATTTCATCGTCGAAGCCTTTCGAAGACGCTGCGCCTCTGCGTCGAACAGTTCTCCGCCTTAGATTCTCTCTCCGAAGACGCTAACCTTGCGCCGCCTCTTTCCACATCATGTTCTCCTGTTACAAAGCTCAATTTAGAGCGTTCAGAAAATTTTGGCCAGATTTTAGCAGATGTATCAGGAGAACATGAAGCGAAAGGAGGTACGCCCTGAATTTCATCGTCGAAGCCTTTCGAAGACGCTGCGCCTCTGCGTCGAACAGTTCTCCGCCTTAGATTCTCTCTCCGAAGACGCTAACCTTGCGCCGCCTCTTTCCACATCATGTGCTCCTGTCACAAAGCTCAATTTAGAGCATTCAGAAAATTTTGGCCAGATTTTAGCAGATGTATCAGGAGAACATGAAGCGAAAGGAGGTACGCCCTGAATTTCATCGTCGAAGCCTTTCGAAGACGCTGCGCCTCTGCGTCGAACAGTTCTCCGCCTTAGATTCTCTCTCCGAAGACGCTAACCTTGCGCCGCCTCTTTCCACATCATGTTCTCCTGTTACAATCTCAATTTTGGAGCGTTCAGAAAATTTTGGCCAGATTTTAGCAGATGTATCAGGAGAACATGAAGCGAAAGGAGGTACGCCCTGAATTTCATCGTCGAAGCCTTTCGAAGACGCTGCGCCTCTGCGTCGAACAGTTCTCCGCCTTAGATTCTCTCTCCGAAGACGCTAACCTTGCGCCGCCTCTTTCCACATCATGTGCTCCTGTTACAATCTCAATTTTGGAGCGTTCAGAAAATTTTGGCCAGATTTTAGCAGATGTATCAGGAGAACATGAAGCGAAAGGAGGTACGCCCTGAATTTCATCGTCGAAGCCTTTCGAAGACGCTGCGCCTCTGCGTCGAACAGTTCTCCGCCTTAGATTCTCTCTCCGAAGACGCTAACCTTGCGCCGCCTCTTTCCACATCATGTGCTCCTGTTACAATCTCAATTTTGGAGCGTTCAGAAAATTTTGGCCAGATTTTAGCAGATGTATCAGGAGAACATGAAGCGAAAGGAGGTACGCCCTGAATTTCATCGTCGAAGCCTTTCGAAGACGCTGCGCCTCTGCGTCGAACAGTTCTCCGCCTTAGATTCTCTCTCCGAAGACGCTAACCTTGCGCCGCCTCTTTCCACATCATGTTCTCCTGTTACAATCTCAATTTTGGAGCGTTCAGAAAATTTTGGCCAGATTTTAGCAGATGTATCAGGAGAACATGAAGCGAAAGGAGGTACGCCCTGAATTTCATCGTCGAAGCCTTTCGAAGACGCTGCGCCTCTGCGTCGAACAGTTCTCCGCCTTAGATTCTCTCTCCGAAGACGCTAACCTTGCGCCGCCTCTTTCCACATCATGTTCTCCTGTTACAAAGCTCAATTTAGAGCGTTCAGAAAATTTTGGCCAGATTTTAGCAGATGTATCAGGAGAACATGAAGCGAAAGGAGGTACGCCCTGAATTTCATCGTCGAAGCCTTTCGAAGACGCTGCGCCTCTGCGTCGAACAGTTCTCCGCCTTAGATTCTCTCTCCGAAGAAGCTAACCTTGCGCCGCCTCTTTCCACATCATGTTCTCCTGTTACAATCTCAATTTTGGAGCGTTCAGAAAATTTTGGCCAGATTTTAGCAGATGTATCAGGAGAACATGAAGCGAAAGGAGGTACGCCCTGAATTTCATCGTCGAAGCCTTTCGAAGACGCTGCGCCTCTGCGTCGAACAGTTCTCCGCCTTAGATTCTCTCTCCGAAGACGCTAACCTTGCGCCGCCTCTTTCCACATCATGTTCTCCTGTTACAATCTCAATTTTGGAGCGTTCAGAAAATTTTGGCCAGATTTTAGCAGATGTATCAGGAGAACATGAAGCGAAAGGAGGTACGCCCTGAATGTCATCGTCGAAGCCTTTCGAAGACGCTGCGCCTCTGCGTCGAACAGTTCTCCGCCTTAGATTCTCTCTCCGAAGACGCTAACCTTGCGCCGCCTCTTTCCACATCATGTGCTCCTGTTACAATCTCAATTTTGGAGCGTTCAGAAAATTTTGGCCAGATTTTAGCAGATGTATCAGGAGAACATGAAGCGAAAGGAGGTACGCCCTGAATTTCATCGTCGAAGCCTTTCGAAGACGCTGCGCCTCTGCGTCGAACAGTTCTCCGCCTTAGATTCTCTCTCCGAAGACGCTAACCTTGCGCCGCCTCTTTCCACATCATGTGCTCCTGTTACAATCTCAATTTTGGAGCGTTCAGAAAATTTTGGCCAGATTTTAGCAGATGTATCAGGAGAACATGAAGCGAAAGGAGGTACGCCCTGAATTTCATCGTCGAAGCCTTTCGAAGACGCTGCGCCTCTGCGTCGAACAGTTCTCCGCCTTAGATTCTCTCTCCGAAGACGCTAACCTTGCGCCGCCTCTTTCCACATCATGTTCTCCTGTTACAATCTCAATTTTGGAGCGTTCAGAAAATTTTGGCCAGATTTTAGCAGATGTATCAGGAGAACATGAAGCGAAAGGAGGTACGCCCTGAATTTCATCGTCGAAGCCTTTCGAAGACGCTGCGCCTCTGCGTCGAACAGTTCTCCGCCTTAGATTCTCTCTCCGAAGACGCTAACCTTGCGCCGCCTCTTTCCACATCATGTGCTCCTGTTACAATCTCAATTTTGGAGCGTTCAGAAAATTTTGGCCAGATTTTAGCAGATGTATCAGGAGAACATGAAGCGAAAGGAGGTACGCCCTGAATTTCATCGTCGAAGCCTTTCGAAGACGCTGCGCCTCTGCGTCGAACAGTTCTCCGCCTTAGATTCTCTCTCCGAAGACGCTAACCTTGCGCCGCCTCTTTCCACATCATGTGCTCCTGTTACAATCTCAATTTTGGAGCGTTCAGAAAATTTTGGCCAGATTTTAGCAGATGTATCAGGAGAACATGAAGCGAAAGGAGGTACGCCCTGAATTTCATCGTCGAAGCCTTTCGAAGACGCTGCGCCTCTGCGTCGAACAGTTCTCCGCCTTAGATTCTCTCTCCGAAGACGCTAACCTTGCGCCGCCTCTTTCCACATCATGTTCTCCTGTTACAATCTCAATTTTGGAGCGTTCAGAAAATTTTGGCCAGATTTTAGCAGATGTATCAGGAGAACATGAAGCGAAAGGAGGTACGCCCTGAATTTCATCGTCGAAGCCTTTCGAAGACGCTGCGCCTCTGCGTCGAACAGTTCTCCGCCTTAGATTCTCTCTCCGAAGACGCTAACCTTGCGCCGCCTCTTTCCACATCATGTTCTCCTGTTACAAAGCTCAATTTAGAGCGTTCAGAAAATTTTGGCCAGATTTTAGCAGATGTATCAGGAGAACATGAAGCGAAAGGAGGTACGCCCTGAATTTCATCGTCGAAGCCTTTCGAAGACGCTGCGCCTCTGCGTCGAACAGTTCTCCGCCTTAGATTCTCTCTCCGAAGAAGCTAACCTTGCGCCGCCTCTTTCCACATCATGTTCTCCTGTTACAAAGCTCAATTTAGAGCGTTCAGAAAATTTTGGCCAGATTTTAGCAGATGTATCAGGAGAACATGAAGCGAAAGGAGGTACGCCCTGAATTTCATCGTCGAAGCCTTTCGAAGACGCTGCGCCTCTGCGTCGAACAGTTCTCCGCCTTAGATTCTCTCTCCGAAGACGCTAACCTTGCGCCGCCTCTTTCCACATCATGTTCTCCTGTTACAATCTCAATTTTGGAGCGTTCAGAAAATTTTGGCCAGATTTTAGCAGATGTATCAGGAGAACATGAAGCGAAAGGAGGTACGCCCTGAATGTCATCGTCGAAGCCTTTCGAAGACGCTGCGCCTCTGCGTCGAACAGTTCTCCGCCTTAGATTCTCTCTCCGAAGACGCTAACCTTGCGCCGCCTCTTTCCACATCATGTGCTCCTGTTACAATCTCAATTTTGGAGCGTTCAGAAAATTTTGGCCAGATTTTAGCAGATGTATCAGGAGAACATGAAGCGAAAGGAGGTACGCCCTGAATTTCATCGTCGAAGCCTTTCGAAGACGCTGCGCCTCTGCGTCGAACAGTTCTCCGCCTTAGATTCTCTCTCCGAAGACGCTAACCTTGCGCCGCCTCTTTCCACATCATGTGCTCCTGTTACAATCTCAATTTTGGAGCGTTCAGAAAATTTTGGCCAGATTTTAGCAGATGTATCAGGAGAACATGAAGCGAAAGGAGGTACGCCCTGAATTTCATCGTCGAAGCCTTTCGAAGACGCTGCGCCTCTGCGTCGAACAGTTCTCCGCCTTAGATTCTCTCTCCGAAGACGCTAACCTTGCGCCGCCTCTTTCCACATCATGTTCTCCTGTTACAATCTCAATTTTGGAGCGTTCAGAAAATTTTGGCCAGATTTTAGCAGATGTATCAGGAGAACATGAAGCGAAAGGAGGTACGCCCTGAATTTCATCGTCGAAGCCTTTCGAAGACGCTGCGCCTCTGCGTCGAACAGTTCTCCGCCTTAGATTCTCTCTCCGAAGACGCTAACCTTGCGCCGCCTCTTTCCACATCATGTGCTCCTGTTACAATCTCAATTTTGGAGCGTTCAGAAAATTTTGGCCAGATTTTAGCAGATGTATCAGGAGAACATGAAGCGAAAGGAGGTATGCCCTGAATTTCATCGTCGAAGCCTTTCGAAGACGCTGCGCCTCTGCGTCGAACAGTTCTCCGCCTTAGATTCTCTCTCCGAAGACGCTAACCTTGCGCCGCCTCTTTCCACATCATGTTCTCCTGTTACAAAGCTCAATTTAGAGCGTTCAGAAAATTTTGGCCAGATTTTAGCAGATGTATCAGGAGAACATGAAGCGAAAGGAGGTACGCCCTGAATTTCATCGTCGAAGCCTTTCGAAGACGCTGCGCCTCTGCGTCGAACAGTTCTCCGCCTTAGATTCTCTCTCCGAAGAAGCTAACCTTGCGCCGCCTCTTTCCACATCATGTTCTCCTGTTACAATCTCAATTTTGGAGCGTTCAGAAAATTTTGGCCAGATTTTAGCAGATGTATCAGGAGAACATGAAGCGAAAGGAGGTACGCCCTGAATTTCATCGTCGAAGCCTTTCGAAGACGCTGCGCCTCTGCGTCGAACAGTTCTCCGCCTTAGATTCTCTCTCCGAAGACGCTAACCTTGCGCCGCCTCTTTCCACATCATGTTCTCCTGTTACAATCTCAATTTTGGAGCGTTCAGAAAATTTTGGCCAGATTTTAGCAGATGTATCAGGAGAACATGAAGCGAAAGGAGGTACGCCCTGAATGTCATCGTCGAAGCCTTTCGAAGACGCTGCGCCTCTGCGTCGAACAGTTCTCCGCCTTAGATTCTCTCTCCGAAGACGCTAACCTTGCGCCGCCTCTTTCCACATCATGTGCTCCTGTTACAATCTCAATTTTGGAGCGTTCAGAAAATTTTGGCCAGATTTTAGCAGATGTATCAGGAGAACATGAAGCGAAAGGAGGTACGCCCTGAATTTCATCGTCGAAGCCTTTCGAAGACGCTGCGCCTCTGCGTCGAACAGTTCTCCGCCTTAGATTCTCTCTCCGAAGACGCTAACCTTGCGCCGCCTCTTTCCACATCATGTGCTCCTGTTACAATCTCAATTTTGGAGCGTTCAGAAAATTTTGGCCAGATTTTAGCAGATGTATCAGGAGAACATGAAGCGAAAGGAGGTACGCCCTGAATTTCATCGTCGAAGCCTTTCGAAGACGCTGCGCCTCTGCGTCGAACAGTTCTCCGCCTTAGATTCTCTCTCCGAAGACGCTAACCTTGCGCCGCCTCTTTCCACATCATGTGCTCCTGTTACAATCTCAATTTTGGAGCGTTCAGAAAATTTTGGCCAGATTTTAGCAGATGTATCAGGAGAACATGAAGCGAAAGGAGGTACGCCCTGAATTTCATCGTCGAAGCCTTTCGAAGACGCTGCGCCTCTGCGTCGAACAGTTCTCCGCCTTAGATTCTCTCTCCGAAGACGCTAACCTTGCGCCGCCTCTTTCCACATCATGTTCTCCTGTTACAATCTCAATTTTGGAGCGTTCAGAAAATTTTGGCCAGATTTTAGCAGATGTATCAGGAGAACATGAAGCGAAAGGAGGTACGCCCTGAATTTCATCGTCGAAGCCTTTCGAAGACGCTGCGCCTCTGCGTCGAACAGTTCTCCGCCTTAGATTCTCTCTCCGAAGACGCTAACCTTGCGCCGCCTCTTTCCACATCATGTGCTCCTGTTACAATCTCAATTTTGGAGCGTTCAGAAAATTTTGGCCAGATTTTAGCAGATGTATCAGGAGAACATGAAGCGAAAGGAGGTACGCCCTGAATTTCATCGTCGAAGCCTTTCGAAGACGCTGCGCCTCTGCGTCGAACAGTTCTCCGCCTTAGATTCTCTCTCCGAAGACGCTAACCTTGCGCCGCCTCTTTCCACATCATGTTCTCCTGTTACAATCTCAATTTTGGAGCGTTCAGAAAATTTTGGCCAGATTTTAGCAGATGTATCAGGAGAACATGAAGCGAAAGGAGGTACGCCCTGAATTTCATCGTCGAAGCCTTTCGAAGACGCTGCGCCTCTGCGTCGAACAGTTCTCCGCCTTAGATTCTCTCTCCGAAGACGCTAACCTTGCGCCGCCTCTTTCCACATCATGTGCTCCTGTTACAATCTCAATTTTGGAGCGTTCAGAAAATTTTGGCCAGATTTTAGCAGATGTATCAGGAGAACATGAAGCGAAAGGAGGTATGCCCTGAATTTCATCGTCGAAGCCTTTCGAAGACGCTGCGCCTCTGCGTCGAACAGTTCTCCGCCTTAGATTCTCTCTCCGAAGACGCTAACCTTGCGCCGCCTCTTTCCACATCATGTTCTCCTGTTACAAAGCTCAATTTAGAGCGTTCAGAAAATTTTGGCCAGATTTTAGCAGATGTATCAGGAGAACATGAAGCGAAAGGAGGTACGCCCTGAATTTCATCGTCGAAGCCTTTCGAAGACGCTGCGCCTCTGCGTCGAACAGTTCTCCGCCTTAGATTCTCTCTCCGAAGAAGCTAACCTTGCGCCGCCTCTTTCCACATCATGTTCTCCTGTTACAATCTCAATTTTGGAGCGTTCAGAAAATTTTGGCCAGATTTTAGCAGATGTATCAGGAGAACATGAAGCGAAAGGAGGTACGCCCTGAATTTCATCGTCGAAGCCTTTCGAAGACGCTGCGCCTCTGCGTCGAACAGTTCTCCGCCTTAGATTCTCTCTCCGAAGACGCTAACCTTGCGCCGCCTCTTTCCACATCATGTGCTCCTGTTACAATCTCAATTTTGGAGCGTTCAGAAAATTTTGGCCAGATTTTAGCAGATGTATCAGGAGAACATGAAGCGAAAGGAGGTACGCCCTGAATTTCATCGTCGAAGCCTTTCGAAGACGCTGCGCCTCTGCGTCGAACAGTTCTCCGCCTTAGATTCTCTCTCCGAAGACGCTAACCTTGCGCCGCCTCTTTCCACATCATGTGCTCCTGTTACAATCTCAATTTTGGAGCGTTCAGAAAATTTTGGCCAGATTTTAGCAGATGTATCAGGAGAACATGAAGCGAAAGGAGGTACGCCCTGAATTTCATCGTCGAAGCCTTTCGAAGACGCTGCGCCTCTGCGTCGAACAGTTCTCCGCCTTAGATTCTCTCTCCGAAGACGCTAACCTTGCGCCGCCTCTTTCCACATCATGTTCTCCTGTTACAATCTCAATTTTGGAGCGTTCAGAAAATTTTGGCCAGATTTTAGCAGATGTATCAGGAGAACATGAAGCGAAAGGAGGTACGCCCTGAATTTCATCGTCGAAGCCTTTCGAAGACGCTGCGCCTCTGCGTCGAACAGTTCTCCGCCTTAGATTCTCTCTCCGAAGACGCTAACCTTGCGCCGCCTCTTTCCACATCATGTGCTCCTGTTACAATCTCAATTTTGGAGCGTTCAGAAAATTTTGGCCAGATTTTAGCAGATGTATCAGGAGAACATGAAGCGAAAGGAGGTACGCCCTGAATTTCATCGTCGAAGCCTTTCGAAGACGCTGCGCCTCTGCGTCGAACAGTTCTCCGCCTTAGATTCTCTCTCCGAAGACGCTAACCTTGCGCCGCCTCTTTCCACATCATGTTCTCCTGTTACAATCTCAATTTTGGAGCGTTCAGAAAATTTTGGCCAGATTTTAGCAGATGTATCAGGAGAACATGAAGCGAAAGGAGGTACGCCCTGAATTTCATCGTCGAAGCCTTTCGAAGACGCTGCGCCTCTGCGTCGAACAGTTCTCCGCCTTAGATTCTCTCTCCGAAGACGCTAACCTTGCGCCGCCTCTTTCCACATCATGTGCTCCTGTTACAATCTCAATTTTGGAGCGTTCAGAAAATTTTGGCCAGATTTTAGCAGATGTATCAGGAGAACATGAAGCGAAAGGAGGTATGCCCTGAATTTCATCGTCGAAGCCTTTCGAAGACGCTGCGCCTCTGCGTCGAACAGTTCTCCGCCTTAGATTCTCTCTCCGAAGACGCTAACCTTGCGCCGCCTCTTTCCACATCATGTTCTCCTGTTACAAAGCTCAATTTAGAGCGTTCAGAAAATTTTGGCCAGATTTTAGCAGATGTATCAGGAGAACATGAAGCGAAAGGAGGTACGCCCTGAATTTCATCGTCGAAGCCTTTCGAAGACGCTGCGCCTCTGCGTCGAACAGTTCTCCGCCTTAGATTCTCTCTCCGAAGAAGCTAACCTTGCGCCGCCTCTTTCCACATCATGTTCTCCTGTTACAATCTCAATTTTGGAGCGTTCAGAAAATTTTGGCCAGATTTTAGCAGATGTATCAGGAGAACATGAAGCGAAAGGAGGTACGCCCTGAATTTCATCGTCGAAGCCTTTCGAAGACGCTGCGCCTCTGCGTCGAACAGTTCTCCGCCTTAGATTCTCTCTCCGAAGACGCTAACCTTGCGCCGCCTCTTTCCACATCATGTTCTCCTGTTACAATCTCAATTTTGGAGCGTTCAGAAAATTTTGGCCAGATTTTAGCAGATGTATCAGGAGAACATGAAGCGAAAGGAGGTACGCCCTGAATGTCATCGTCGAAGCCTTTCGAAGACGCTGCGCCTCTGCGTCGAACAGTTCTCCGCCTTAGATTCTCTCTCCGAAGACGCTAACCTTGCGCCGCCTCTTTCCACATCATGTGCTCCTGTTACAATCTCAATTTTGGAGCGTTCAGAAAATTTTGGCCAGATTTTAGCAGATGTATCAGGAGAACATGAAGCGAAAGGAGGTACGCCCTGAATTTCATCGTCGAAGCCTTTCGAAGACGCTGCGCCTCTGCGTCGAACAGTTCTCCGCCTTAGATTCTCTCTCCGAAGACGCTAACCTTGCGCCGCCTCTTTCCACATCATGTGCTCCTGTTACAATCTCAATTTTGGAGCGTTCAGAAAATTTTGGCCAGATTTTAGCAGATGTATCAGGAGAACATGAAGCGAAAGGAGGTACGCCCTGAATTTCATCGTCGAAGCCTTTCGAAGACGCTGCGCCTCTGCGTCGAACAGTTCTCCGCCTTAGATTCTCTCTCCGAAGACGCTAACCTTGCGCCGCCTCTTTCCACATCATGTGCTCCTGTTACAATCTCAATTTTGGAGCGTTCAGAAAATTTTGGCCAGATTTTAGCAGATGTATCAGGAGAACATGAAGCGAAAGGAGGTACGCCCTGAATTTCATCGTCGAAGCCTTTCGAAGACGCTGCGCCTCTGCGTCGAACAGTTCTCCGCCTTAGATTCTCTCTCCGAAGACGCTAACCTTGCGCCGCCTCTTTCCACATCATGTTCTCCTGTTACAATCTCAATTTTGGAGCGTTCAGAAAATTTTGGCCAGATTTTAGCAGATGTATCAGGAGAACATGAAGCGAAAGGAGGTACGCCCTGAATGTCATCGTCGAAGCCTTTCGAAGACGCTGCGCCTCTGCGTCGAACAGTTCTCCGCCTTAGATTCTCTCTCCGAAGACGCTAACCTTGCGCCGCCTCTTTCCACATCATGTGCTCCTGTTACAATCTCAATTTTGGAGCGTTCAGAAAATTTTGGCCAGATTTTAGCAGATGTATCAGGAGAACATGAAGCGAAAGGAGGTACGCCCTGAATTTCATCGTCGAAGCCTTTCGAAGACGCTGCGCCTCTGCGTCGAACAGTTCTCCGCCTTAGATTCTCTCTCCGAAGACGCTAACCTTGCGCCGCCTCTTTCCACATCATGTGCTCCTGTTACAATCTCAATTTTGGAGCGTTCAGAAAATTTTGGCCAGATTTTAGCAGATGTATCAGGAGAACATGAAGCGAAAGGAGGTATGCCCTGAATTTCATCGTCGAAGCCTTTCGAAGACGCTGCGCCTCTGCGTCGAACAGTTCTCCGCCTTAGATTCTCTCTCCGAAGACGCTAACCTTGCGCCGCCTCTTTCCACATCATGTTCTCCTGTTACAAAGCTCAATTTAGAGCGTTCAGAAAATTTTGGCCAGATTTTAGCAGATGTATCAGGAGAACATGAAGCGAAAGGAGGTACGCCCTGAATTTCATCGTCGAAGCCTTTCGAAGACGCTGCGCCTCTGCGTCGAACAGTTCTCCGCCTTAGATTCTCTCTCCGAAGAAGCTAACCTTGCGCCGCCTCTTTCCACATCATGTTCTCCTGTTACAATCTCAATTTTGGAGCGTTCAGAAAATTTTGGCCAGATTTTAGCAGATGTATCAGGAGAACATGAAGCGAAAGGAGGTACGCCCTGAATTTCATCGTCGAAGCCTTTCGAAGACGCTGCGCCTCTGCGTCGAACAGTTCTCCGCCTTAGATTCTCTCTCCGAAGACGCTAACCTTGCGCCGCCTCTTTCCACATCATGTTCTCCTGTTACAATCTCAATTTTGGAGCGTTCAGAAAATTTTGGCCAGATTTTAGCAGATGTATCAGGAGAACATGAAGCGAAAGGAGGTACGCCCTGAATGTCATCGTCGAAGCCTTTCGAAGACGCTGCGCCTCTGCGTCGAACAGTTCTCCGCCTTAGATTCTCTCTCCGAAGACGCTAACCTTGCGCCGCCTCTTTCCACATCATGTGCTCCTGTTACAATCTCAATTTTGGAGCGTTCAGAAAATTTTGGCCAGATTTTAGCAGATGTATCAGGAGAACATGAAGCGAAAGGAGGTACGCCCTGAATTTCATCGTCGAAGCCTTTCGAAGACGCTGCGCCTCTGCGTCGAACAGTTCTCCGCCTTAGATTCTCTCTCCGAAGACGCTAACCTTGCGCCGCCTCTTTCCACATCATGTGCTCCTGTTACAATCTCAATTTTGGAGCGTTCAGAAAATTTTGGCCAGATTTTAGCAGATGTATCAGGAGAACATGAAGCGAAAGGAGGTACGCCCTGAATTTCATCGTCGAAGCCTTTCGAAGACGCTGCGCCTCTGCGTCGAACAGTTCTCCGCCTTAGATTCTCTCTCCGAAGACGCTAACCTTGCGCCGCCTCTTTCCACATCATGTGCTCCTGTTACAATCTCAATTTTGGAGCGTTCAGAAAATTTTGGCCAGATTTTAGCAGATGTATCAGGAGAACATGAAGCGAAAGGAGGTACGCCCTGAATTTCATCGTCGAAGCCTTTCGAAGACGCTGCGCCTCTGCGTCGAACAGTTCTCCGCCTTAGATTCTCTCTCCGAAGACGCTAACCTTGCGCCGCCTCTTTCCACATCATGTTCTCCTGTTACAATCTCAATTTTGGAGCGTTCAGAAAATTTTGGCCAGATTTTAGCAGATGTATCAGGAGAACATGAAGCGAAAGGAGGTACGCCCTGAATTTCATCGTCGAAGCCTTTCGAAGACGCTGCGCCTCTGCGTCGAACAGTTCTCCGCCTTAGATTCTCTCTCCGAAGACGCTAACCTTGCGCCGCCTCTTTCCACATCATGTGCTCCTGTTACAATCTCAATTTTGGAGCGTTCAGAAAATTTTGGCCAGATTTTAGCAGATGTATCAGGAGAACATGAAGCGAAAGGAGGTACGCCCTGAATTTCATCGTCGAAGCCTTTCGAAGACGCTGCGCCTCTGCGTCGAACAGTTCTCCGCCTTAGATTCTCTCTCCGAAGACGCTAACCTTGCGCCGCCTCTTTCCACATCATGTTCTCCTGTTACAATCTCAATTTTGGAGCGTTCAGAAAATTTTGGCCAGATTTTAGCAGATGTATCAGGAGAACATGAAGCGAAAGGAGGTACGCCCTGAATTTCATCGTCGAAGCCTTTCGAAGACGCTGCGCCTCTGCGTCGAACAGTTCTCCGCCTTAGATTCTCTCTCCGAAGACGCTAACCTTGCGCCGCCTCTTTCCACATCATGTGCTCCTGTTACAATCTCAATTTTGGAGCGTTCAGAAAATTTTGGCCAGATTTTAGCAGATGTATCAGGAGAACATGAAGCGAAAGGAGGTATGCCCTGAATTTCATCGTCGAAGCCTTTCGAAGACGCTGCGCCTCTGCGTCGAACAGTTCTCCGCCTTAGATTCTCTCTCCGAAGACGCTAACCTTGCGCCGCCTCTTTCCACATCATGTTCTCCTGTTACAAAGCTCAATTTAGAGCGTTCAGAAAATTTTGGCCAGATTTTAGCAGATGTATCAGGAGAACATGAAGCGAAAGGAGGTACGCCCTGAATTTCATCGTCGAAGCCTTTCGAAGACGCTGCGCCTCTGCGTCGAACAGTTCTCCGCCTTAGATTCTCTCTCCGAAGAAGCTAACCTTGCGCCGCCTCTTTCCACATCATGTTCTCCTGTTACAATCTCAATTTTGGAGCGTTCAGAAAATTTTGGCCAGATTTTAGCAGATGTATCAGGAGAACATGAAGCGAAAGGAGGTACGCCCTGAATTTCATCGTCGAAGCCTTTCGAAGACGCTGCGCCTCTGCGTCGAACAGTTCTCCGCCTTAGATTCTCTCTCCGAAGACGCTAACCTTGCGCCGCCTCTTTCCACATCATGTTCTCCTGTTACAATCTCAATTTTGGAGCGTTCAGAAAATTTTGGCCAGATTTTAGCAGATGTATCAGGAGAACATGAAGCGAAAGGAGGTACGCCCTGAATGTCATCGTCGAAGCCTTTCGAAGACGCTGCGCCTCTGCGTCGAACAGTTCTCCGCCTTAGATTCTCTCTCCGAAGACGCTAACCTTGCGCCGCCTCTTTCCACATCATGTGCTCCTGTTACAATCTCAATTTTGGAGCGTTCAGAAAATTTTGGCCAGATTTTAGCAGATGTATCAGGAGAACATGAAGCGAAAGGAGGTACGCCCTGAATTTCATCGTCGAAGCCTTTCGAAGACGCTGCGCCTCTGCGTCGAACAGTTCTCCGCCTTAGATTCTCTCTCCGAAGACGCTAACCTTGCGCCGCCTCTTTCCACATCATGTGCTCCTGTTACAATCTCAATTTTGGAGCGTTCAGAAAATTTTGGCCAGATTTTAGCAGATGTATCAGGAGAACATGAAGCGAAAGGAGGTACGCCCTGAATTTCATCGTCGAAGCCTTTCGAAGACGCTGCGCCTCTGCGTCGAACAGTTCTCCGCCTTAGATTCTCTCTCCGAAGACGCTAACCTTGCGCCGCCTCTTTCCACATCATGTTCTCCTGTTACAATCTCAATTTTGGAGCGTTCAGAAAATTTTGGCCAGATTTTAGCAGATGTATCAGGAGAACATGAAGCGAAAGGAGGTACGCCCTGAATGTCATCGTCGAAGCCTTTCGAAGACGCTGCGCCTCTGCGTCGAACAGTTCTCCGCCTTAGATTCTCTCTCCGAAGACGCTAACCTTGCGCCGCCTCTTTCCACATCATGTGCTCCTGTTACAATCTCAATTTTGGAGCGTTCAGAAAATTTTGGCCAGATTTTAGCAGATGTATCAGGAGAACATGAAGCGAAAGGAGGTACGCCCTGAATTTCATCGTCGAAGCCTTTCGAAGACGCTGCGCCTCTGCGTCGAACAGTTCTCCGCCTTAGATTCTCTCTCCGAAGACGCTAACCTTGCGCCGCCTCTTTCCACATCATGTGCTCCTGTTACAATCTCAATTTTGGAGCGTTCAGAAAATTTTGGCCAGATTTTAGCAGATGTATCAGGAGAACATGAAGCGAAAGGAGGTACGCCCTGAATTTCATCGTCGAAGCCTTTCGAAGACGCTGCGCCTCTGCGTCGAACAGTTCTCCGCCTTAGATTCTCTCTCCGAAGACGCTAACCTTGCGCCGCCTCTTTCCACATCATGTTCTCCTGTTACAATCTCAATTTTGGAGCGTTCAGAAAATTTTGGCCAGATTTTAGCAGATGTATCAGGAGAACATGAAGCGAAAGGAGGTACGCCCTGAATTTCATCGTCGAAGCCTTTCGAAGACGCTGCGCCTCTGCGTCGAACAGTTCTCCGCCTTAGATTCTCTCTCCGAAGACGCTAACCTTGCGCCGCCTCTTTCCACATCATGTGCTCCTGTTACAATCTCAATTTTGGAGCGTTCAGAAAATTTTGGCCAGATTTTAGCAG
Organism: Andrena trimmerana; assembly: GCA_951215215.1. Classification (NCBI taxonomy): domain Eukaryota; kingdom Metazoa; phylum Arthropoda; class Insecta; order Hymenoptera; family Andrenidae; genus Andrena; species Andrena trimmerana. The sequence continues at coordinate 39,652,322 of OX578061.1, read as the reverse complement.
ATGTATCAGGAGAACATGAAGCGAAAGGAGGTACGCCCTGAATTTCATCGTCGAAGCCTTTCGAAGACGCTGCGCCTCTGCGTCGAACAGTTCTCCGCCTTAGATTCTCTCTCCGAAGACGCTAACCTTGCGCCGCCTCTTTCCACATCATGTTCTCCTGTTACAAAGCTCAATTTAGAGCGTTCAGAAAATTTTGGCCAGATTTTAGCAGATGTATCAGGAGAACATGAAGCGAAAGGAGGTACGCCCTGAATTTCATCGTCGAAGCCTTTCGAAGACGCTGCGCCTCTGCGTCGAACAGTTCTCCGCCTTAGATTCTCTCTCCGAAGAAGCTAACCTTGCGCCGCCTCTTTCCACATCATGTTCTCCTGTTACAATCTCAATTTTGGAGCGTTCAGAAAATTTTGGCCAGATTTTAGCAGATGTATCAGGAGAACATGAAGCGAAAGGAGGTACGCCCTGAATTTCATCGTCGAAGCCTTTCGAAGACGCTGCGCCTCTGCGTCGAACAGTTCTCCGCCTTAGATTCTCTCTCCGAAGACGCTAACCTTGCGCCGCCTCTTTCCACATCATGTTCTCCTGTTACAAAGCTCAATTTAGAGCGTTCAGAAAATTTTGGCCAGATTTTAGCAGATGTATCAGGAGAACATGAAGCGAAAGGAGGTACGCCCTGAATTTCATCGTCGAAGCCTTTCGAAGACGCTGCGCCTCTGCGTCGAACAGTTCTCCGCCTTAGATTCTCTCTCCGAAGACGCTAACCTTGCGCCGCCTCTTTCCACATCATGTGCTCCTGTCACAAAGCTCAATTTAGAGCATTCAGAAAATTTTGGCCAGATTTTAGCAGATGTATCAGGAGAACATGAAGCGAAAGGAGGTACGCCCTGAATTTCATCGTCGAAGCCTTTCGAAGACGCTGCGCCTCTGCGTCGAACAGTTCTCCGCCTTAGATTCTCTCTCCGAAGACGCTAACCTTGCGCCGCCTCTTTCCACATCATGTTCTCCTGTTACAATCTCAATTTTGGAGCGTTCAGAAAATTTTGGCCAGATTTTAGCAGATGTATCAGGAGAACATGAAGCGAAAGGAGGTACGCCCTGAATTTCATCGTCGAAGCCTTTCGAAGACGCTGCGCCTCTGCGTCGAACAGTTCTCCGCCTTAGATTCTCTCTCCGAAGACGCTAACCTTGCGCCGCCTCTTTCCACATCATGTGCTCCTGTTACAATCTCAATTTTGGAGCGTTCAGAAAATTTTGGCCAGATTTTAGCAGATGTATCAGGAGAACATGAAGCGAAAGGAGGTACGCCCTGAATTTCATCGTCGAAGCCTTTCGAAGACGCTGCGCCTCTGCGTCGAACAGTTCTCCGCCTTAGATTCTCTCTCCGAAGACGCTAACCTTGCGCCGCCTCTTTCCACATCATGTGCTCCTGTTACAATCTCAATTTTGGAGCGTTCAGAAAATTTTGGCCAGATTTTAGCAGATGTATCAGGAGAACATGAAGCGAAAGGAGGTACGCCCTGAATTTCATCGTCGAAGCCTTTCGAAGACGCTGCGCCTCTGCGTCGAACAGTTCTCCGCCTTAGATTCTCTCTCCGAAGACGCTAACCTTGCGCCGCCTCTTTCCACATCATGTTCTCCTGTTACAATCTCAATTTTGGAGCGTTCAGAAAATTTTGGCCAGATTTTAGCAGATGTATCAGGAGAACATGTAGCGAAAGGAGGTACGCCCTGAATTTCATCGTCGAAGCCTTTCGAAGACGCTGCGCCTCTGCGTCGAACAGTTCTCCGCCTTAGATTCTCTCTCCGAAGACGCTAACCTTGCGCCGCCTCTTTCCACATCATGTGCTCCTGTTACAAAGCTCAATTTAGAGCGTTCAGAAAATTTTGGCCAGATTTTAGCAGATGTATCAGGAGAACATGAAGCGAAAGGAGGTACGCCCTGAATTTCATCGTCGAAGCCTTTCGAAGACGCTGCGCCTCTGCGTCGAACAGTTCTCCGCCTTAGATTCTCTCTCCGAAGACGCTAACCTTGCGCCGCCTCTTTCCACATCATGTTCTCCTGTTACAATCTCAATTTTGGAGCGTTCAGAAAATTTTGGCCAGATTTTAGCAGATGTATCAGGAGAACATGTAGCGAAAGGAGGTACGCCCTGAATTTCATCGTCGAAGCCTTTCGAAGACGCTGCGCCTCTGCGTCGGACAGTTCTCCGCCTTAGATTCTCTCTCCGAAGACGCTAACCTTGCGCCGCCTCTTTCCACATCATGTTCTTCTGTTACAATCTCAATTTTGGAGCGTTCAGAAAATTTTGGCCAGATTTTAGCAGATGTATCAGGAGAACATGAAGCGAAAGGAGGTACGCCCTGAATTTCATCGTCGAAGCCTTTCGAAGACGCTGCGCCTCTGCGTCGAACAGTTCTCCGCCTTAGATTCTCTCTCCGAAGACGCTAACCTTGCGCCGCCTCTTTCCACATCATGTTCTCCTGTTACAATCTCAATTTTGGAGCGTTCAGAAAATTTTGGCCAGATTTTAGCAGATGTATCAGGAGAACATGAAGCGAAAGGAGGTACGCCCTGAATTTCATCGTCGAAGCCTTTCGAAGACGCTGCGCCTCTGCGTCGAACAGTTCTCCGCCTTAGATTCTCTCTCCGAAGACGCTAACCTTGCGCCGCCTCTTTCCACATCATGTGCTCCTGTTACAATCTCAATTTTGGAGCGTTCAGAAAAGTTTGGCCAGATTTTAGCAGATGTATCAGGAGAACATGAAGCGAAAGGAGGTACGCCCTGAATTTCATCGTCGAAGCCTTTCGAAGACGCTGCGCCTCTGCGTCGAACAGTTCTCCGCCTTAGATTCTCTCTCCGAAGACGCTAACCTTGCGCCGCCTCTTTCCACATCATGTGCTCCTGTTACAATCTCAATTTTGGAGCGTTCAGAAAATTTTGGCCAGATTTTAGCAGATGTATCAGGAGAACATGAAGCGAAAGGAGGTACGCCCTGAATTTCATCGTCGAAGCCTTTCGAAGACGCTGCGCCTCTGCGTCGAACAGTTCTCCGCCTTAGATTCTCTCTCCGAAGACGCTAACCTTGCGCCGCCTCTTTCCACATCATGTTCTCCTGTTACAAAGCTCAATTTAGAGCGTTCAGAAAATTTTGGCCAGCTTTTAGCAGATGTATCAGGAGAACATGAAGCGAAAGGAGGTACGCCCTGAATTTCATCGTCGAAGCCTTTCGAAGACGCTGCGCCTCTGCGTCGAACAGTTCTCCGCCTTAGATTCTCTCTCCGAAGACGCTAACCTTGCGCCGCCTCTTTCCACATCATGTTCTCCTGTTACAAAGCTCAATTTAGAGCGTTCAGAAAATTTTGGCCAGATTTTAGCTGATGTATCAGGAGAACATGAAGCGAAAGGAGGTACGCCCTGAATTTCATCGTCGAAGCCTTTCGAAGACGCTGCGCCTCTGCGTCGAACAGTTCTCCGCCTTAGATTCTCTCTCCGAAGAAGCTAACCTTGCGCCGCCTCTTTCCACATCATGTTCTCCTGTTACAATCTCAATTTTGGAGCGTTCAGAAAATTTTGGCCAGATTTTAGCAGATGTATCAGGAGAACATGAAGCGAAAGGAGGTACGCCCTGAATTTCATCGTCGAAGCCTTTCGAAGACGCTGCGCCTCTGCGTCGAACAGTTCTCCGCCTTAGATTCTCTCTCCGAAGACGCTAACCTTGCGCCGCCTCTTTCCACATCATGTTCTCCTGTTACAAAGCTCAATTTAGAGCGTTCAGAAAATTTTGGCCAGATTTTAGCAGATGTATCAGGAGAACATGAAGCGAAAGGAGGTACGCCCTGAATTTCATCGTCGAAGCCTTTCGAAGACGCTGCGCCTCTGCGTCGAACAGTTCTCCGCCTTAGATTCTCTCTCCGAAGACGCTAACCTTGCGCCGCCTCTTTCCACATCATGTTCTCCTGTTACAAAGCTCAATTTAGAGCGTTCAGAAAATTTTGGCCAGATTTTAGCAGATGTATCAGGAGAACATGAAGCGAAAGGAGGTACGCCCTGAATTTCATCGTCGAAGCCTTTCGAAGACGCTGCGCCTCTGCGTCGAACAGTTCTCCGCCTTAGATTCTCTCTCCGAAGACGCTAACCTTGCGCCGCCTCTTTCGACATCATGTGCTCCTGTTACAATCTCAATTTTGGAGCGTTCAGAAAATTTTGGCCAGATTTTAGCAGATGTATCAGGAGAACATGAAGCGAAAGGAGGTACGCCCTGAATATCATCGTCGAAGCCTTTCGAAGACGCTGCGCCTCTGCGTCGAACAGTTCTCCGCCTTAGATTCTCTCTCCGAAGACGCTAACCTTGCGCCGCCTCTTTCCACATCATGTTCTCCTGTTACAATCTCAATTTTGGAGCGTTCAGAAAATTTTGGCCAGATTTTAGCAGATGTATCAGGAGAACATGTAGCGAAAGGAGGTACGCCCTGAATTTCATCGTCGAAGCCTTTCGAAGACGCTGCGCCTCTGCGTCGAACAGTTCTCCGCCTTAGATTCTCTCTCCGAAGACGCTAACCTTGCGCCGCCTCTTTCCACATCATGTGCTCCTGTTACAAAGCTCAATTTAGAGCGTTCAGAAAATTTTGGCCAGATTTTAGCAGATGTATCAGGAGAACATGAAGCGAAAGGAGGTACGCCCTGAATTTCATCGTCGAAGCCTTTCGAAGACGCTGCGCCTCTGCGTCGAACAGTTCTCCGCCTTAGATTCTCTCTCCGAAGACGCTAACCTTGCGCCGCCTCTTTCCACATCATGTTCTCCTGTTACAATCTCAATTTTGGAGCGTTCAGAAAATTTTGGCCAGATTTTAGCAGATGTATCAGGAGAACATGAAGCGAAAGGAGGTACGCCCTGAATTTCATCGTCGAAGCCTTTCGAAGACGCTGCGCCTCTGCGTCGAACAGTTCTCCGCCTTAGATTCTCTCTCCGAAGACGCTAACCTTGCGCCGCCTCTTTCCACATCATGTGCTCCTGTTACAATCTCAATTTTGGAGCGTTCAGAAAATTTTGGCCAGATTTTAGCAGATGTATCAGGAGAACATGAAGCGAAAGGAGGTACGCCCTGAATTTCATCGTCGAAGCCTTTCGAAGACGCTGCGCCTCTGCGTCGAACAGTTCTCCGCCTTAGATTCTCTCTCCGAAGACGCTAACCTTGCGCCGCCTCTTTCCACATCATGTGCTCCTGTTACAATCTCAATTTTGGAGCGTTCAGAAAATTTTGGCCAGATTTTAGCAGATGTATCAGGAGAACATGAAGCGAAAGGAGGTACGCCCTGAATTTCATCGTCGAAGCCTTTCGAAGACGCTGCGCCTCTGCGTCGAACAGTTCTCCGCCTTAGATTCTCTCTCCGAAGACGCTAACCTTGCGCCGCCTCTTTCCACATCATGTTCTCCTGTTACAATCTCAATTTTGGAGCGTTCAGAAAATTTTGGCCAGATTTTAGCAGATGTATCAGGAGAACATGTAGCGAAAGGAGGTACGCCCTGAATTTCATCGTCGAAGCCTTTCGAAGACGCTGCGCCTCTGCGTCGAACAGTTCTCCGCCTTAGATTCTCTCTCCGAAGACGCTAACCTTGCGCCGCCTCTTTCCACATCATGTGCTCCTGTTACAAAGCTCAATTTAGAGCGTTCAGAAAATTTTGGCCAGATTTTAGCAGATGTATCAGGAGAACATGAAGCGAAAGGAGGTACGCCCTGAATTTCATCGTCGAAGCCTTTCGAAGACGCTGCGCCTCTGCGTCGAACAGTTCTCCGCCTTAGATTCTCTCTCCGAAGACGCTAACCTTGCGCCGCCTCTTTCCACATCATGTTCTCCTGTTACAATCTCAATTTTGGAGCGTTCAGAAAATTTTGGCCAGATTTTAGCAGATGTATCAGGAGAACATGTAGCGAAAGGAGGTACGCCCTGAATTTCATCGTCGAAGCCTTTCGAAGACGCTGCGCCTCTGCGTCGGACAGTTCTCCGCCTTAGATTCTCTCTCCGAAGACGCTAACCTTGCGCCGCCTCTTTCCACATCATGTTCTTCTGTTACAATCTCAATTTTGGAGCGTTCAGAAAATTTTGGCCAGATTTTAGCAGATGTATCAGGAGAACATGAAGCGAAAGGAGGTACGCCCTGAATTTCATCGTCGAAGCCTTTCGAAGACGCTGCGCCTCTGCGTCGAACAGTTCTCCGCCTTAGATTCTCTCTCCGAAGACGCTAACCTTGCGCCGCCTCTTTCCACATCATGTTCTCCTGTTACAATCTCAATTTTGGAGCGTTCAGAAAATTTTGGCCAGATTTTAGCAGATGTATCAGGAGAACATGAAGCGAAAGGAGGTACGCCCTGAATTTCATCGTCGAAGCCTTTCGAAGACGCTGCGCCTCTGCGTCGAACAGTTCTCCGCCTTAGATTCTCTCTCCGAAGACGCTAACCTTGCGCCGCCTCTTTCCACATCATGTGCTCCTGTTACAATCTCAATTTTGGAGCGTTCAGAAAAGTTTGGCCAGATTTTAGCAGATGTATCAGGAGAACATGAAGCGAAAGGAGGTACGCCCTGAATTTCATCGTCGAAGCCTTTCGAAGACGCTGCGCCTCTGCGTCGAACAGTTCTCCGCCTTAGATTCTCTCTCCGAAGACGCTAACCTTGCGCCGCCTCTTTCCACATCATGTGCTCCTGTTACAATCTCAATTTTGGAGCGTTCAGAAAATTTTGGCCAGATTTTAGCAGATGTATCAGGAGAACATGAAGCGAAAGGAGGTACGCCCTGAATTTCATCGTCGAAGCCTTTCGAAGACGCTGCGCCTCTGCGTCGAACAGTTCTCCGCCTTAGATTCTCTCTCCGAAGACGCTAACCTTGCGCCGCCTCTTTCCACATCATGTTCTCCTGTTACAAAGCTCAATTTAGAGCGTTCAGAAAATTTTGGCCAGCTTTTAGCAGATGTATCAGGAGAACATGAAGCGAAAGGAGGTACGCCCTGAATTTCATCGTCGAAGCCTTTCGAAGACGCTGCGCCTCTGCGTCGAACAGTTCTCCGCCTTAGATTCTCTCTCCGAAGACGCTAACCTTGCGCCGCCTCTTTCCACATCATGTTCTCCTGTTACAAAGCTCAATTTAGAGCGTTCAGAAAATTTTGGCCAGATTTTAGCTGATGTATCAGGAGAACATGAAGCGAAAGGAGGTACGCCCTGAATTTCATCGTCGAAGCCTTTCGAAGACGCTGCGCCTCTGCGTCGAACAGTTCTCCGCCTTAGATTCTCTCTCCGAAGAAGCTAACCTTGCGCCGCCTCTTTCCACATCATGTTCTCCTGTTACAATCTCAATTTTGGAGCGTTCAGAAAATTTTGGCCAGATTTTAGCAGATGTATCAGGAGAACATGAAGCGAAAGGAGGTACGCCCTGAATTTCATCGTCGAAGCCTTTCGAAGACGCTGCGCCTCTGCGTCGAACAGTTCTCCGCCTTAGATTCTCTCTCCGAAGACGCTAACCTTGCGCCGCCTCTTTCCACATCATGTTCTCCTGTTACAAAGCTCAATTTAGAGCGTTCAGAAAATTTTGGCCAGATTTTAGCAGATGTATCAGGAGAACATGAAGCGAAAGGAGGTACGCCCTGAATTTCATCGTCGAAGCCTTTCGAAGACGCTGCGCCTCTGCGTCGAACAGTTCTCCGCCTTAGATTCTCTCTCCGAAGACGCTAACCTTGCGCCGCCTCTTTCCACATCATGTTCTCCTGTTACAAAGCTCAATTTAGAGCGTTCAGAAAATTTTGGCCAGATTTTAGCAGATGTATCAGGAGAACATGAAGCGAAAGGAGGTACGCCCTGAATTTCATCGTCGAAGCCTTTCGAAGACGCTGCGCCTCTGCGTCGAACAGTTCTCCGCCTTAGATTCTCTCTCCGAAGACGCTAACCTTGCGCCGCCTCTTTCGACATCATGTGCTCCTGTTACAATCTCAATTTTGGAGCGTTCAGAAAATTTTGGCCAGATTTTAGCAGATGTATCAGGAGAACATGAAGCGAAAGGAGGTACGCCCTGAATATCATCGTCGAAGCCTTTCGAAGACGCTGCGCCTCTGCGTCGAACAGTTCTCCGCCTTAGATTCTCTCTCCGAAGACGCTAACCTTGCGCCGCCTCTTTCCACATCATGTTCTCCTGTTACAATCTCAATTTTGGAGCGTTCAGAAAATTTTGGCCAGATTTTAGCAGATGTATCAGGAGAACATGTAGCGAAAGGAGGTACGCCCTGAATTTCATCGTCGAAGCCTTTCGAAGACGCTGCGCCTCTGCGTCGAACAGTTCTCCGCCTTAGATTCTCTCTCCGAAGACGCTAACCTTGCGCCGCCTCTTTCCACATCATGTGCTCCTGTTACAAAGCTCAATTTAGAGCGTTCAGAAAATTTTGGCCAGATTTTAGCAGATGTATCAGGAGAACATGAAGCGAAAGGAGGTACGCCCTGAATTTCATCGTCGAAGCCTTTCGAAGACGCTGCGCCTCTGCGTCGAACAGTTCTCCGCCTTAGATTCTCTCTCCGAAGACGCTAACCTTGCGCCGCCTCTTTCCACATCATGTTCTCCTGTTACAATCTCAATTTTGGAGCGTTCAGAAAATTTTGGCCAGATTTTAGCAGATGTATCAGGAGAACATGAAGCGAAAGGAGGTACGCCCTGAATTTCATCGTCGAAGCCTTTCGAAGACGCTGCGCCTCTGCGTCGAACAGTTCTCCGCCTTAGATTCTCTCTCCGAAGACGCTAACCTTGCGCCGCCTCTTTCCACATCATGTGCTCCTGTTACAATCTCAATTTTGGAGCGTTCAGAAAATTTTGGCCAGATTTTAGCAGATGTATCAGGAGAACATGAAGCGAAAGGAGGTACGCCCTGAATTTCATCGTCGAAGCCTTTCGAAGACGCTGCGCCTCTGCGTCGAACAGTTCTCCGCCTTAGATTCTCTCTCCGAAGACGCTAACCTTGCGCCGCCTCTTTCCACATCATGTGCTCCTGTTACAATCTCAATTTTGGAGCGTTCAGAAAATTTTGGCCAGATTTTAGCAGATGTATCAGGAGAACATGAAGCGAAAGGAGGTACGCCCTGAATTTCATCGTCGAAGCCTTTCGAAGACGCTGCGCCTCTGCGTCGAACAGTTCTCCGCCTTAGATTCTCTCTCCGAAGACGCTAACCTTGCGCCGCCTCTTTCCACATCATGTTCTCCTGTTACAAAGCTCAATTTAGAGCGTTCAGAAAATTTTGGCCAGCTTTTAGCAGATGTATCAGGAGAACATGAAGCGAAAGGAGGTACGCCCTGAATTTCATCGTCGAAGCCTTTCGAAGACGCTGCGCCTCTGCGTCGAACAGTTCTCCGCCTTAGATTCTCTCTCCGAAGACGCTAACCTTGCGCCGCCTCTTTCCACATCATGTTCTCCTGTTACAATCTCAATTTTGGAGCGTTCAGAAAATTTTGGCCAGATTTTAGCAGATGTATCAGGAGAACATGAAGCGAAAGGAGGTACGCCCTGAATTTCATCGTCGAAGCCTTTCGAAGACGCTGCGCCTCTGCGTCGAACAGTTCTCCGCCTTAGATTCTCTCTCCGAAGACGCTAACCTTGCGCCGCCTCTTTCCACATCATGTTCTCCTGTTACAAAGCTCAATTTAGAGCGTTCAGAAAATTTTGGCCAGATTTTAGCAGATGTATCAGGAGAACATGAAGCGAAAGGAGGTACGCCCTGAATTTCATCGTCGAAGCCTTTCGAAGACGCTGCGCCTCTGCGTCGAACAGTTCTCCGCCTTAGATTCTCTCTCCGAAGACGCTAACCTTGCGCCGCCTCTTTCCACATCATGTGCTCCTGTCACAAAGCTCAATTTAGAGCATTCAGAAAATTTTGGCCAGATTTTAGCAGATGTATCAGGAGAACATGAAGCGAAAGGAGGTACGCCCTGAATTTCATCGTCGAAGCCTTTCGAAGACGCTGCGCCTCTGCGTCGAACAGTTCTCCGCCTTAGATTCTCTCTCCGAAGACGCTAACCTTGCGCCGCCTCTTTCCACATCATGTGCTCCTGTTACAATCTCAATTTTGGAGCGTTCAGAAAATTTTGGCCAGATTTTAGCAGATGTATCAGGAGAACATGAAGCGAAAGGAGGTACGCCCTGAATTTCATCGTCGAAGCCTTTCGAAGACGCTGCGCCTCTGCGTCGAACAGTTCTCCGCCTTAGATTCTCTCTCCGAAGACGCTAACCTTGCGCCGCCTCTTTCCACATCATGTGCTCCTGTCACAAAGCTCAATTTAGAGCATTCAGAAAATTTTGGCCAGATTTTAGCAGATGTATCAGGAGAACATGAAGCGAAAGGAGGTACGCCCTGAATTTCATCGTCGAAGCCTTTCGAAGACGCTGCGCCTCTGCGTCGAACAGTTCTCCGCCTTAGATTCTCTCTCCGAAGACGCTAACCTTGCGCCGCCTCTTTCCACATCATGTGCTCCTGTTACAATCTCAATTTTGGAGCGTTCAGAAAATTTTGGCCAGATTTTAGCAGATGTATCAGGAGAACATGAAGCGAAAGGAGGTACGCCCTGAATTTCATCGTCGAAGCCTTTCGAAGACGCTGCGCCTCTGCGTCGAACAGTTCTCCGCCTTAGATTCTCTCTCCGAAGAGGCTAACCTTGCGCCGCCTCTTTCCACATCATGTGCTCCTGTCACAAAGCTCAATTTAGAGCATTCAGAAAATTTTGGCCAGATTTTAGCAGATGTATCAGGAGAACATGAAGCGAAAGGAGGTACGCCCTGAATTTCATCGTCGAAGCCTTTCGAAGACGCTGCGCCTCTGCGTCGAACAGTTCTCCGCCTTAGATTCTCTCTCCGAAGACGCTAACCTTGCGCCGCCTCTTTCCACATCATGTTCTCCTGTTACAATCTCAATTTTGGAGCGTTCAGAAAATTTTGGCCAGATTTTAGCAGATGTATCAGGAGATCATGAAGCGAAAGGAGGTACGCCCTGAATTTCATCGTCGAAGCCTTTCGAAGACGCTGCGCCTCTGCGTCGAACAGTTCTCCGCCTTAGATTCTCTCTCCGAAGACGCTAACCTTGCGCCGCCTCTTTCCACATCATGTGCTCCTGTTACAATCTCAATTTTGGAGCGTTCAGAAAATTTTGGCCAGATTTTAGCAGATGTATCAGGAGAACATGAAGCGAAAGGAGGTACGCCCTGAATTTCATCGTCGAAGCCTTTCGAAGACGCTGCGCCTCTGCGTCGAACAGTTCTCCGCCTTAGATTCTCTCTCCGAAGAGGCTAACCTTGCGCCGCCTCTTTCCACATCATGTTCTCCTGTTACAAAGCTCAATTTAGAGCGTTCAGAAAATTTTGGCCAGATTTTAGCAGATGTATCAGGAGAACATGAAGCGAAAGGAGGTACGCCCTGAATTTCATCGTCGAAGCCTTTCGAAGACGCTGCGCCTCTGCGTCGAACAGTTCTCCGCCTTAGATTCTCTCTCCGAAGACGCTAACCTTGCGCCGCCTCTTTCCACATCATGTTCTCCTGTTACAAAGCTCAATTTAGAGCGTTCAGAAAATTTTGGCCAGATTTTAGCAGATGTATCAGGAGAACATGAAGCGAAAGGAGGTACGCCCTGAATTTCATCGTCGAAGCCTTTCGAAGACGCTGCGCCTCTGCGTCGAACAGTTCTCCGCCTTAGATTCTCTCTCCGAAGACGCTAACCTTGCGCCGCCTCTTTCGACATCATGTGCTCCTGTTACAATCTCAATTTTGGAGCGTTCAGAAAATTTTGGCCAGATTTTAGCAGATGTATCAGGAGAACATGAAGCGAAAGGAGGTACGCCCTGAATATCATCGTCGAAGCCTTTCGAAGACGCTGCGCCTCTGCGTCGAACAGTTCTCCGCCTTAGATTCTCTCTCCGAAGACGCTAACCTTGCGCCGCCTCTTTCCACATCATGTTCTCCTGTTACAAAGCTCAATTTAGAGCGTTCAGAAAATTTTGGCCAGATTTTAGCAGATGTATCAGGAGAACATGAAGCGAAAGGAGGTACGCCCTGAATTTCATCGTCGAAGCCTTTCGAAGACGCTGCGCCTCTGCGTCGAACAGTTCTCCGCCTTAGATTCTCTCTCCGAAGACGCTAACCTTGCGCCGCCTCTTTCCACATCATGTTCTCCTGTTACAATCTCAATTTTGGAGCGTTCAGAAAATTTTGGCCAGATTTTAGCAGATGTATCAGGAGAACATGAAGCGAAAGGAGGTACGCCCTGAATTTCATCGTCGAAGCCTTTCGAAGACGCTGCGCCTCTGCGTCGAACAGTTCTCCGCCTTAGATTCTCTCTCCGAAGACGCTAACCTTGCGCCGCCTCTTTCCACATCATGTGCTCCTGTCACAAAGCTCAATTTAGAGCATTCAGAAAATTTTGGCCAGATTTTAGCAGATGTATCAGGAGAACATGAAGCGAAAGGAGGTACGCCCTGAATTTCATCGTCGAAGCCTTTCGAAGACGCTGCGCCTCTGCGTCGAACAGTTCTCCGCCTTAGATTCTCTCTCCGAAGACGCTAACCTTGCGCCGCCTCTTTCCACATCATGTTCTCCTGTTACAATCTCAATTTTGGAGCGTTCAGAAAATTTTGGCCAGATTTTAGCAGATGTATCAGGAGAACATGAAGCGAAAGGAGGTACGCCCTGAATTTCATCGTCGAAGCCTTTCGAAGACGCTGCGCCTCTGCGTCGAACAGTTCTCCGCCTTAGATTCTCTCTCCGAAGACGCTAACCTTGCGCCGCCTCTTTCCACATCATGTGCTCCTGTTACAAAGCTCAATTTAGAGCGTTCAGAAAATTTTGGCCAGATTTTAGCAGATGTATCAGGAGAACATGAAGCGAAAGGAGGTACGCCCTGAATTTCATCGTCGAAGCCTTTCGAAGACGCTGCGCCTCTGCGTCGAACAGTTCTCCGCCTTAGATTCTCTCTCCGAAGACGCTAACCTTGCGCCGCCTCTTTCCACATCATGTTCTCCTGTTACAAAGCTCAATTTAGAGCGTTCAGAAAATTTTGGCCAGGTTTTAGCAGATGTATCAGGAGAACATGAAGCGAAAGGAGGTACGCCCTGAATTTCATCGTCGAAGCCTTTCGAAGACGCTGCGCCTCTGCGTCGAACAGTTCTCCGCCTTAGATTCTCTCTCCGAAGACGCTAACCTTGCGCCGCCTCTTTCGACATCATGTGCTCCTGTTACAATCTCAATTTTGGAGCGTTCAGAAAATTTTGGCCAGATTTTAGCAGATGTATCAGGAGAACATGAAGCGAAAGGAGGTACGCCCTGAATATCATCGTCGAAGCCTTTCGAAGACGCTGCGCCTCTGCGTCGAACAGTTCTCCGCCTTAGATTCTCTCTCCGAAGACGCTAACCTTGCGCCGCCTCTTTCCACATCATGTTCTCCTGTTACAAAGCTCAATTTAGAGCGTTCAGAAAATTTTGGCCAGATTTTAGCAGATGTATCAGGAGAACATGAAGCGAAAGGAGGTACGCCCTGAATTTCATCGTCGAAGCCTTTCGAAGACGCTGCGCCTCTGCGTCGAACAGTTCTCCGCCTTAGATTCTCTCTCCGAAGACGCTAACCTTGCGCCGCCTCTTTCCACATCATGTGCTCCTGTTACAATCTCAATTTTGGAGCGTTCAGAAAATTTTGGCCAGATTTTAGCAGATGTATCAGGAGAACATGAAGCGAAAGGAGGTACGCCCTGAATTTCATCGTCGAAGCCTTTCGAAGACGCTGCGCCTCTGCGTCGAACAGTTCTCCGCCTTAGATTCTCTCTCCGAAGACGCTAACCTTGCGCCGCCTCTTTCCACATCATGTTCTCCTGTTACAATCTCAATTTTGGAGCGTTCAGAAAATTTTGGCCAGATTTTAGCAGATGTATCAGGAGAACATGAAGCGAAAGGAGGTACGCCCTGAATTTCATCGTCGAAGCCTTTCGAAGACGCTGCGCCTCTGCGTCGAACAGTTCTCCGCCTTAGATTCTCTCTCCGAAGACGCTAACCTTGCGCCGCCTCTTTCCACATCATGTGCTCCTGTCACAAAGCTCAATTTAGAGCATTCAGAAAATTTTGGCCAGATTTTAGCAGATGTATCAGGAGAACATGAAGCGAAAGGAGGTACGCCCTGAATTTCATCGTCGAAGCCTTTCGAAGACGCTGCGCCTCTGCGTCGAACAGTTCTCCGCCTTAGATTCTCTCTCCGAAGACGCTAACCTTGCGCCGCCTCTTTCCACATCATGTTCTCCTGTTACAATCTCAATTTTGGAGCGTTCAGAAAATTTTGGCCAGATTTTAGCAGATGTATCAGGAGATCATGAAGCGAAAGGAGGTACGCCCTGAATTTCATCGTCGAAGCCTTTCGAAGACGCTGCGCCTCTGCGTCGAACAGTTCTCCGCCTTAGATTCTCTCTCCGAAGACGCTAACCTTGCGCCGCCTCTTTCCACATCATGTGCTCCTGTTACAATCTCAATTTTGGAGCGTTCAGAAAATTTTGGCCAGATTTTAGCAGATGTATCAGGAGAACATGAAGCGAAAGGAGGTACGCCCTGAATTTCATCGTCGAAGCCTTTCGAAGACGCTGCGCCTCTGCGTCGAACAGTTCTCCGCCTTAGATTCTCTCTCCGAAGAGGCTAACCTTGCGCCGCCTCTTTCCACATCATGTTCTCCTGTTACAAAGCTCAATTTAGAGCGTTCAGAAAATTTTGGCCAGATTTTAGCAGATGTATCAGGAGAACATGAAGCGAAAGGAGGTACGCCCTGAATTTCATCGTCGAAGCCTTTCGAAGACGCTGCGCCTCTGCGTCGAACAGTTCTCCGCCTTAGATTCTCTCTCCGAAGACGCTAACCTTGCGCCGCCTCTTTCCACATCATGTTCTCCTGTTACAAAGCTCAATTTAGAGCGTTCAGAAAATTTTGGCCAGATTTTAGCAGATGTATCAGGAGAACATGAAGCGAAAGGAGGTACGCCCTGAATTTCATCGTCGAAGCCTTTCGAAGACGCTGCGCCTCTGCGTCGAACAGTTCTCCGCCTTAGATTCTCTCTCCGAAGACGCTAACCTTGCGCCGCCTCTTTCGACATCATGTGCTCCTGTTACAATCTCAATTTTGGAGCGTTCAGAAAATTTTGGCCAGATTTTAGCAGATGTATCAGGAGAACATGAAGCGAAAGGAGGTACGCCCTGAATATCATCGTCGAAGCCTTTCGAAGACGCTGCGCCTCTGCGTCGAACAGTTCTCCGCCTTAGATTCTCTCTCCGAAGACGCTAACCTTGCGCCGCCTCTTTCCACATCATGTTCTCCTGTTACAAAGCTCAATTTAGAGCGTTCAGAAAATTTTGGCCAGATTTTAGCAGATGTATCAGGAGAACATGAAGCGAAAGGAGGTACGCCCTGAATTTCATCGTCGAAGCCTTTCGAAGACGCTGCGCCTCTGCGTCGAACAGTTCTCCGCCTTAGATTCTCTCTCCGAAGACGCTAACCTTGCGCCGCCTCTTTCCACATCATGTTCTCCTGTTACAATCTCAATTTTGGAGCGTTCAGAAAATTTTGGCCAGATTTTAGCAGATGTATCAGGAGAACATGAAGCGAAAGGAGGTACGCCCTGAATTTCATCGTCGAAGCCTTTCGAAGACGCTGCGCCTCTGCGTCGAACAGTTCTCCGCCTTAGATTCTCTCTCCGAAGACGCTAACCTTGCGCCGCCTCTTTCCACATCATGTGCTCCTGTCACAAAGCTCAATTTAGAGCATTCAGAAAATTTTGGCCAGATTTTAGCAGATGTATCAGGAGAACATGAAGCGAAAGGAGGTACGCCCTGAATTTCATCGTCGAAGCCTTTCGAAGACGCTGCGCCTCTGCGTCGAACAGTTCTCCGCCTTAGATTCTCTCTCCGAAGACGCTAACCTTGCGCCGCCTCTTTCCACATCATGTTCTCCTGTTACAATCTCAATTTTGGAGCGTTCAGAAAATTTTGGCCAGATTTTAGCAGATGTATCAGGAGAACATGAAGCGAAAGGAGGTACGCCCTGAATTTCATCGTCGAAGCCTTTCGAAGACGCTGCGCCTCTGCGTCGAACAGTTCTCCGCCTTAGATTCTCTCTCCGAAGACGCTAACCTTGCGCCGCCTCTTTCCACATCATGTGCTCCTGTTACAAAGCTCAATTTAGAGCGTTCAGAAAATTTTGGCCAGATTTTAGCAGATGTATCAGGAGAACATGAAGCGAAAGGAGGTACGCCCTGAATTTCATCGTCGAAGCCTTTCGAAGACGCTGCGCCTCTGCGTCGAACAGTTCTCCGCCTTAGATTCTCTCTCCGAAGACGCTAACCTTGCGCCGCCTCTTTCCACATCATGTTCTCCTGTTACAATCTCAATTTTGGAGCGTTCAGAAAATTTTGGCCAGATTTTAGCAGATGTATCAGGAGAACATGAAGCGAAAGGAGGTACGCCCTGAATTTCATCGTCGAAGCCTTTCGAAGACGCTGCGCCTCTGCGTCGAACAGTTCTCCGCCTTAGATTCTCTCTCCGAAGACGCTAACCTTGCGCCGCCTCTTTCCACATCATGTGCTCCTGTCACAAAGCTCAATTTAGAGCATTCAGAAAATTTTGGCCAGATTTTAGCAGATGTATCAGGAGAACATGAAGCGAAAGGAGGTACGCCCTGAATTTCATCGTCGAAGCCTTTCGAAGACGCTGCGCCTCTGCGTCGAACAGTTCTCCGCCTTAGATTCTCTCTCCGAAGACGCTAACCTTGCGCCGCCTCTTTCCACATCATGTTCTCCTGTTACAATCTCAATTTTGGAGCGTTCAGAAAATTTTGGCCAGATTTTAGCAGATGTATCGGGAGAACATGAAGCGAAAGGAGGTACGCCCTGAATTTCATCGTCGAAGCCTTTCGAAGACGCTGCGCCTCTGCGTCGAACAGTTCTCCGCCTTAGATTCTCTCTCCGAAGACGCTAACCTTGCGCCGCCTCTTTCCACATCATGTGCTCCTGTTACAAAGCTCAATTTAGAGCGTTCAGAAAATTTTGGCCAGGTTTTAGCAGATGTATCAGGAGAACATGAAGCGAAAGGAGGTACGCCCTGAATTTCATCGTCGAAGCCTTTCGAAGACGCTGCGCCTCTGCGTCGAACAGTTCTCCGCCTTAGATTCTCTCTCCGAAGACGCTAACCTTGCGCCGCCTCTTTCGACATCATGTGCTCCTGTTACAATCTCAATTTTGGAGCGTTCAGAAAATTTTGGCCAGATTTTAGCAGATGTATCAGGAGAACATGAAGCGAAAGGAGGTACGCCCTGAATATCATCGTCGAAGCCTTTCGAAGACGCTGCGCCTCTGCGTCGAACAGTTCTCCGCCTTAGATTCTCTCTCCGAAGACGCTAACCTTGCGCCGCCTCTTTCCACATCATGTTCTCCTGTTACAAAGCTCAATTTAGAGCGTTCAGAAAATTTTGGCCAGATTTTAGCAGATGTATCAGGAGAACATGAAGCGAAAGGAGGTACGCCCTGAATTTCATCGTCGAAGCCTTTCGAAGACGCTGCGCCTCTGCGTCGAACAGTTCTCCGCCTTAGATTCTCTCTCCGAAGACGCTAACCTTGCGCCGCCTCTTTCCACATCATGTTCTCCTGTTACAATCTCAATTTTGGAGCGTTCAGAAAATTTTGGCCAGATTTTAGCAGATGTATCAGGAGAACATGAAGCGAAAGGAGGTACGCCCTGAATTTCATCGTCGAAGCCTTTCGAAGACGCTGCGCCTCTGCGTCGAACAGTTCTCCGCCTTAGATTCTCTCTCCGAAGACGCTAACCTTGCGCCGCCTCTTTCCACATCATGTGCTCCTGTCACAAAGCTCAATTTAGAGCATTCAGAAAATTTTGGCCAGATTTTAGCAGATGTATCAGGAGAACATGAAGCGAAAGGAGGTACGCCCTGAATTTCATCGTCGAAGCCTTTCGAAGACGCTGCGCCTCTGCGTCGAACAGTTCTCCGCCTTAGATTCTCTCTCCGAAGACGCTAACCTTGCGCCGCCTCTTTCCACATCATGTTCTCCTGTTACAATCTCAATTTTGGAGCGTTCAGAAAATTTTGGCCAGATTTTAGCAGATGTATCAGGAGAACATGAAGCGAAAGGAGGTACGCCCTGAATTTCATCGTCGAAGCCTTTCGAAGACGCTGCGCCTCTGCGTCGAACAGTTCTCCGCCTTAGATTCTCTCTCCGAAGAGGCTAACCTTGCGCCGCCTCTTTCCACATCATGTTCTCCTGTTACAAAGCTCAATTTAGAGCGTTCAGAAAATTTTGGCCAGATTTTAGCAGATGTATCAGGAGAACATGAAGCGAAAGGAGGTACGCCCTGAATTTCATCGTCGAAGCCTTTCGAAGACGCTGCGCCTCTGCGTCGAACAGTTCTCCGCCTTAGATTCTCTCTCCGAAGACGCTAACCTTGCGCCGCCTCTTTCCACATCATGTTCTCCTGTTACAAAGCTCAATTTAGAGCGTTCAGAAAATTTTGGCCAGATTTTAGCAGATGTATCAGGAGAACATGAAGCGAAAGGAGGTACGCCCTGAATTTCATCGTCGAAGCCTTTCGAAGACGCTGCGCCTCTGCGTCGAACAGTTCTCCGCCTTAGATTCTCTCTCCGAAGACGCTAACCTTGCGCCGCCTCTTTCGACATCATGTGCTCCTGTTACAATCTCAATTTTGGAGCGTTCAGAAAATTTTGGCCAGATTTTAGCAGATGTATCAGGAGAACATGAAGCGAAAGGAGGTACGCCCTGAATATCATCGTCGAAGCCTTTCGAAGACGCTGCGCCTCTGCGTCGAACAGTTCTCCGCCTTAGATTCTCTCTCCGAAGACGCTAACCTTGCGCCGCCTCTTTCCACATCATGTTCTCCTGTTACAAAGCTCAATTTAGAGCGTTCAGAAAATTTTGGCCAGATTTTAGCAGATGTATCAGGAGAACATGAAGCGAAAGGAGGTACGCCCTGAATTTCATCGTCGAAGCCTTTCGAAGACGCTGCGCCTCTGCGTCGAACAGTTCTCCGCCTTAGATTCTCTCTCCGAAGACGCTAACCTTGCGCCGCCTCTTTCCACATCATGTTCTCCTGTTACAATCTCAATTTTGGAGCGTTCAGAAAATTTTGGCCAGATTTTAGCAGATGTATCAGGAGAACATGAAGCGAAAGGAGGTACGCCCTGAATTTCATCGTCGAAGCCTTTCGAAGACGCTGCGCCTCTGCGTCGAACAGTTCTCCGCCTTAGATTCTCTCTCCGAAGACGCTAACCTTGCGCCGCCTCTTTCCACATCATGTGCTCCTGTCACAAAGCTCAATTTAGAGCATTCAGAAAATTTTGGCCAGATTTTAGCAGATGTATCAGGAGAACATGAAGCGAAAGGAGGTACGCCCTGAATTTCATCGTCGAAGCCTTTCGAAGACGCTGCGCCTCTGCGTCGAACAGTTCTCCGCCTTAGATTCTCTCTCCGAAGACGCTAACCTTGCGCCGCCTCTTTCCACATCATGTTCTCCTGTTACAATCTCAATTTTGGAGCGTTCAGAAAATTTTGGCCAGATTTTAGCAGATGTATCAGGAGAACATGAAGCGAAAGGAGGTACGCCCTGAATTTCATCGTCGAAGCCTTTCGAAGACGCTGCGCCTCTGCGTCGAACAGTTCTCCGCCTTAGATTCTCTCTCCGAAGACGCTAACCTTGCGCCGCCTCTTTCCACATCATGTTCTCCTGTTACAAAGCTCAATTTACAGCGTTCAGAAAATTTTGGCCAGATTTTAGCAGATGTATCAGGAGAACATGAAGCGAAAGGAGGTACGCCCTGAATTTCATCGTCGAAGCCTTTCGAAGACGCTGCGCCTCTGCGTCGATCAGTTCTCCGCCTTAGATTCTCTCTCCGAAGAGGCTAACCTTGCGCCGCCTCTTTCCACATCATGTTCTCCTGTTACAAAGCTCAATTTAGAGCGTTCAGAAAATTTTGGCCAGGTTTTAGCAGATGTATCAGGAGAACATGAAGCGAAAGGAGGTACGCCCTGAATTTCATCGTCGAAGCCTTTCGAAGACGCTGCGCCTCTGCGTCGAACAGTTCTCCGCCTTAGATTCTCTCTCCGAAGACGCTAACCTTGCGCCGCCTCTTTCCACATCATGTTCTCCTGTTACAATCTCAATTTTGGAGCGTTCAGAAAATTTTGGCCAGATTTTAGCAGATGTATCAGGAGAACATGAAGCGAAAGGAGGTACGCCCTGAATTTCATCGTCGAAGCCTTTCGAAGACGCTGCGCCTCTGCGTCGAACAGTTCTCCGCCTTAGATTCTCTCTCCGAAGACGCTAACCTTGCGCCGCCTCTTTCCACATCATGTGCTCCTGTCACAAAGCTCAATTTAGAGCATTCAGAAAATTTTGGCCAGATTTTAGCAGATGTATCAGGAGAACATGAAGCGAAAGGAGGTACGCCCTGAATTTCATCGTCGAAGCCTTTCGAAGACGCTGCGCCTCTGCGTCGAACAGTTCTCCGCCTTAGATTCTCTCTCCGAAGACGCTAACCTTGCGCCGCCTCTTTCCACATCATGTTCTCCTGTTACAATCTCAATTTTGGAGCGTTCAGAAAATTTTGGCCAGATTTTAGCAGATGTATCAGGAGAACATGAAGCGAAAGGAGGTACGCCCTGAATTTCATCGTCGAAGCCTTTCGAAGACGCTGCGCCTCTGCGTCGAACAGTTCTCCGCCTTAGATTCTCTCTCCGAAGACGCTAACCTTGCGCCGCCTCTTTCCACATCATGTGCTCCTGTTACAAAGCTCAATTTAGAGCGTTCAGAAAATTTTGGCCAGGTTTTAGCAGATGTATCAGGAGAACATGAAGCGAAAGGAGGTACGCCCTGAATTTCATCGTCGAAGCCTTTCGAAGACGCTGCGCCTCTGCGTCGAACAGTTCTCCGCCTTAGATTCTCTCTCCGAAGACGCTAACCTTGCGCCGCCTCTTTCCACATCATGTTCTCCTGTTACAATCTCAATTTTGGAGCGTTCAGAAAATTTTGGCCAGATTTTAGCAGATGTATCAGGAGAACATGAAGCGAAAGGAGGTACGCCCTGAATTTCATCGTCGAAGCCTTTCGAAGACGCTGCGCCTCTGCGTCGAACAGTTCTCCGCCTTAGATTCTCTCTCCGAAGACGCTAACCTTGCGCCGCCTCTTTCGACATCATGTGCTCCTGTTACAATCTCAATTTTGGAGCGTTCAGAAAATTTTGGCCAGATTTTAGCAGATGTATCAGGAGAACATGAAGCGAAAGGAGGTACGCCCTGAATATCATCGTCGAAGCCTTTCGAAGACGCTGCGCCTCTGCGTCGAACAGTTCTCCGCCTTAGATTCTCTCTCCGAAGACGCTAACCTTGCGCCGCCTCTTTCCACATCATGTTCTCCTGTTACAAAGCTCAATTTAGAGCGTTCAGAAAATTTTGGCCAGATTTTAGCAGATGTATCAGGAGAACATGAAGCGAAAGGAGGTACGCCCTGAATTTCATCGTCGAAGCCTTTCGAAGACGCTGCGCCTCTGCGTCGAACAGTTCTCCGCCTTAGATTCTCTCTCCGAAGACGCTAACCTTGCGCCGCCTCTTTCCACATCATGTTCTCCTGTTACAATCTCAATTTTGGAGCGTTCAGAAAATTTTGGCCAGATTTTAGCAGATGTATCAGGAGAACATGAAGCGAAAGGAGGTACGCCCTGAATTTCATCGTCGAAGCCTTTCGAAGACGCTGCGCCTCTGCGTCGAACAGTTCTCCGCCTTAGATTCTCTCTCCGAAGACGCTAACCTTGCGCCGCCTCTTTCCACATCATGTGCTCCTGTCACAAAGCTCAATTTAGAGCATTCAGAAAATTTTGGCCAGATTTTAGCAGATGTATCAGGAGAACATGAAGCGAAAGGAGGTACGCCCTGAATTTCATCGTCGAAGCCTTTCGAAGACGCTGCGCCTCTGCGTCGAACAGTTCTCCGCCTTAGATTCTCTCTCCGAAGACGCTAACCTTGCGCCGCCTCTTTCCACATCATGTTCTCCTGTTACAATCTCAATTTTGGAGCGTTCAGAAAATTTTGGCCAGATTTTAGCAGATGTATCAGGAGAACATGAAGCGAAAGGAGGTACGCCCTGAATTTCATCGTCGAAGCCTTTCGAAGACGCTGCGCCTCTGCGTCGAACAGTTCTCCGCCTTAGATTCTCTCTCCGAAGACGCTAACCTTGCGCCGCCTCTTTCCACATCATGTGCTCCTGTTACAAAGCTCAATTTAGAGCGTTCAGAAAATTTTGGCCAGATTTTAGCAGATGTATCAGGAGAACATGAAGCGAAAGGAGGTACGCCCTGAATTTCATCGTCGAAGCCTTTCGAAGACGCTGCGCCTCTGCGTCGAACAGTTCTCCGCCTTAGATTCTCTCTCCGAAGACGCTAACCTTGCGCCGCCTCTTTCCACATCATGTTCTCCTGTTACAAAGCTCAATTTACAGCGTTCAGAAAATTTTGGCCAGATTTTAGCAGATGTATCAGGAGAACATGAAGCGAAAGGAGGTACGCCCTGAATTTCATCGTCGAAGCCTTTCGAAGACGCTGCGCCTCTGCGTCGATCAGTTCTCCGCCTTAGATTCTCTCTCCGAAGAGGCTAACCTTGCGCCGCCTCTTTCCACATCATGTTCTCCTGTTACAAAGCTCAATTTAGAGCGTTCAGAAAATTTTGGCCAGGTTTTAGCAGATGTATCAGGAGAACATGAAGCGAAAGGAGGTACGCCCTGAATTTCATCGTCGAAGCCTTTCGAAGACGCTGCGCCTCTGCGTCGAACAGTTCTCCGCCTTAGATTCTCTCTCCGAAGACGCTAACCTTGCGCCGCCTCTTTCCACATCATGTTTTCCTGTTACAATCTCAATTTTGGAGCGTTCAGAAAATTTTGGCCAGATTTTAGCAGATGTATCAGGAGAACATGAAGCGAAAGGAGGTACGCCCTGAATTTCATCGTCGAAGCCTTTCGAAGACGCTGCGCCTCTGCGTCGAACAGTTCTCCGCCTTAGATTCTCTCTCCGAAGACGCTAACCTTGCGCCGCCTCTTTCCACATCATGTGCTCCTGTCACAAAGCTCAATTTAGAGCATTCAGAAAATTTTGGCCAGATTTTAGCAGATGTATCAGGAGAACATGAAGCGAAAGGAGGTACGCCCTGAATTTCATCGTCGAAGCCTTTCGAAGACGCTGCGCCTCTGCGTCGAACAGTTCTCCGCCTTAGATTCTCTCTCCGAAGACGCTAACCTTGCGCCGCCTCTTTCCACATCATGTTCTCCTGTTACAATCTCAATTTTGGAGCGTTCAGAAAATTTTGGCCAGATTTTAGCAGATGTATCAGGAGAACATGAAGCGAAAGGAGGTACGCCCTGAATTTCATCGTCGAAGCCTTTCGAAGACGCTGCGCCTCTGCGTCGAACAGTTCTCCGCCTTAGATTCTCTCTCCGAAGACGCTAACCTTGCGCCGCCTCTTTCCACATCATGTGCTCCTGTTACAAAGCTCAATTTAGAGCGTTCAGAAAATTTTGGCCAGGTTTTAGCAGATGTATCAGGAGAACATGAAGCGAAAGGAGGTACGCCCTGAATTTCATCGTCGAAGCCTTTCGAAGACGCTGCGCCTCTGCGTCGAACAGTTCTCCGCCTTAGATTCTCTCTCCGAAGACGCTAACCTTGCGCCGCCTCTTTCCACATCATGTTCTCCTGTTACAATCTCAATTTTGGAGCGTTCAGAAAATTTTGGCCAGATTTTAGCAGATGTATCAGGAGAACATGAAGCGAAAGGAGGTACGCCCTGAATTTCATCGTCGAAGCCTTTCGAAGACGCTGCGCCTCTGCGTCGAACAGTTCTCCGCCTTAGATTCTCTCTCCGAAGACGCTAACCTTGCGCCGCCTCTTTCCACATCATGTGCTCCTGTCACAAAGCTCAATTTAGAGCATTCAGAAAATTTTGGCCAGATTTTAGCAGATGTATCAGGAGAACATGAAGCGAAAGGAGGTACGCCCTGAATGTCATCGTCGAAGCCTTTCGAAGACGCTGCGCCTCTGCGTCGAACAGTTCTCCGCCTTAGATTCTCTCTCCGAAGACGCTAACCTTGCGCCGCCTCTTTCCACATCATGTGCTCCTGTTACAATCTCAATTTTGGAGCGTTCAGTAAATTTTGGCCAGATTTTAGCAGATGTATCAGGAGAACATGAAGCGAAAGGAGGTACGCCCTGAATTTCATCGTCGAAGCCTTTCGAAGACGCTGCGCCTCTGCGTCGATCAGTTCTCCGCCTTAGATTCTCTCTCCGAAGAGGCTAACCTTGCGCCGCCTCTTTCCACATCATGTTCTCCTGTTACAAAGCTCAATTTAGAGCGTTCAGAAAATTTTGGCCAGATTTTAGCAGATGTATCAGGAGAACATGAAGCGAAAGGAGGTACGCCCTGAATTTCATCGTCGAAGCCTTTCGAAGACGCTGCGCCTCTGCGTCGAACAGTTCTCCGCCTTAGATTCTCTCTCCGAAGACGCTAACCTTGCGCCGCCTCTTTCCACATCATGTGCTCCTGTCACAAAGCTCAATTTAGAGCATTCAGAAAATTTTGGCCAGATTTTAGCAGATGTATCAGGAGAACATGAAGCGAAAGGAGGTACGCCCTGAATTTCATCGTCGAAGCCTTTCGAAGACGCTGCGCCTCTGCGTCGAACAGTTCTCCGCCTTAGATTCTCTCTCCGAAGACGCTAACCTTGCGCCGCCTCTTTCCACATCATGTTCTCCTGTTACAATCTCAATTTTGGAGCGTTCAGAAAATTTTGGCCAGATTTTAGCAGATGTATCAGGAGAACATGAAGCGAAAGGAGGTACGCCCTGAATTTCATCGTCGAAGCCTTTCGAAGACGCTGCGCCTCTGCGTCGATCAGTTCTCCGCCTTAGATTCTCTCTCCGAAGACGCTAACCTTGCGCCGCCTCTTTCCACATCATGTTCTCCTGTTACAAAGCTCAATTTAGAGCGTTCAGAAAATTTTGGCCAGGTTTTAGCAGATGTATCAGGAGAACATGAAGCGAAAGGAGGTACGCCCTGAATTTCATCGTCGAAGCCTTTCGAAGACGCTGCGCCTCTGCGTCGAACAGTTCTCCGCCTTAGATTCTCTCTCCGAAGACGCTAACCTTGCGCCGCCTCTTTCCACATCATGTTCTCCTGTTACAATCTCAATTTAGAGCGTTCAGAAAATTTTGGCCAGATTTTAGCAGATGTATCAGGAGAACATGAAGCGAAAGGAGGTACGCCCTGAATTTCATCGTCGAAGCCTTTCGAAGACGCTGCGCCTCTGCGTCGAACAGTTCTCCGCCTTAGATTCTCTCTCCGAAGAGGCTAACCTTGCGCCGCCTCTTTCCACATCATGTTCTCCTGTTACAAAGCTCAATTTAGAGCGTTCAGAAAATTTTGGCCAGATTTTAGCAGATGTATCAGGAGAACATGAAGCGAAAGGAGGTACGCCCTGAATTTCATCGTCGAAGCCTTTCGAAGACGCTGCGCCTCTGCGTCGAACAGTTCTCCGCCTTAGATTCTCTCTCCGAAGAGGCTAACCTTGCGCCGCCTCTTTCCACATCATGTTCTCCTGTTACAAAGCTCAATTTAGAGCGTTCAGAAAATTTTGGCCAGATTTTAGCAGATGTATCAGGAGAACATGAAGCGAAAGGAGGTACGCCCTGAATTTCATCGTCGAAGCCTTTCGAAGACGCTGCGCCTCTGCGTCGAACAGTTCTCCGCCTTAGATTCTCTCTCCGAAGACGCTAACCTTGCGCCGCCTCTTTCCACATCATGTGCTCCTGTCACAAAGCTCAATTTAGAGCATTCAGAAAATTTTGGCCAGATTTTAGCAGATGTATCAGGAGAACATGAAGCGAAAGGAGGTACGCCCTGAATTTCATCGTCGAAGCCTTTCGAAGACGCTGCGCCTCTGCGTCGAACAGTTCTCCGCCTTAGATTCTCTCTCCGAAGACGCTAACCTTGCGCCGCCTCTTTCCACATCATGTTCTCCTGTTACAATCTCAATTTTGGAGCGTTCAGAAAATTTTGGCCAGATTTTAGCAGATGTATCAGGAGAACATGAAGCGAAAGGAGGTACGCCCTGAATTTCATCGTCGAAGCCTTTCGAAGACGCTGCGCCTCTGCGTCGAACAGTTCTCCGCCTTAGATTCTCTCTCCGAAGACGCTAACCTTGCGCCGCCTCTTTCCACATCATGTTCTCCTGTTACAAAGCTCAATTTACAGCGTTCAGAAAATTTTGGCCAGATTTTAGCAGATGTATCAGGAGAACATGAAGCGAAAGGAGGTACGCCCTGAATTTCATCGTCGAAGCCTTTCGAAGACGCTGCGCCTCTGCGTCGATCAGTTCTCCGCCTTAGATTCTCTCTCCGAAGACGCTAACCTTGCGCCGCCTCTTTCCACATCATGTTCTCCTGTTACAAAGCTCAATTTAGAGCGTTCAGAAAATTTTGGCCAGGTTTTAGCAGATGTATCAGGAGAACATGAAGCGAAAGGAGGTACGCCCTGAATTTCATCGTCGAAGCCTTTCGAAGACGCTGCGCCTCTGCGTCGAACAGTTCTCCGCCTTAGATTCTCTCTCCGAAGACGCTAACCTTGCGCCGCCTCTTTCCACATCATGTTCTCCTGTTACAATCTCAATTTTGGAGCGTTCAGAAAATTTTGGCCAGATTTTAGCAGATGTATCAGGAGAACATGAAGCGAAAGGAGGTACGCCCTGAATTTCATCGTCGAAGCCTTTCGAAGACGCTGCGCCTCTGCGTCGAACAGTTCTCCGCCTTAGATTCTCTCTCCGAAGACGCTAACCTTGCGCCGCCTCTTTCCACATCATGTTCTCCTGTTACAATCTCAATTTAGAGCGTTCAGAAAATTTTGGCCAGATTTTAGCAGATGTATCAGGAGAACATGAAGCGAAAGGAGGTACGCCCTGAATTTCATCGTCGAAGCCTTTCGAAGACGCTGCGCCTCTGCGTCGAACAGTTCTCCGCCTTAGATTCTCTCTCCGAAGAGGCTAACCTTGCGCCGCCTCTTTCCACATCATGTTCTCCTGTTACAAAGCTCAATTTAGAGCGTTCAGAAAATTTTGGCCAGATTTTAGCAGATGTATCAGGAGAACATGAAGCGAAAGGAGGTACGCCCTGAATTTCATCGTCGAAGCCTTTCGAAGACGCTGCGCCTCTGCGTCGAACAGTTCTCCGCCTTAGATTCTCTCTCCGAAGAGGCTAACCTTGCGCCGCCTCTTTCCACATCATGTGCTCCTGTCACAAAGCTCAATTTAGAGCATTCAGAAAATTTTGGCCAGATTTTAGCAGATGTATCAGGAGAACATGAAGCGAAAGGAGGTACGCCCTGAATTTCATCGTCGAAGCCTTTCGAAGACGCTGCGCCTCTGCGTCGAACAGTTCTCCGCCTTAGATTCTCTCTCCGAAGACGCTAACCTTGCGCCGCCTCTTTCCACATCATGTTCTCCTGTTACAATCTCAATTTTGGAGCGTTCAGAAAATTTTGGCCAGATTTTAGCAGATGTATCAGGAGAACATGAAGCGAAAGGAGGTACGCCCTGAATTTCATCGTCGAAGCCTTTCGAAGACGCTGCGCCTCTGCGTCGATCAGTTCTCCGCCTTAGATTCTCTCTCCGAAGACGCTAACCTTGCGCCGCCTCTTTCCACATCATGTTCTCCTGTTACAAAGCTCAATTTAGAGCGTTCAGAAAATTTTGGCCAGGTTTTAGCAGATGTATCAGGAGAACATGAAGCGAAAGGAGGTACGCCCTGAATTTCATCGTCGAAGCCTTTCGAAGACGCTGCGCCTCTGCGTCGAACAGTTCTCCGCCTTAGATTCTCTCTCCGAAGACGCTAACCTTGCGCCGCCTCTTTCCACATCATGTTCTCCTGTTACAATCTCAATTTTGGAGCGTTCAGAAAATTTTGGCCAGATTTTAGCAGATGTATCAGGAGAACATGAAGCGAAAGGAGGTACGCCCTGAATTTCATCGTCGAAGCCTTTCGAAGACGCTGCGCCTCTGCGTCGAACAGTTCTCCGCCTTAGATTCTCTCTCCGAAGACGCTAACCTTGCGCCGCCTCTTTCCACATCATGTTCTCCTGTTACAATCTCAATTTAGAGCGTTCAGAAAATTTTGGCCAGATTTTAGCAGATGTATCAGGAGAACATGAAGCGAAAGGAGGTACGCCCTGAATTTCATCGTCGAAGCCTTTCGAAGACGCTGCGCCTCTGCGTCGAACAGTTCTCCGCCTTAGATTCTCTCTCCGAAGAGGCTAACCTTGCGCCGCCTCTTTCCACATCATGTTCTCCTGTTACAAAGCTCAATTTAGAGCGTTCAGAAAATTTTGGCCAGATTTTAGCAGATGTATCAGGAGAACATGAAGCGAAAGGAGGTACGCCCTGAATTTCATCGTCGAAGCCTTTCGAAGACGCTGCGCCTCTGCGTCGAACAGTTCTCCGCCTTAGATTCTCTCTCCGAAGACGCTAACCTTGCGCCGCCTCTTTCCACATCATGTTCTCCTGTTACAAAGCTCAATTTACAGCGTTCAGAAAATTTTGGCCAGATTTTAGCAGATGTATCAGGAGAACATGAAGCGAAAGGAGGTACGCCCTGAATTTCATCGTCGAAGCCTTTCGAAGACGCTGCGCCTCTGCGTCGATCAGTTCTCCGCCTTAGATTCTCTCTCCGAAGACGCTAACCTTGCGCCGCCTCTTTCCACATCATGTTCTCCTGTTACAAAGCTCAATTTAGAGCGTTCAGAAAATTTTGGCCAGATTTTAGCAGATGTATCAGGAGAACATGAAGCGAAAGGAGGTACGCCCTGAATTTCATCGTCGAAGCCTTTCGAAGACGCTGCGCCTCTGCGTCGAACAGTTCTCCGCCTTAGATTCTCTCTCCGAAGAGGCTAACCTTGCGCCGCCTCTTTCCACATCATGTTCTCCTGTTACAAAGCTCAATTTAGAGCGTTCAGAAAATTTTGGCCAGATTTTAGCAGATGTATCAGGAGAACATGAAGCGAAAGGAGGTACGCCCTGAATTTCATCGTCGAAGCCTTTCGAAGACGCTGCGCCTCTGCGTCGAACAGTTCTCCGCCTTAGATTCTCTCTCCGAAGACGCTAACCTTGCGCCGCCTCTTTCCACATCATGTTCTCCTGTTACAAAGCTCAATTTACAGCGTTCAGAAAATTTTGGCCAGATTTTAGCAGATGTATCAGGAGAACATGAAGCGAAAGGAGGTACGCCCTGAATTTCATCGTCGAAGCCTTTCGAAGACGCTGCGCCTCTGCGTCGATCAGTTCTCCGCCTTAGATTCTCTCTCCGAAGACGCTAACCTTGCGCCGCCTCTTTCCACATCATGTTCTCCTGTTACAAAGCTCAATTTAGAGCGTTCAGAAAATTTTGGCCAGGTTTTAGCAGATGTATCAGGAGAACATGAAGCGAAAGGAGGTACGCCCTGAATTTCATCGTCGAAGCCTTTCGAAGACGCTGCGCCTCTGCGTCGAACAGTTCTCCGCCTTAGATTCTCTCTCCGAAGACGCTAACCTTGCGCCGCCTCTTTCCACATCATGTTCTCCTGTTACAATCTCAATTTTGGAGCGTTCACAAAATTTTGGCCAGATTTTAGCAGATGTATCAGGAGAACATGAAGCGAAAGGAGGTACGCCCTGAATTTCATCGTCGAAGCCTTTCTAAGACGCTGCGCCTCTGCGTCGAACAGTTCTCCGCCTTAGATTCTCTCTCCGAAGACGCTAACCTTGCGCCGCCTCTTTCCACATCATGTGCTCCTGTTACAAAGCTCAATTTAGAGCGTTCAGAAAATTTTGGCCAGGTTTTAGCAGATGTATCAGGAGAACATGAAGCGAAAGGAGGTACGCCCTGAATTTCATCGTCGAAGCCTTTCGAAGACGCTGCGCCTCTGCGTCGAACAGTTCTCCGCCTTAGATTCTCTCTCCGAAGACGCTAACCTTGCGCCGCCTCTTTCCACATCATGTTCTCCTGTTACAATCTCAATTTTGGAGCGTTCAGAAAATTTTGGCCAGATTTTAGCAGATGTATCAGGAGAACATGAAGCGAAAGGAGGTACGCCCTGAATTTCATCGTCGAAGCCTTTCTAAGACGCTGCGCCTCTGCGTCGAACAGTTCTCCGCCTTAGATTCTCTCTCCGAAGACGCTAACCTTGCGCCGCCTCTTTCCACATCATGTGCTCCTGTTACAATCTCAATTTTGGAGCGTTCAGAAAATTTTGGCCAGATTTTAGCAGATGTATCAGGAGAACATGAAGCGAAAGGAGGTACGCCCTGAATTTCATCGTCGAAGCCTTTCTAAGACGCTGCGCCTCTGCGTCGAACAGTTCTCCGCCTTAGATTCTCTCTCCGAAGACGCTAACCTTGCGCCGCCTCTTTCCACATCATGTGCTCCTGTTACAATCTCAATTTTGGAGCGTTCAGAAAATTTTGGCCAGATTTTAGCAGATGTATCAGGAGAACATGAAGCGAAAGGAGGTACGCCCTGAATTTCATCGTCGAAGCCTTTCGAAGACGCTGCGCCTCTGCGTCGAACAGTTCTCCGCCTTAGATTCTCTCTCCGAAGACGCTAACCTTGCGCCGCCTCTTTCCACATCATGTTCTCCTGTTACAATCTCAATTTTGGAGCGTTCAGAAAATTTTGGCCAGATTTTAGCAGATGTATCAGGAGAACATGAAGCGAAAGGAGGTACGCCCTGAACTTCACCATTGAAGGCGTTGCCTTAAAGTAGCGAACGAGAGCTGTGCCTTCGAAAGGCCTTTTACCATGGATATCACAGGTTTGGAAGTTGGATAGGAATTTGTAAAAGGTATTTGTAACTAATTATACAGTTCTTTTCCAATTTTTGTCCACTTTATTTGCATAAAAGGCCGTTTTTACAGTGTTACAATATTGTATTATTATTATGTATAAAATATATAATTTCATTTCACTTTATGTTCATTGTTGAGGTTGACAGCTTTCCATCGTTTGTCACATTTAATGTTCCTGTCCACGGAGGAATGTTCCCAAGATTAATCTGCAACAAGAAAAAAAATATTTTCATTAATCTGATTTGTCTATTAAGTATAGACCGCGCGTTTTGCCAAACTATTTCGCTTCTGTATTGAAAACGAAACAAGACTTACCACTTCTGCCGACGCTTTCCGAAGGAACAATGTCTGCTGCATCGCGTGGGATGGTCAGATTTCGTCTCAGACCCTTAGTTTTGGAAATAAATTGAAGGATATCCGCAAAAATTGGTGCATTTCGGGTGTCCTTTTCCCTTTGATCGTTGTTTAAAAATATTTAAATGTTCATAATGCAATAATAACTTATATCGTTATATTCGGGAGGGTTCATAGAATAATTTGACGCAACGAACAATCGAATAACTATTACCGTTTCGACACAAAAAATGTTCAAAGTTGAAACTTGAAAAAAAAAAAATTGCAATATCTTGAGTAAATATTAACGTATCGCAAAGTGGCGAAGTTTGTTTCAAAATCAAAGAACTTTTGATAGAAATGAGATAGAGTGATGATTTTTTTTAAAATTAAAGCTGAAAGATTGCAGAATAAGGGAAAATTAATGAAATTATGGTACGAACGTTTTTTACCATTGAAAATCTGTGTTAAACTTGAAATTTTACAACACAAATATGTTTTGTCCAATACCATGTTCGGTTAGAATTTTTTCTTGACATATTGTAGATCATTTCCTATAGATTTTGTCGCGCAGATTTCAAATCCGTTCGCAAAATTTGTTTACTACCTCAGGATTTTGAAAAAAAATCGATTTGAAGTTTAACACAGATTTTCAAAGGTAAAAAACGTTCGTATAAAAATTTAATTAATTTTCCCTTATTCTGTAATCTTTCAACTTTAATTTAAAAAAAAAATCATCAGTCTATCTCATTTCTATCAAAAGTTCTTTGATTATGAAACACACTTCGTCGCTTTGCCCCACTGTGCGGCGCGGTGTTGAGCCCGTATCGCGAACAGAGCCCTAATTCCCAGTGTTCGTTTCTCGCTTCTTTCTGGCCGAAGGGGGGAGCGAGATGGAACGCTTTGCCTGCGCGACGGCCGCGAAGGCAAAGGACGGAGTTGTCAGGCGTCCGAAAGACGGAGCGAGACAAAACATCATCCCGTCGTCTATCTCGTACCGCCCTCGCTCGCTTTCAGTGCCTCTCGCTCGCTCTCGCTTTCCCGGACAAGAGTGAGACAGAAGTGGTGGGAATAGCGAAAAGTCCACATCGTTTACACCAAATCGAGCCCGTAACGAGACAGTACTGTAGTATCTTTTATTTGAGTTTATCCAGACAATATCTTTGCCCATTTCTGTTCTCCAGCCGCTTCGCCGTGATTCATTCAAGCCTCCCTTACGACAAAATAGTAATAGGGGAAATGCGGCAACAGCGCGATTCGACTCTCGATACATCTCGGCAACTATGTCTTTCCTACATTTATCGGCTAGATTGGACTTCCACCGGTTTTGATGGTACAATCCACGAATATACCATCAACGCCGGTGACGGAGAATCCTTGAAGCTTCATTCTGTCATTTCTTGAGTCTGCCTCAGTACACGAGTCAGAAATTCATTATTATTTCAACGTGCGGTGGTTATTAGCGCTCAAACGCACCAGACCACCCTGCACTGATGTCTACTGGAGGCAACTATACCCGCAAAATCTTTCTTTTTGCCGATTCCAGGACGCAAGACGGTTGAAACGGTTTGTTTACTACCTCGCGTATACGCAGGGTCGGCGAAAACCACTATGCAAGTTACGCGCCGCATAAGGGCGCCACCCGAATGGGACGCTAAAAAACTATATCGCACGCTTAATAATAACGGAATCGAACCCCCACATAAACGAAATGTTCGCCCCGTAAAGAAAAAACATGTTAAATAGAAAACGGGTGCAAATATTTGGGAGCATCAAAAATTTTCTTGCGTAAGGGCGCCAACTAACCTCGCGTCGGCCCTACGTAACGTCACGCTGGTGCTACGTGGCTGCCGTTACAGTGGGTCCAGGGCAGGGGTGGTCCACTACGTGTATTATTTTGTTAGCACAGCATTAATACCCTCTAGCGGGTTGGATATGCACTATATTACTAATGGCGGGCATTTCAAACTTTGAATTCAATGCATCCCTTACTTATGACTAAATGTGCCGGTGATTATGAAAGTGGTGTTAGTCAAAAATTAAAAAAAAAAATTAATTCATCACTTACTTTATGTTATATTACAAAATAAGTAATAAATTCAATTTTTTAAATTTTTGACTGACATCGCTTTCAAATTATATTTTGAGAATTAAAAATTTCCAATTGCATACACGTATAAAATACAATATATTTATATAATATTACATTACAATTTATTTGGGAAATATTAAATTACAATTTGTTTGGAAAATATTAAATTACAATTTGCATCACACGATGTACACTTAACGATGTCCAGAAAAGAAGAGAGCGATGGAGAGCAAGTGTCCTCAAGCGTCCCGCAAAATTTCAGAAACAGGATATGATTTATGATACTACCCCCGCTGCATTATAGGGATTACCGGCATATTAGTAATTATAGCAGGTCCTACTCCTGCAGGTGATGTGCACGATGTACACCGAAGATTGAGATGGGCAATGATCACTCTTGGTTAACAATAAAAAATATAAATGTATTTGAGGTTAGACTCTTGGACGCGTCTATCTTAGCTTGGTTCGCGAGAGTGTTCCCCACTCTTCGGTCTCGGGAGGAGGAGACAGCGTTTTCCACAGAATAATGCTGTGAGTGCAAAATGCTAGTACAAAATCCGAGAATTAATACTGCTTTCAGAGACCTCATGCGGCTTGGATAGCTACTAAATCCGTGTTAACAGTGCTCCTATGTAAGTGGACCACCCCTGGTCCAGGGACAGTGTGGCCAATGAGCCGGAAGTCGCCATTTTCAGTTCCAGCCAGATCAAACGCGAGCGATATTTGAAAAGCGTGGAATCATAGTATACAAATAATCACAAAAAAAATAATAATCCCCGAAAAATAAAGTAAATCACAAAAAAAATAGAAGGCAATAATAAAAATCACAAAAAATAGAAGATAATATAATAATTACAAAATTAAAAAAAGTTGTGAAATCAAAATGAGCTGCCAGTACATAAAGATGCTTTCCAACTGCGCTTTAGATGACACAACTACGTATGCACAGCTAAAATTCCATTACTCATAATAGCTATTTATACAAAGAAAAAATGTATTAAATAATAATATGCAGATATATTTTTATACAAATAAATATTTTAATACGAATAAATATTTGATTCAAAATACTTGGCGCTGCGCCCCGAATTGGTGTTGCTAAACTCAATAAATATGTATAAATTACAATAATCCTTTTCTTTCTTTCTTGTACGTGTATGCGTGTGTGCGTGCGTGTGCACATGCTACGTATGGCATTAGAATTAAATATATGTAGAATAAATCTGACTGCGTTTCTAATATGTGTATGTATATGTTTTTTATATTGTAATGGAGTTGTAAATTATTAATACTAAGGTAATTAACATTTTTTCGGTTGCGCAGCGCCAAGTATTTTGAATCAAATATTTATTCGTATTAAAATATTTATTTGTATAAAAATATATCTGCATATTATTATTTAATACATTTTTTCTTTGTATAAATAGCTATTATGAGTAATGGAATTTTATCTGTGCATACGTAGTTGTGTCATCTAAAGCGCAGTTGGAAAGCATCTTTATGTACTGGCAGCTCATTTTGATTTCACAACTTTTTTTAATTTTGTAATTATTATATTATCTTCTATTTTTTGTGATTTTTATTATTGCCTTCTATTTTTTTTGTGATTTACTTTATTTTTCGGGGATTATTTTTTTTTTTGTGATTATTTGATTTTTCATGTACTTGGCGTATTTTTTTACTTTTTTGAAGTTATTTTTATGGGGATCTCATTTCTTTTTACAAAGATAACTTGCGTAGGGACTGACTTTAGATAATTTTTAATATTATAAATTACGAATTATCACGCGACAGAATTAAGGATAAATTCTAGATACAATTTTTCGTGATTATTATTGTCTTCTATTTTTGTGATTATTTGATTTTTCATGTACTTGGCGTATTTTTTTACTGTTTTGAAGTTATTTTTATGGGGATCTCATTTCTTTTTACAAAGATAACTTGCGTAGGGACTGACTTTAGATAATTTTTAATATTATAAATTACGAATTATCACGCGACAGAATTAAGGATAAATTCTAGATACAATTTTTTGTGATTATTATTGTCTTCTATTTTTGTGATTATTTGATTTTTCATGTACTTGGCGTATTTTTTTACTTTTTTGAAGTTATTTTTATGGGGTGTACCCATACAGCACAACGTCCGGCAAAGTCCCAAAAACGTCCTGGGGACGTCATGTTAAAATATGGCCGCCTAGTTACATTATGGAGTTTATAATGTACTACCTAACTTCGTGTAGCGTAAACTGTAAAGGTGCGAAGTTTGAACAAGACTATGTTACGTTACCAGATTTTAATGCAACTGTCGTATTGGTTGACTATCCAATATGAACGATCTTGGGAAGGGCACGTTATTGGCTAATTATAAAATTCAAAATAGTATATATAAGTATATGTATGTACAATGACGGACGACGATCCCTGCCGAATATTCCCGAGAATCGACGAAAGAAGAACGAACATGTGTTGGCTGAAGGTGTGTGTGTAACGCGTATATACGTATTATGTTGACGAAAAATTTCTTGGAGAAGGAGAATCAGGAGACGAAAATTAATAAATTCGACTGATCCATGAACGATATTATGATATCTCTGTCATGTGTGGACCAATTTTATTGAAATTGGTCTTGTTCAAAAGCCGATATGCGGTTTACATAAGGAAAATGTCTTTAAATTTACAAAACATTGCAGGCGTGATGAGATATTCATGTATAAATGTCAGAATTAGGTTAGAGTGTCTCCGCGACGAGTAAAGATACACGGTAGCGACATCGACATATACAGGGTGTTTTTCATGTACTTGGCGTCGAGACGCTACCGCGTCTCTAGATTATAGAAAAACCCCGGAAGTCCTACTACGCATAATTCGTAAATTGTGTCAAGGTCCTTACCGCATACAACCCCCGCAAGGACCCCGCGAAAATCCTATAAATACGAAGGATCGAGAGGCCAGAGCACTTTTCTTCGACAGTAATTACTGCGAAAGTATCTTTTAATAAAATATAATTATACAAAGTGTAAATTCAGTGCTCTACGGCAAATACTGTAAGCATTTATTATTATCTATTATTGTGCATATCGCCTCCATACCATATACCATTTATGTATTATTTCATTTATCTATGCTTATTGCAATAACATTTCCGTATTATTTCATTTATCTATGCTTATTGCAATCATACATATTTTGTATTACTAATACTATTACTTTTATATAATCTTGTTAACGTTTATTTTGATTATATATATTAGTCTTATAACCACATATTATTCTATGATTTATATCGTACCTCATGTCCATACATACATATAAATGTTACAATCATATTATAAATATTATATGTGAATGCTAAAACCCCAAGCATAATAACCGCTCTAACAAAGTTAATAAACCGCTTTGTTTTAAATCACGCTTCAACTTATTTGTGTTCAACCACTGGTACGAAACATCTAAAATCCAAATACACGAGTTAGTGAAACAGCTGATTCCGATTCGCGAGCTCGGGAGCAGTGACCGTGTTTACAAACATATCTTTGCATAGCCTGTGTATAGCTGCACGTCCAGACGAATTTCGCAGAAATATTACGAGTAACTTTTGTGCCTATGCAGCAGTAAATCCAATTAGGCAAAACCAAAATAAAGTGCTAACGGGTGTTACCCCAAAATCATAACAATCTAACCATTCCCTGGTCGTTCAGTGCTACGAATCTGGTATTCGCGCCTAAAATCCTGCTCTCCGCAGTGCCACGAATCTGGCATTCGCGCCTGTATTCCTAAGAACGTTCGGTGCTACGAATCTGGTATTCGTGCCTGAATCCTACTCTCCGCAGTGTCACGAATCTGGCATTCGCGCCTGAATCCTACTCTCCGCAGTGTCACGAATCTGGCATTCGTGCCTGCATTCCCTCAAACATTCAGTGCCACGAATCTGGCATTCGCGCCTGAATTCCTACCTTCCGCAGAGCCACGAATCTGGCATTCGCGCCTGCGTTCCCTCAAGTATTACCCCATCTATGCCACAGCCCTAAAGACCTCACCCGGGACGTGACATAATTTTTGGTGACAGCGCGGTGGGATTTACGCGCTTGGTTAGTGTCACTTTTCTTCAGCTTGCGCTTGGTTAGTGTCACTTTTCTTTAGCTTACGCTTGGTTAGTGTCACTTTTCTTCAGCTTGCGCTTGGTTAGTGTCACTTTTCTTCAGCTTGCGCTTGGTTAGTGTCACTTTTCTTCAGCTTGCGATTGGTTAGTGTCACTTTTCTTCAGTTTGCGCTTGGTTAGTGTCACTTTTCTTCAGCTTGCGCTTGGTTAGTGTCGCGTTTCTTCAGCTTGCGCTTGGTTAGTGTCACTTTTCTTCAGCTTGCGCTTGGTTAGTGTCGCTTTTCTTCAGCTTGCGCTTGGTTAGTGTCACTTTTCTTCAGCCCTCGCAGCGGCCATGGAGGAGTGGCAGGCGGAATGGGACAGGTCCCCACCCACGGGGTGGGTGAGACGCCTGGTCCCGGCGGTCAGTACCTTCGTTGACGCCTCGGGCCCCGCAGTAATTTCGGACTATTGGTCCATGCAATTGCTGACGGGGCATGGGTCAGAAAGCTAATTTATCCGGGTTTTTATCGCGTTTTTTTTGTTTTACCGTAGACCTAAGTTAGCTCTAAGTTAGCTATAAGTTTTTATTATCGCGGATGCACGCACTTTAGTGCAGTGCTGGAGACCGGGGAGTCCACCTTGATTACAGGGTGGACACCCAGTCGGTGGTTTCCCCCCCCCCCCCCTCCCAAAGCTTAATTTGGGAGTGGGGGGATGTTAGCGGGGCCTCATTGGCAACAATAGCGGCGCCCGACGGACTACACCAGAAGTTCCGGGCGCCGCCATGAGGCCCACCGTGGAGACCACCAGAGGGGGTTTTTAGTGGGTATCCCGCCTATGTTATAGGCGGGGAGTCCCACATAACCCCGACAACAAATGTCGGGGTATGCGTAATGCATTTTCCCCCTCTTCAAAAAAAAAAAAAAAAAAAAAAAGACTAAAATCAACTCCCGAGCATAGTCACTAGGACTTTGGACTACCCGCAGCACTAATTTCTCAAATAAATTCAAAATTCCCGGATGGTGCTTCGTTACTGAAAATTCTACCATACTCAATACAAATCCCGAATAGCAAACGAAAAAGCTACCGAGAACCACTACATAGGTGGTTTAATTTTTCGCAACACTTATAAAAATTCAGTGCACCTGTGTCTCGTAATACGCAACTCTAACTTTAATTCGTTGCAGCCTTCCTGAAGGCTGTGTAGAGTCCCATGTGCAGCCGATCCAGCTGCTCGGGACTCTTTTTTCCAAGGAACATGTCTCTTGACATGTCCCAGGATAGTTTTGGGGCATTGGGGGCTGGGGGTCGCAACTCTAATTACAAACGCGATCAATCATCATCGCAACACTAACTCAAAAAAATATAAAGAATCAAACTAGGACGAGTTATTAAAAAAACGCGATCAGTCGCATCGCAACTCTAATAAAAAGAATACCATGAATAAAAAGTAATGCAATGGATCAAACTCTAGTAACTGCAATTAAAAATACAAGAATAATCTCAAAAACAATCGCGATTTTTTTTTTCGAAACGCTACAAGCAACCACGATCGATATTTATTCGCAACGCTATACCAGAACCAGACGCGGGGAATGCTTGATTCGCAACGCTAATTCAAACCGTGATCAACATTTAGTCGCAACACTAAGTGGCCCCGTAATCTTCTTCGCAACTCTAATTGAAAACGCGGTGGGCTCAATTTCAGGGGAGGGGGTATCCATTAGGGTGGATCGAAATATAGGGGCAAAATATTTTTTTATTATTCATGACTTCTAATAGTGGGCAAAAGTTGCCTTTTATAATGGTATTTAAGCTACCAAAGTTTGAACGCGATCAATAAATTTTTTCAAGTGCCGCAAGCCTTTCAAAAATTAATATTTCAGTAAAAAGAAAAAATGAATTAAATAATATTAAGCAAATATATTTTTACACAAATAAATATTTTAATACGAATAAATATTTGATTCAAAATACTTGGCGCTGCGCAACCGAAAAAATGTTAATTGCCTTAGTATTAATTAATAATTTACAACAACTCCATTACAATATAAAATACATATACATAGACATATTAGAAACGCTGTCATATTTATTGTACATATATGTATTCTAATACCATACGTAGCATATGCACACGCACACGCACACGCACACACACACACACACACACACACATGCACGTACAAGAAAGAAAGAAAAGATAATCCAATTTATACATATTTATTGAGTTTAGCAACACCAATTCGGGGCGCAGCGCCAAGTATTTTGAATCAAATATTTATTCGTATTAAAATATTTATTTGTGTAAAAATATATTTGCTTAATATTATTTAATTCATTTTTTCTTTGTATAAATAGCCATTATGAGTAATGGAATCTTAGCTGTACATATGTAGTTGTGTCATCTAAAGCGTAGTTGGACTGCATCTTTATGTACTGGCAGCTCATTTTGATTTCACATCTTTTCTTAATTTTGTAATTATTATTATCTTCTATGTTTTGTGATTTACATGTTTTCTTTGTATAAATAGCCATTATGAGTAATGGAATTTTAGCTGTGCATATGTAGTTGTGTCAGCTAAAGCGCAGTTGGAAAGCATCTTTATGTACTGGCAGTTCATTCTGATTTCACATCTTTTTTTAATTTTGTAATTATTATTATCTTCTATTTTTGTAATTTCATGTACTTGGCGTAATTTTTTTACTTCATTGAAGTTTTTGAGGGGATTCTCATAGAGTAACAATGTAAAGATCGTTTTACAAACGTATTCCGTGCAACGACAGAGAAAAAATGATCACGACACGAACACATACGCCTTTTAACCATGCTGTCCTATTCAAGTGTATTTAACGCAAAATAAATTTATTTAACATAAAAATATATATAAACAACAACATTTAATCGGTCCACGCATGACAGAGATATCGTAATATCGTCTCATGGATCAGTCGGAAACGGTAAGATTTTTCTTCTGATTCTTCTGATTCTCCAGTCACAATTTTCGTCAACATAATACATATATACGCGTTACACGCACACCTTCAGACAAAAAGAAACTAACAAAGTATTCTCAGATCATCAATACCCATACCTTCCCCCTCCGCAGGCTTTCAGATAATTAGTCTATTTAAAACACAGCCAATATGAGTATATTTTCATTATATTTTACCGGTGGCAGAACGTGTGCGTAGTAACGACTTTCGTTATGACTGAACGATGCCAGCTATGGAAGTCACTTCTGTTCAGACGGTTCGGCCACGAGACGCGATATATGTTTA
Source organism: Andrena trimmerana (assembly GCA_951215215.1). Classification (NCBI taxonomy): domain Eukaryota; kingdom Metazoa; phylum Arthropoda; class Insecta; order Hymenoptera; family Andrenidae; genus Andrena; species Andrena trimmerana. Next base: position 39,611,574 of record OX578061.1, on the reverse strand, counting down.
CGTCACTCGGCGTGCAATAACCGACCGATATTCCAACACTTCGTAAATACGTACGCGTGTATTCTCTCGCGAGGCCTGCTTGCCGCTTGGTCTCCCCCCACCAAAGCCCATATTCACCGCGGTACATCGGCGGGGCGCGGGGGTCATTCGGTCTGTGGACATCGTTGAATTAAGACGTTTCAATAGCTGCGTGCTTAAATGGTACGTCTACATTATCGTCACATAATTACTTTTAATCATTATTAGTCTTCTTTATTGTCTACCGTTACTTGCTGCTACCATTAATACACTTTCGTCCCGTAATTGATTAAATATCGCGAAAAAATCGTTGGACGATCGTCGCGTATTCCCTTCGTTGCCTTCGTACCGATATTTCTGCACATTTAGTGCACACATATCGTGTCTCGGTATTAAAATTCCATCCCTTTTCGGGCATATTTCAAGTTTATTTCTTGTTTAATTGCCTTAGGAATGTTTTAATGCTTTTGTTTCAATCTCTTGTTGCATCGTTTGGTTATAGACGTTGAGGCGGGAATCCAAACCAAAGGGCAGGCAACGCCATGACACTTGGCGGTTAATTTGAACGGTGCTTGGATGGCGACTGGTCATTCGTTGGAAAAAGAAGGTGGCAATACGTGTGGTATGCTTCTTTTTATCCTTATTTTATTGAATCGTTGTTGGCTGTGAGGGTGATGGGTAACTTTGCAGTCGGTTAATATGGGGATGAAATGGGAAAAGATTGAATTATGATAAATTGAATAATTCTAGTCGGATTTATTTAAACATTTCAAAATGGCGTCAGTAGATGTTTAGGAAATATTGGAATGATCGAATTCTATTGCATTTCGGTCGCGTTTACGTAGAATTCAATAATATTTCAATGATTTTTAAGAATTTATCTCTATGAAGCTAGTGTAATTGCATTTACGTTCGGTTTTGGATGCAAGTTTTGTTCTTTATTTACAGAAACTGCGTAGTTGATCGAGGACATGCTATTTAAGCATGAATAATTAACAGAGACCATAACTGTTATAACCTAAATTTTAAAAGTTATGGCATAAGAATTAATATCTTTCTTTAAATGATTTTGGTTACTGATAACCATTATGGTCGACGGAAATATTTTTTGGTCACCAATAACCGTTATTGTCGACGGAAATATTTTTTGGTTACACTAATAACTGTTATTGACGACGGAAATTGTTTTCGGTCACTAATAACTGTTATTGACGACGGAAATTGTTTTCGGTTACGAATGACCGTTATCGATGACCAGAATTTTTTTTTGGTTACGAATAACCGTTATCGTTGACGAGAATTTTTTTTTGGTTACGGCATAACCAATATATTTTGCGGGAATTTTTTTTTGGTTACGGCATAACCAATATATTTTACGGGAATTTTTTTTCGTTACGGTATAACCAATATGAATTACGGGAATTTTTTTTCGGTTACGGTATAACCAATATATCTTGCGGGAATTTTTTTTGATTACGGTATAACCAATATATCTTGCGGGAATTTTTTTTGATTACGGTATAACCAATATAAATTACGGGATTTTTTTTTATTACGGTATAACCAATATAAATTACGGGAATTTTTTTTCGGTTACGGTATAACTATTGAACTATAGAATATCTGGAATGCGAACTGTGGGTATCAGGAGCCGTGGCGCGCTGTTGAAAAGAGATAGTTGCTCTGCGTGCGATGCTGTTTCACTCTTACACACACGTCTATATCTGCCTGTACTCAAATTTACTACAGGATAGAAGTACATTTACTACAGGACGGTGTATAATAAAGGATAGACACCCATTCAATGCCACTATTTCTCTCGGCCTGACTAATCCGGGTTATTCCGTACCGTCTTTGCATTCCAGATATTTTATAGTTCAGTGAGTATAACCAAAATCGCTTGCTGGAATTCTGTTTTGGTTGCCGGTAAACAATATCGATTGCGTGAATTCTGTTTTTGGTTACCGGTAACCAATATCGGTTGCGGGAATTCTGTTTTGGTTACCAGTAACCAATATCGATGGCGGGAGGTTTATTTTGGTCACACTAGGCCATCATCAATTTTTTTTTAAATATTATTACGAATAATTTGTATTTACGAACCATGTATTGTTATGAACCAATGAATTATAGAATTTATATGTTTTAATCAATAAAAACACATACGTAATAATTATATATTTTATTAACTAGGGTCTAAAATCTGTATTAAGCTTTACAAATAATAATTTTTGCAAATTCTGTTCCGATAAATTGCACCGCCGATCGTCCAGCATCAATTTCAGCGCCGAGAAGGCTCTTTCTACGCTAACTTGTGTAGCCGGAACAGCATGGCAAATTGTTGCCAGTTTTGATACGTACGGCATTATATATTTTTTGTCTTGCCAATAAGCCATGATTTCTACCTCTACATCTACACGCTTCTCCTTATAACTATCAATTTCAGCATACATTTTGGCAAGTTCTTTGGAAGTTGTAGCTTCTGTGTCGTCATCGGACGACGAATCAACTTCCATTTCATTAATTGTTTTTTGTAATAACGACACAGAAGTGCCGTTTGTATTTGGTCTCGCATCATTTTCTTTACAAGTGGCCTCCGCTAATTTGTCAATTGCCCTATCACTCTAAGGATTGCATAAATTAATAAGAAAATTACATTACCTAATTCAAGAATTAAATGGCAGCTATGATATACATAATACATACCTGTTTTAACGAAAGCATTTGTGCAGCGATTATCTTTAGATGCTTTTTAGCCTTTGCCTTTTGGTCTGCTGGCAATAGACGTTTAAGCCGAGGGTTCGAAAAATATTGCAGCATTAATCGCGTCATTCTTTAAAAGCTGTGATTCTCTTGCTTCTATATGATTCAGAATCAGTCCAGCTGCATTTGAGGTCATAGTTTTTAATTCCAATTTCAAGTTTAGCCATAATATATAAAAATCTCCAAAAAATAACTGCCTTTTTTGTAGCTTTAATGTAGCTTCATTTAATGGAGTGAGTACTTTCGCCAGATCTTCGATTGTATTCCACTCCTCTTTCGATAAAGCTACCGGATGTTTTAAATTTTTCTGACAAAACTCTTTATTGGTGTTGTGAATCATTTGCATGTTTATACCCAGTATGGCTCGATCATGGCGCGTTGCTGTATCTATTTTTAGTGAAATCAAACCAAAAAAAAATTCTGGTCATCGATAACGGTCATTCGTAACCGAAAACAATTTCCGTCGTCAATAACAGTTATTAGTGACCGAAAACAATTTCCGTCGTCAATAACAGTTATTAGTAACCAAAAAATATTTCCGTCGACAATAACGGTTATTGGTGACCAAAAAATATTTCCGTCGACAATAATGGTTATCAGTAACCAAAACAGATAAGTCTTAATATTTTTTAATCACTTCATTTTTCGGAAAATTTATGCAGTATTTAATGAAGACTGACTTCCATTTGAATAAAAATTAACTTTTTCTCAATGATTTTTTCTAAAAAAATAAAAAAAATAACTGTTATTTCTGGTCTCTGATAATTAACGAATTTTGATTGTTGCAATGAATTTTGGATATTTATAAAGATCGTGATATATTTTAAAGTATTATTCGAATAACACGAACGTGCTTACAACTTTAATGACGAAAGCCACTACTACGGTTCATTTAAATGTAATAATTATTTCTGATGTAGTATATTCTGGATAATATCGTGTTACTGAAATGTTAAGCTGCTCCTATCGAGCGAGCATTCTGTATTTTCGCATTATACCTTGTATTCTAAATAACAAGGAGCGAAAGTACCTTGGCTGGTTCCAAAAAAAAACAATATTTCCTCGTGACAAACACTCGATCAAACCTCATCCACCCCACCCTCCTATCCTACTTATTTTTCAGAGATTGTGACCGCGTGCAATGCGGCCAAATAGAGTCAGTGTTTATGTCGTACGAAGTTTTTTGTTTTGAAGAGCACAGTTGCTCATAGTAGAGTGTCGTTAACAATTTTGAGATACGCGAGGGTAGAGTCAGTGTTTTCTACGCAATTTATATTCTTTTGCGAGCATCGGGGCTCTGACTTTCGAATCGCGAGAATAGATTCAGCGGTTTGTTCGACAATTATGATCCTTGGGGCGCGTTGATAGTCTATTTCTTTATTTTTTTTTACTTTTGAAAGCGAAACTCGTTATCGGAAATTAGAGTCAGTGCGTCAGCTGAAGAGGAGATTTGTGCGGAGAATATTATTGGACAGATGTAAGTATCTATTTATTTCATTTAATTCCTTTAAAGTAGAGTTCATTCTTCAAAATTCCAGAAACAAAAAATTAAAAAATTAATAGAAAATTAATTTCTAGAATAGAATCACCAAGAAAATCAAAACTAACGAAACTTTTTATAATTTAGACATTTTAAGAAAAAAAATTTGTTAATTTTATTTTTTAATATTTAATTTTTTAATTTTTTCTTAAAATGTCTGAATGATAAAAAATTTCGTTAGTTTTGAATTGTTTCGTGGCTCTTTATTAGAGTTCGAACAATCGTAAGTTAAGAAAGAAATTATAATCGTGTTCTGTTCTTTCGTTACAGTCTAGGGGCAGCTGAGCAAGCTGGTGACTTTTTCTAGCAGCTTGATGACTTCCCCTGAGCAGTTGCAGAGGTGTTGGCGCCTTCGTCACCGGGGCACAGCGAAATGTGAGTGCGCATGCATTATGGTTCCTCTGGTCACTCAGTCATGTCGTAGGACGTTTGGTCCAAATCGACACGAGTGACCGGTTGTATATACTTTGGCGAGCATAATGACCGCGGGTATGGTAACCATGCCCGTGAATTGTAACATTTTGTCTGTGTATGTATTTCTTAGACGAGGGCTAGGGTCTTCTTGTGCACCGCGCCTTTTTAATAGAATCAAATTATAACCATAATTTCCAATATAAACGTTTCCTAACGCGAATGTTTATCATTGATCATACATCGATGTAGATATTTATTAAATAATGCACCTAAAGATGCATAGCAGCTCAGAAGGTATTGATATTTGATATGAATATCAATACGGCTGAATGCTAATTTTTATGTAGCGAAGAAGTCTGATACTCTCAGACTCCACAGCTACGATCATTTTTATCTAATATGTAGTCGAAAAATCGGATGCCCTCCGATTCCGTCATTGCGACGATTATAATGACTTGAATTTCTTTTATTTTTCTGATACTACTTACGTGTTCAAAAGTAACTTGATGTCTAAATGATGATAATAGACATACAAGTGTAATTCCTTTCTTATAAAGGTCACTCGTTTGCGTACACAAAGAATAATTAATTTCCATGTGCAAGAAGACAATTGAGGGTGGGCAAATTTCAGATTCAAAGTAATTAGCATGAGAACATACTTTCTGATTACCTATATGAAATTTACTTTGACGATGGAATCGCCCGTTTTAAATTCTTAAATTAAATTCTTCATGTTTTAGAGTCATTTTCTTAAATAATTCAATTTTATTGTCTTTTTTCTCACTAATTGAATGTCGAGTAGAGTCCTTTTTCTCGATCTAAAGTAGAGTCCTTTCTTATTTATTAAACTTTAAACTATTGACAAGTTGAAAGTCGATTAATTTTGCTTTATAATGTAAAATGAAATAATACTAGCGTGCTAGACACTATACAGACTAATCATATTTTCTAGTTGAGGATTTTCAGGATATCTTTCCGTACCCATTGCCTTTTAACTCATCCACGTGCCCATGCGTTACTTGGGTGGGTGAAGGCAATGGGGCACGATGACTTTCTTTACTAAATAATTACATGTCGGCGGCTGGCATTGCGTTAGTGTATCGTGCACGCCGCATTTTCCACCTGTGTGTGTTTGTGTGGTTAGGCGGTGGAATTTGCGTCGGTGAAAGATTTTTATCAAAGACCATGTTAACGAATCTATAACATTATATTATTATTCATTGCAATAACGATACCAATGTATCATATTCCTTGTTGCACACGATGATCATTCTAGTAAATAATCTTGGAATATGAAAGTTAATCAATCTCGTACAATCAAACGAGAATGTAAAGTAATAACGGTTGATGCATGTACCTAATACGTACAATGCACATTATCAAGTAATCCATTCTTTGAAATCGAAAATAATTAATTGCTATGTAAATCATACTTATACGCAATGGTCACTGCCTTTGCCAGCCGATTTCAGTGAAAACTGGTACGTACTTATTAGAGTGTGATTGTGGCCAAGCTCGGGTGACGGAGTCGTCCCGGGACGGTCTCTCTAGTGTAGGCTTTGCACCCGGGCGGTGATGCTTGAGAATCGTGGAGTGGGTTGACTGATGATTGTGTTTGAGAGACTGTTTTGATATTTTTTAAATATAGGTTTTGTGTAGGATAGGTAACTTACCTTCTGGTACGAATGTGTGACTTAAATATAAGTAGGTAGGGCCGGGGCAGGTCGTCGTATTCTCTGATCGCATCTTCCCCCGCGCGATGACCTGCTTTCAGGAAATTTGTGAGAAAAGTCGACGGCCAGACTAGTGCGAGTGGGGTATGCCCTCGCTTCTAGCCTCGCTATGTCGACTTTTTGACGCCAGTGGGACATTGCACATTGTCGCTGGTCGCGGTCGGCAGGACGGGCTTGGGCACGCAATTCTTTTTCAGAAGGGCGGACCGCCCGAAGCAAGAAGTGGCCAAAGAGCCGAAGATAGCCCGGTCAGAGAAAAGGCCACATCATGTGGGCTACCAAGAATGGTCCTGCATCCTCGGGTGCGGGGTCATTCTTACGTATTATATTGTCATTATGCTCGCCGGTAGTTGTAGTAGTAGTAGTAGTTTGGTTGGCCATAGGCTGACCCATCGGGACAAGGGTGGAACGAAGTATAAGGGTAAAATATTTTTTTTATTATTCATCACTTCTAATAGTGGGCAAAAGTTCCCTTTTATAATGGAATTTAAGCTGCCAAAGTTTGAACGCGATCATCAAATTTTTTCAGGTGTCGCAAACCCTTCAAATATTAATATTTACTGAAATATTAATTTTTGAAAGGCTTGCGGCACTTGAAAAAATTTATTGATCGCGTTCAAACTTTGGTAGCTTAAATACCATTATAAAAGGCAACTTTTGCCCACTATTAGAAGTCATGAATAATAAAAAAATATTTTGCCCCTATATTTCGATCCACCCTAATGGATACCCCCTCCCCTGAAATTGAGCCCACCGCGTTTTCAATTAGAGTTGCGAAGAAGATTACGGGGCCACTTAGTGTTGCGACTAAATGTTGATCACGGTTTGAATTAGCGTTGCGAATCAAGCATTCCCCGCGTCTGGTTCTGGTATAGCGTTGCGAATAAATATCGATCGTGGTTGCTTGTAGCGTTTCGAAAAAAAAAATCGCGATTGTTTTTGAGATTATTCTTGTATTTTTAATTGCAGTTACTAGAGTTTGATCCATTGCATTACTTTTTATTCATGGTATTCTTTTTATTAGAGTTGCGATGCGACTGATCGCGTTTTTTTAATAACTCGTCCTAGTTTGATTCTTTATATTTTTTTGAGTTAGTGTTGCGATGATGGTTGATCGCGTTTGTAATTAGAGTTGCGACCCCCAGCCCCCAATGCCCCAAAACTATCCTGGGACATGTCAAGAGACATGTTCCTTGGAAAAAAGAGTCCCGAGCAGCTGGATCGGCTGCACATGGGACTCTACACAGCCTTCAGGAAGGCTGCAACGAATTAAAGTTAGAGTTGCGTATTACGAGACACAGGTGCACTGAATTTTTATAAGTGTTGCGAAAAATTAAACCACCTATGTAGTGGTTCTCGGTAGCTTTTTCGTTTGCTATTCGGGATTTGTATTGAGTATGGTAGAATTTTCAGTAACGAAGCACCATCCGGGAATTTTGAATTTATTTGAGAAATTAGTGCTGCGGGTAGTCCAAAGTCCTAGTGACTATGCTCGGGAGTTGATTTTAGTCTTTTTTTTTTTTTTTTTTTTTTGAAGAGGGGGAAAATGCATTACGCATACCCCGACATTTGTTGTCGGGGTTATGTGGGACTCCCCGCCTATAACATAGGCGGGATACCCACTAAAAACCCCCTCTGGTGGTCTCCACGGTGGGCCTCATGGCGGCGCCCGGAACTTCTGGTGTAGTCCGTCGGGCGCCGCTATTGTTGCCAATGAGGCCCCGCTAACATCCCCCCACTCCCAAATTAAGCTTTGGGAGGGGGGGGGGGGGGGAAACCACCGACTGGGTGTCCACCCTGTATTCAAGGTGGACTCCCCGGTCTCCAGCACTGCACTAAAGTGCGTGCATCCGCGATAATAAAAACTTATAGCTAACTTAGAGCTAACTTAGGTCTACGGTAAAACAAAAAAAACGCGATAAAAACCCGGATAAATTAGCTTTCTGACCCATGCCCCGTCAGCAATTGCATGGACCAATAGTCCGAAATTACTGCGGGGCCCGAGGCGTCAACGAAGGTACTGACCGCCGGGACCAGGCGTCTCACCCACCCCGTGGGTGGGGACCTGTCCCATTCCGCCTGCCACTCCTCCATGGCCGCTGCGAGGGCAGCGGCTTTGTGGAGATGGGCACGCGTCTTTAAAATAGCCGGGTCGCCGCCAAGGGTGGGGTTCTCCCTATCCTGTGCTTTCGGGCAAAAAATTGCGCGCCCCATGTGGGCCTTAATGTACAGCGGCATTCGCCCTGCTAAAACGCAGAGCGAGGCAAAGGACACAGTCCTGTATGCCGCTGTACAACGGATCAAGGCCGTGCGCTGAGCACGGCGGAGAATGGCCCGTGCACTCTCTTTGGCCAGCGCAACGGCCCAGACCGGCGACCCGTATAAAATGACACATAAAATGACTCCCACACCGAGATATATAGTCTTCGGGCGTGGACGGATGGGCCCCTGGTATTGGGTAGGATCGCTGATAGCGCTCCTGAGACCCTATCCGCCCTAGAAGCAACCTCCCCCAGATGGGCCCGATAATTACGGAGGCAATAAAAAATTACCCCCAAGTATCGGACCCTGGCCGCCGTGGTGACAGTGGCGTTCAGGATCGGAAGACATACTGTAATCTCGACCCTGTGGCCAGTCAGGAGAATGGCCTCCGTTTTTTCCGCTGCCAAGGAGAGGCCGGTTTTTCGAAACCACGCTCCAATCCTCGGCAGCACGGAAGCCATCTGCACCCTGGCCTGAGGGAGGTCCCTACCCGAAAACAAGAGGGCGAGGTCGTCGGCGTACGCTATAGCACGCCCCGCCCCGCCCATATCTAACTCGGCGAGGAGTCCGTCGTTCCACATGAAAGGTCCTAGAACGGACCCCTGTGGAACGCCCGCATAAATATTACGGACCACGGTGCCCTCATAAGAGTGCACCGTGATCCCGCGATTGTTAAAATAATCCCGAAGGAGCGTCCGAACATAACGGTCAACCCCCCTCCTACCCAACTCGTCCAGAACCACCTCCCAACGGAGGGTGTTAAAAGCGTTCTGAGCGTCGAAAGATAGGAGAAGGCAGATCTTATTTTGGGCCCTGGAGAGTTCGGCAAACCGAGCTACCTCGGTGGCCGCCTCCATGGTACCGACACCACGGCGAAAACCAAACTGGTTTTTGTGGAAAGGATCCCTGCCGAGCTGGGATTCCAGGATCTCCTTCATAACGTACTCCCATACCTTAGACAAGGCTGGGAGTACGGAGATCAGCCTATAGGCCCTCGGACTTAGGGGATCCTTACCCGGCTTCGGGATCAAGATGACTCTTGCCATCTTCCACGAAGCCGGGATTCCACCGCGCTCTAATGTGTCGGCAACCATCTCGCGTATCAGGTCTTTATGAGCCCTGGCCACGCAGGCCACGACCCCCGACGGGACTCTATCGAGTCCGGGGGCCTTATTGGGCTTGATACGCGAGAGGGCCCTGTCGACCTGCTCGGGCGTTACCTCCGGGATTCCTCTCCAAAAAGAGGAGAGGGGTCGCATGGGGAGGGTACGCGACAAGAGGGGGGCGTGCGTACGCACAGGCCCAACCGCTGGTGAGGGGGAAGGGTGGGGAGGGAGCGGGGCAGTGGCAAAAAGGGTATCAATTACCCCGCCAACCTGCTCCCGCGTCATGACCATGTTCGGTTTCCTCCCCCCCAATCTAGCCCGGCATCGACCGTGCCGTAAAGCTCCCTCCAGAGCCTCTCCTTGGAGCGCCAGATCAGAACTTGAACTGAACGCCTAGCCAAGGAGAAGTCCCGCCTCAGTTGTTCGAGGCGGGGGGAGGAAGGATCTAGCCTCCTCCTACTTCTCTGGAGAAGCCTACGGGCACTCTGGAGAAGCCTACGGGTCTAATTTTAGTAACGTCATACCACATAGCAAAATCGTACAGATGCATAGATTCTAATTCCTTGGGTCTGTTAGGATAGTGATCATCTATGAGGGATGGACAAAATATGTCTGTGGATTCACCTTCCAGATCCTCAATCTCTTTGCGAGTTTTCAATTTCCTACTTCTCAGTATATTTACATCTAACCATCTAATAGTAGTACTGGAGTCAGTGCCATACAATGATAATCCTAAAAGAGTATCAGCGCATTCAGGCGCTCCACATTCTCTATGATTTAGCATGCGCATTCCAAGGTTGCACAGCAGACTAGCTAATGACTTAGTAGAAGTGATTGCTGCCAAAGTGTCCGTAGCGTAACTTTTTTCCGGCTTTGACACGTACTTAGTACAGTAACATGTTACCAACCCTGTCTTTTCTCCAATATATTGTATATCCATGTTACCTCTCCAAACCGTGAGAACGGGAGCATTATAATCATTGATGCGTACTTCCTGTGTTGAACGTGGAAGATCATAGAGTCTACCTTTTGCTTTCAATTGTTTTCTAGCACCTATAGAAACAGCTACATCCCTTATTACCAAAGTATCTGTAACTGGACGTGGAAATGAAAATCTACATACTTTACGGAAGGAATTTTTAGTTTTTTTGTTGCGTAGACAATAGCTATTGCATTTATGCATTTGATGTGCAATTACACGACTATATAATTCTGGCTACACATGCGGTGAGGGCAATCTGCAAGTGACGTATTTCTTAATGAATCGTGCTACATCTTCCTTCGAAGATTTATCGATTATAGGAGCATCTTCAATCCAAATTAAAAGATGAAAATGTTGTGATCCTCTGCTTTGATATTCTCTGCGCCAAAAGTAATGTGTCACCTTGCCAATCGGATTGTCGGGCGAACAAATGAAATCCAGCATAGCGTGGAATGCATTATCTATAAATCGAGCAGTTGAAACAGGATCAGAAGCAATGAGTTCGTTCGGGGACATTTTAGCCACCGATGGGCCGTTTACTTCACGAAGATATTCTATTAAATCTGTCCATAGCCACTCACTTGGACTAAGCGTGAGGAACCATGTAGCTGGTCCATAATGGTGTATCATACAGTTCAAATCGTGTCTCGGTTTGCGCCAATACTGTGCTGTATTACGTAATCTGGAAAAAATAGTGTTCAAGTTCGTTTGTAGCTGATCTTTAGAGAGTTGCTCTAGAAAACCAGCAGCTGTGTATTTTTCACGTGGATTTACGACGTTCATTTTGTGAAAAATTCCAGCGTTCAATTGCCGCATATTGGTATCGTGTAATAAATGAAAAATATATTGCATGTTCAATCGAAATTGCGAATGCTTGGACATCAGTTTGGACTTAATGAATTCATGATCAGTCAAACGTACCAATCTTTCTTCATGCTGTCCATTCACCCCATAAGGATATAAATCTGGGAAACATTTCACATCTAAGTGTTCAGCACGATGGCCCAACGGAATGTCATGAACTTTAAGCATTTGATAGAGTGCGGTAGCAGATTCATTAACCCTTTTGTCATACATTGGATAAATCGTAAACTGATCATAATATGCATCAGATTGTGACATTTGCGTCAATAATCCACGTTTGATATTTTCATCGATATTAAGTATTTTACCGTCAACGTCCTCGATAACAACTTCTTCTTGAAATTCTGTATCTGGTAATTTGGCATTTAGCAATAAATCGTACGATTGTGGTAAAACAATTTCTGAGTACAGAGGATTATTGGCTTTCAACCATACTAAGGCATTCCATACTTTCTTCAAGTCAACTAACTTTTCCCAAACTATTTTAGATTTTGTTGGAATGCCTCGCACCAATATGTATAATTCATGATTTTGATTTAAAGGTTCAGTCGAAGGACAGATTTTTTTTAAATTTTCTTGTAACGGCAAAGGAAGGTGAAATGTTCTCCCCTTTACTTTTGGAAACATATGTTTATGTGGCATATTTTTACGCATTACTGTATCCATTCTCACAATCGTTTGAAACGGTTTAGCTCTTTGAATGAGAATTCGTTCGTAATCGTTCAACACTGCTATTTCTGGAATTGAACGTACATCAAGCTGATTTAAAATACATTTTGGTGGTATGGAATCGTTGCGAATTTTATCGTGACAATATCGGCAAATAAAATGCATGTCACCAACTTTGTATCCAATATGATTTAACAATGTTTGCATTACATTTCCCTTATATGTTCTTTTAGAAATATCAAACTTAAGAACCTCTCTTTTAAAACAGAGTTTCTCGCAGGAAACACACGGAATGCGTGGTGTGTCCATAGACCGCTTTGTGAAAGCTCTAAATGCTAAATAATATCGAGATATAATCTCTTCTTCGTTCAGGCTTATGTCAGTATTATTTTTTTGTAACGCTTCAGCTTCTTTCCGAGCTTGCAGTGTTATTCGTTCAAGTGTTTCAAGGTCATTATCGTTTAAGGCTTTGTCTAAATTATGTAATTGGTCTTTATAAATGCTCGCTATTTTGTATATCATTCTCTTCAAATGTCGTAAATCCGGAAAGTGAGGTGCCAAAATCTCAATGGCTAAAAAATTGGACTTACATACTTTAGGGTTTATGTAACAACCATGAGAATGACCAAGTTTTTCAGCATGCGTTTTATTAGAACAGCTACTGGTATGGTTGTTCAACTTATGTACCTTTTTTAATGAGCATTCTAACAATCGTTTGAAGAAATCCTGTAAATTATTCAGAATTTCAACATCTTTTGTTTTACAAAGATAACTACAATGCCACGCTTGTGTCTTCTTCTTCGATTGTAATACAGGTAGAACGTTTATAGCTTTCCCTTCCGAATTCAGTATGATTGATTCAGAACCAGTGAAAGTATGGTACGAACTTTCCGCATAATATGATTCTGAAGAAGATGTATGTCCGGATTGTCCACACAAAGCATTAATCCTGTCATCAACTTCTAAACATTCTGCTGCGCGCGTTAAGGAAACTTCCACTTTTTCTTTACAATCTTTTAACAGTTTCCTGATTTTCAAAATGTACTTTTGCCGAATATGAAAACACCATTTTATTATACGCTCAGCTTCCAATCTACTTGCTTCTCCGGACGGCATGCTAATAATTTTTGAAAGTTTTCTGATATAAGTTTCTTTATTATTTTTGGTTGCTATATTGTTGTTTGTTACAGCAATATAACGATACTTTTTTATTATTTGCAAAACAGCACGACGTTTTGCTACTTTATTATAATCATCTCCTTTACGTATTTCATGATAATACACCTTCCGCTTTTTGGACATAACTTCTTTATTTAGCTGATAAAATTTTTTTCGCTTTCCGCATATCACTTCTTTATTTGCGTCATACTGCATTTTTTTATTTGTTAATATACCTTCTTTGTGTGCGATATAATATTCATAATTAGAAAGTTTTTTGTCTTTCTCGCCTTTTTTACAATCTTTGCCTTTTTTCATATTCCACTCCTCTTTCTTTGCTTTATAAACAGCTTTTCTTTTTAAACTAATTTCCTCTTTATTCCTTTTATAATAATCAGACACGTATTTCGTCCTATTTCTTGGTAGATATACTTTTTTACACTCTTTGCCTTGTTTCGTGTTACACTCCCCTTTCTTTTTTTTATTGACAGCTTTTTTTAAATTAATTTCCTCTTTATGTTTATTATAATAATCAGACATGTATTTCGTCCTATTTCTTGGTAGATATACATTGCTGATTTTTGGCTTCGCAACTAATGGGGAATCTGTCTGAATTACATTTTTTGTATATATGGTGCCTTCTTTGTCAATATCACTAAGTACTACATTTTGAAGTGGGGATATTTTATTATCTGTTTCGGTAGTAATGTAACTTTTACCGATTTTAAATGCAGGATCCTTTCCACAAGAAGGATTTTTATTAATTGTACTACCAATTGCAGATTCACATTCTTGCACAGAACGTGTTAATTGTTGATTCTGATTGCTTGGAAAATGTTCAATACTATTAGATTGAAACATTTGGAGCAAATGTTGTCGCATCAACGCATGTTTGTACGTTACTTTGTCTGGTAATATATTGAATAATAACGAGACAGCAAATGCAATCGCAAAAACTCCGCAATCCCGAGTGTTAGGTTGAGTTTGTACACGTGGAAATTCAATAAATTCTTCGTCAATTGTACCGTCATGTTTGTTCAAAAAAGGGTATAACTTCTCAAGAAAAATTTTATGATGATTATGCAATTTCGAGAAATTAAGAGAATCATAAATATAAACTCTTCTTTCATCATGTTTATAGAAGCTACAAACCCAATGTCCCCCTGCATTCCTTCCAATTTTTTCGCTTTGGTGCAAAATCTGTATATGATCCCAGGGCCGTTCCTGGGTTTTGGCCGCCCAGGTGCGAAAACAATATTGCCGCCCTTATTAATTTAATATTCTTTAATTAAAATTTTGATATACAGTGTTTACTTTTACATCTATATATACATAGTTTTAAACAGTTATCACGCAAAGAAATAGTTTTAAATTTTTAATTTCATAAAAGGAAACAAAGATCCTTAAAACATACTAAAGGGTTTTATTTGAATATTTTATTCCACATATGGCGTACTAAAATGTGGTTTTAATGATTAAGGGTTAGAGTTGAATAAAAATTAAATCATAAATAAGAAAATATATCACAATCACAAATGTACCCTTCTTGCTTTTTTTGATGCAAATTCATCAATTACTTTTGATAAATCCAAACTCTCGCAAATATCTTTTTCTATAGATAATAATGCAAGAGAAGTTAAGCGTTCCTGTGACATCGATGACCTAAGGTAATTTTTTATTAATTTTAATTTAGAAAAACTCCTTTCCCCTGATGCCACAGTTACAGGCAGAGTTAAAAAAATTCTTAAAGCTATAGAAAAATTAGGAAATGAAGATACCAATTCATTATTTATAATGTAATCTAAAGTAATTAAGGGTTTTGTCGAAGTGGGAAATATTTCCCTATAATTTAATATTTCGTTAAATAATTCAAGTCCATTCAGGTCTTTTTCCACAACATCATCTACCTTTTTTTGTAAAAATATTTCAAGATCCATGCAACATTTTTTCAAAATGTCGGAATCTATTTGAAGAAAAGAACACAAAAAACTAAATATACTGTTACATTGATCTGATAATATAAATCTTTCTTCTACAGAAGTTTTCGCCGTATCTATAATGGGAAAATAAAAATTAACTTTAAAATTTTGTTCAGGATTTTGTACAGACTCATCACTTGATTCGTACAAAAATTTACGAGATTTCTTTCTTTTGCGAGTTTGGGGAAATTCGGGTTCTACATCCATAACTCCAGCAAGCTTTGTAGCTTCACTAATATATTCATTAAAACTGATATCATTCCTTTTCCCATTTAAACTTTTTTTTAAATTATCCAACGCTTTAGTAGATTCATTAATGTTAATATTGGGATTTTGTAGCATTTTGCTAACAACGTCTATTTTTGCGAGCATATCCCGCCATATTATTAACGAACATAAAAATTTAAAGGATTTTAATTTTTTGGATAAGGAATTTGACATGTTTCTTGTGTTCAAATCTCTACTTTGATCATTACTTAAAACAATTAAACTGTCATAAATTTGTTTGAGATTTTGCTGCAAAGGTCTTATGGCGTTAATGCGACTTGACCACCGAGTGCTACTTAATGGTTTCAAAGTGAAAGTTTTAATATTTTTTTTTAAAATATTCCATCTATATGGAGAAGCAGAGAAAAAATTAAATAATTCTTGAACAATATCGAAAAATCCAACGATTTCGTTATTAATGCTTACGGCATCATTAAGGACTAGGTTTAAACAATGTGCTGCACATGGTACAAATGTTGCTCTAGGATTAACATTTAAAATTCTCTTTTGAAGTCCTATATCCTTACCCCTCATGTTAGCTCCATTGTCATAGCCTTGTCCACGAATATTTTGCACATCAAGGCTAAATTTTGGTAACAATTCATTAGTAAGGTAGTTAAATAAACCTTCGCCAGTGGTATCAACTATTGGAAAAAAACCAAGAAAGTATTCTTCTATTTTCACATTATTTTTCGTGCAATTCACAATTCGGACAACAAATGTGATTTGTTCCACGTGGCTTACATCTGGTGTGCAATCAAGGATAACAGAAAAATATTTCGAATCCTTTATAGTGGTTGTTAATTTTTCTCTTATAGCTGCTGCTAATAACTCAATGATTTCATTTTGAAAATGTACCCCAAAATAATATGGCATATGAGTTTTTAATTGTTTCGATGTCTGTACATTTTTTACGTGCTCTGCTATTATCGGATCAAACTTAGCTAACATTTCTACAGCTTTCATAAAGTTTCCATTGTTGGGTTTGTATAACTTGGTGGACTCGCCGCG
Source organism: Andrena trimmerana (assembly GCA_951215215.1). Taxonomy (NCBI): domain Eukaryota; kingdom Metazoa; phylum Arthropoda; class Insecta; order Hymenoptera; family Andrenidae; genus Andrena; species Andrena trimmerana. The sequence goes on along the minus strand of OX578061.1, from coordinate 39,594,808 downwards.
AAATGCCAAACACTGACCACATAAAAATTGAACAACGGCTATCATTCTTTCAATAATAGCGCGCCATCGTTTTGTTTCCCTTTCGTAATATGTTTGAAGATGTTTATCTATTGTGCAGTTCTTTTGCATTCGGAATTTTAATTCACACCACATCTTTGAGCATTCAATATGTTGTGCACTTTTTTCGTGTTGCCCAAAATATATTGCTGCATGTCGCCAGTCTGAATAACCGCCACGGGTCAACTTAATAATATTTTTGCTAAATAATTTGCAGCAAAAACAAAATACCTTATTCAATTTACTAGAGTAAACTAGCCAATTTCTGGGAACTTTTTCACCATTTTCTAGAATTCTATCATAATAGGTTGTTGAAAATTTTCTGTTTGTCTCATCTGAAGGGAAACTAAAATTATCGCGACGTTGCACTGGTCCTTTCTTCACTAAAATTTCTAAAAGTTGATTATCAATTGAATCAGGCCATGTTCCAATATCTGCCAGCTCTAAAGAAGAACTTAAGGGTTCTGCTTCATCAATATCCTCTTCTTCAGGATTTTCCTTTTCCGATTCCGATGATCTTGAAGATAATGTGTCATCTTGCTGTTGCTCTTGCTCCTTTACACGACTAGGAGATGAAGCAATTAATAAATCTGGAATCTCAAGTGATGGTTCACGTTCTTCAGGAACAATATCAGAAGTGGAACTAGCCGATGTACATGCTACAGAAAGATTTTTTGAAGAATCCAAAAACTTTGTTAAAGCTCCACTTAGTTCATTCGTTTCTTTTATTTTTAATTCCCTTTTTTTTCGATAATAAGCACCAGACTGCCTTTTGGTTTGTCTTTCTGACATCTAACAATAAGAAGGAGTGATATTTTTTCGTATTAACAACAAAATTCCTAAATAGATTATAAGTAAAACTTACCTTGATTAATATATTTATAAGATAAACACCTATAATAATATTGTAATTACTTATAGCCACTAATCAGATGCACTAAATCACAACTTTAACACAACTATCAGTTCTTCTCTAAATGAAATCTGTAGAAAACTGGTAAATATATACACGAATACACCAATAAAATAGTGTTTAAACCGCGTACGACGAATGCAGGCTCAATTTTGAGAAAGTCAGGCTCCGGTTCAGGCTCAGATTACAAGTGCTGGCGGAGCGTTCGAAAGACACTCGTTATAGGTCTAAAGCAACATTGTCGGCACTTCGATTCGTTATTGTTTCGCTATGCTGGAGGGGTCCACCAGTCTACCTACATACATACTTCGAAAGAATACAGCGAATCTCCAGCTAGAGTCGTCAAAGACGGTGCCGCCGACAATTCCGCGACTCGCTGAGTTTCGTCATCTTCGACGCTCGAAACCAGCGGGTAAAATGTATTCACTACGTCAGCATATTAACAACTTTTATTCTTCATCGAATCGATATGGTGATACCAATGAATTCCTGGTACAAATCACTTCCCAAATCAATTTTTCATGTAATTTCCTTAATTATGGTCCGAGTTATACCGTTTTGGGGACTATTTTCATCAAGAAAGCATAAGGGAACTACAGAATTCAGCATTCGTCACTGCTTAGTGCGCAACATTGAATGGCCCCGCTGGTTTCGAACGTCGACGACCACGAAACTTGGCGAGGCACAGGATTGTCAGCGGCATCACCTTTGACGACTCTAGTTGGAGAATCAGTACAGGGACATTCCACGCCAAATCAATCACATTTTGCCCCTTGATGTCTGGGATTTTGTTAAAAATGGAATATGTTTTAGTTCTCGTGAAATTACGGGCGGGTTTCAGTCATCATTTCGTCTATTTCGAATTTGTTTAAAAATACAAGGCCTTGAATTTTGAGACTTTTGCCTATTTTCGTGAAAGTAGATTGTATTTATGAATTTTTATTTCGAAAACCTACGTTGGATTATTTGAAAAAAATTTAATACTTATTAATCAAAATTTTACAAACAGCGTGCGGCCGCCCCTAGGTTTGGCCGCCCAGGTGCGGGGGCACCTTCTGCACCCCCGCCAGGAACGGGCCTGTATGATCCTGATATTCAGGAACTGGTTGAATTGTATCAGGCAATTGAATTCTCCACGTCTCGCGTGGTTTATAATTAGAGTTAGCTTCTAATAATTTATGAAAATATTCGATATGATCATCTGTTAACCATTCGCCATTAATGATAATTTGCACATTATTAACACTGAGCGGTAAGATATTAATACTACGATTAATTACAGACATGACGAATTATACTTTTATTTATATATATATATATATATATATATAATATAATATAAGATGATTTGGTTATGATATATATAAGCGTAGCGGTTATATGCGCTCGCGGATGACCAACTTTATTGAAAGTGGTTATACTCGAGATAAAGCGCACTGCAGCCTATCGAGTGATGTTGTAAGATAAGGCGCGTAAGTATGCAGCCAATAAAGTTTACTCGGAATAGCGCACAGCAGCTACTTGAGTGTACTTTATGTATATTTGGAATACTCCAACCTATAAAAAAACCAGAAATTTGTAATAAACACTAATATCATACGTATTATTATAAATAAATGTAAAGGTCACTTACCAAATATAATATTTTTACTTTTGTTTCTCTTACTAACCGTTACTAGTCGTTCTTCCAAGGGTCTTGATACTAAAAAGATACATATTTCTTTAAAAAAATTAGCAAAAATCTGCGCAGACTATTATTTAACACGTGTAATGATACAACAATAACCTATTCGTTAAAAATATGTTCGTTTCATTATGCGTACAGCTTAATTAACAATAATGTCTGTATACATGTAATGAAACAATAACCTATTTGTTAAAAATATATTTGTTTCATTATGCGTATGCACGTAATGATATACACGTAATCTGTATACACGTAATGAAACAATAACCTATTCGTTGAAAATATGTTCGTTTCATTATGCGTACAGCTTAATTAACAATAATGTCTGTATATATGTAATGAAACAATAACCTATTCGTTAAAAATATATTCGTTTCATTATGCGTATGTACGTAATGATATACACGTAATCTGTATAGACGTAATGAAACAATAACCTATTTGTTGAAAATATGTTCGTTTCATTAGGTGCACAGCTTAATTAAAAATAATAATAATAAAGCACACTTACATTTTCGGACGCTGGGACCATAGACCAGGTATAGAATAATAGACCTCTCACTCTATTGCCTTCGGTGCTCTAGAACCCCATTACCATTTCCGTGTCCCAACCAACGTTAACGGCTAAGCATGAAATAAGAGTGCAGCGCTATAAGCGGTAGGAATGAAAGTTGAAATAGCAGTGACAATTTATATACAAGATGTTCCGATGTCAAATTAATACAGCATTTTTAAAAGGCAAATAAAAATTTCTTCATTTTTGTATCAATCAGCAACTTTACAGACCCATATAACGGAGACGCATTGTATCTGCACTGCTATCTTATAATTGACTAATAAATTATTTGCGGACATGTGTTTATATTAACTTTTTCAACTTTTCAATTTTTTTTCAACTGTAAATTTAACCGTGTAAAAAGCCTTGTTATAACTTCGCTTTATATGATATTATATATAAATATATGTATATACGTTCTCTTTACATTATATATATAATGTTACTTAAGGATGTATTGAACCTATTTTCAAAATAGTTCCAAGTTGATGAAAATTCGTGAGATTGTTCTTTTTAACCTTCCTGATATGCTCCAAAAATTTTAAACGAATTCACTAAACGGTTACTGAGTTATAACGATTTTAATTTTCACTGATTTTACACGTACTCTTATGGAAAGAGACGATCTTGACGAATAAATCATCTGAAAAAATGTTGAAGAAATAGTACCAATGTTTTAAATTTTTTTGTACATGCAGTATATGGGTAGATGAAAATATCTGCCGAGTTTCAATTGATTTCTCTACACCGTTTTAAAGTTATTTTAGTTATATAGTCTGATATTTAGGTTCTTTGTAACGGTTATTCAGAATAAAGGTTCTTCATAACTCTTTCAGTCAGAACCTTTATATAACAGTTTGAAACAGTTATTTTCGAACCTTTTCAAGCCCTGCTGTTGGGCATCGGAAAATATTATTCCAGAAATTCGATTTTGATAAAATGTAAATTTTCCACTTTGAACATCTTTTGAGTTCAAACAGTAATAGTTATTATTCGGTTGCTTGTTACGTCAAATTATTTTATGAACCCTTGCGATTACAACGATATAAGTTATTACTGTATTATTAGACGCAACCCCAGATGCAATTTTTTCTCACTAGACTGTTTCGAGTTTCGAAAATTTGATTGTTTGGTCCACCCTACTACCCATACCGACAAATGAATGTATATATATATATATATATGTTTAATATTTAATATATATTTAATATAAATTACTTGCTATACAGTTACTATCTGTATCTGTGTGACTATCTAAAATAAATAAAAAATGTATTTCTTTATAATTATTACCAAGATGTTTAAAAAAAAGTCATTTGAATTTCAAGGTCAAAGTGTCGATGAATAAGAATTATTTAAAAACGCAAAATAATGAAAATGTACTCATATCGTCAGAGTTTTAAATTGACAAATTATCTGGAAGCCTGCGAGAGGGAAGGTATGATCATTTATTAAAAGTATTAAAATAATTATTTTTTTTAAATATTAAATTTTTTTTGTACATGCAGTATATGGGTAGATGAAAATATCTGCCGAGTTTCAATTATTTTCTCTACACCGTTTTAAAGAAATAAATTATAACTTGAGAAAATTGTGAATTCTGAGCATTTTCACTGCCAAAAGTTTAGCAAATAGTGCTTGAGAAAGCATTTGTAAAGTGAAAAATACCTTCCCAGGATTAAAAATAAGACTCCAACTGTCGTTCGAATTCCTTACATCTAGATTTACTATGCGTAAGACGTAGCTGTTCAAGTATTTCAACTTTGGTCTGATATTGTACGTCCAATACATCCTTAACGCGAAACGTAATGAAGAATTTCAATCGATAGATCGATATTCACTAAATACTTACTGTTATGATGATGCTCTGGCATTGTCGAACGTTTCGAATGTTTAACTAGCATCTGGGCCACCTTCAGCTTGTTGTGGTTCTTCTTCGCGTCTTCAGACTAGAGATCCCGGCGTAGAACGTGTATTGAAGATACACGTGTACACGCGTATACGTGTCGTAAAAATATCCGTGTTCAAATCCGTGTACTTCTTAATACACGGATACACGGGTATTGAAATACACGTGTACACGTGTATCGAAATTCACGGATCGTAGTATCCGTGTACCCGTGTACCCGTGTACCCGTGTACCCGTGTACTGAAATTCACGGGTACACGTGTATCGAAATATACGGTTTCACGTGTATTAAGATATCCATATTTAATTTTTTAACTAAATATCCGAATGTTTAGATTTTACGCAAATAGTTTGTGATAGGTAGGTACAAACATAATTTAGGGTAATTCCGGGAGATGCATTCGGGCTGGAGAGTTGGTCGAAACAGTTGATTTCTAGAGAATTAATTGTTCTGAACCTTAACACAATTTTACATATACACAGATGTAGACTCTGAATATAGCAACTCGACCAACTCTCCAGCTCGACTGCGTCTCCCGGAATTACCCTACTAGGTTGCAGATGAAAATAAAAACATCATGATTTTGTTTAATAAAGTTTAATCTATTAATTTTTTATTTTGGTGTAAGAATACTAACGTGTTAACATTCTCTGGGAGTAAACGGTTTCTTTTTTTTGTTACAATGCTTCCAGCACACGAAAAACATCTTTCCGACATTGCCGAGGTTGCTGGAATGGTTAAATATTTTTTGGCAACATGGGAAATGACCGGGTATTTATTTGCCCTAGCCTTCCACCAGTCAAATGGATCTAAGTCGAAGCGTAATTGTGGCTCGGCCATATACGTTTCAAATTGAATGTTAATATCGTTGTTGTCGGTAACTTCATCATATAAAAATTGAAGAGCACTTTTCCCGCGTGACTTTGTTTTGTTAACAGTGGGGACAGGTGCCTCTTGAAGTAAACGTTGTACTTCTGTACGAATCAGTTGTCTGACATGGATTGATTCATGCTCCAGATTTTTATATCGCGGATCAAAGAAGCAGGATACATGACTTTGTGAAAGAGTATCACCTTCGTTCCAGTCGAGTTTAAAACGTTTCGTTATATTCCAAATCAAAGTCTCCTTTAATTGATACAAAACCGTGTCATCATCACCCCTTAAAATAATATGTTTCTCGATCACTTTTTTTGTAAGTGGTCTCACCATTGAGATAGGAGAATGGCTGTCTCCACAAAAAAGTGTTGTAATAAGTTGCAACGGTTTTAAAATATTTAACAGAGATTCTATCGTTCTCCATTGTCTCTCAGTAATTTCTAGTGATTCTGCTACGATGGCAGAAGTAATGGCTCTGTCTGCGATGACGTTTGAGACTGGGAGCCTGTTTTTATGTAGTCTATTCAACATGAAGTACGTTGAGTTCCACCGCGTAGAACAACTTTGTAATAAGGTCGTTTTTGGGACAGACAGCTGCTCTTGCATTCGCTTCAGTGCCTGGGTTGCAACACTGGAATGTTTAAAATGTCGAACTATTTTGCTACAATACTGAATAATCTGCTGTACATTTTCTTCTTTTAACGCTTTATTTACAGCTAATTGCAGGGTATGTGCTGCTCACCCCATGCTGGAGATATTTGTGTGGTCTGATGCTCCTGATAGAAATGAAATAGCATTCAGCATATTTTGGGCATTGTCTGTAACAATGGCCACTACTTTGTCTCGAATTTCCCAGTCTGCGAGAGTTTTTTCTAATTCGTCGGCGAGGTTTTGACCGGTATGGCGTTCTTCCATCTCGTATGTACTTAATACAAAACTATCCGTGGTCCAATTAGCATTAATAATATGTGCAGTTATTGTTATGTACGATTCTTGCGCTACCGATAGCCAACAATCAGACGTACACCCTACGCTTTCAGCAGCTTTTAACTTTTCTTTTATTTTTTCCACGACCGTACCTTTGAGACCCATTAGTCTTTTCTTCATAGCCTCTTCCTTACATACTTTGTAATTGGGCTGCACTACGGTCATAAACTGCTGGAAACCGTCCGACGAACAAAATGAAATTGGTAATTGGTTTCTCGCAATTAATTTTGCTGCAGCCTGATGTATTTTTTCCGTTTTTGCAGAATCGCATAAACGTTTGTTCGCAGTCGGCCGTTTTAAATTAGAAATCCTTCGGCGTTTTTTTGGCGGCTGTGAATTTTCGGGAACTGTATTTTGTTCCACATTTTCAATATCGTGTTCCATATTTATCATCGTTTCACGTTCTATAGGAATTAATATTTATTATTACTATTCATTTTATCTTTTATAAAGTATAAAGTACGGTTTGTTCATACACGCGTTATTATTGTTCTATTTTTCTATTGAAAAAGCGAAAGAATGTTTGATATGAAAGTTGCTTGATTTGATGGGAGAACTTAATAGAATATTCAGATTTGCGTTTAAGCTATTATTTACAGCGAATTCAATATCAAAGTAATTTTTATAAATCGAACTATTGGATACGTGAAATCAGTAGTTTCTTTGACGCTACATTACGTGGATACCAAATAATCGTTACAATCGTGCTTTTCACAATCTATTTTGGCCACGTTTGCGAATGGTTACCTAAACAAAATTGTCGGAATGTATAAAATTGTCTAAGTTATTAATCGTTGAAGATAGCCCTGTACGGCGCGCCGTTGCAGGTAGTGTACATCGATTCAGGTGAGGCAATTATCTGAGAGCAAAATGCTTTGGCGTGACAGTGAAAAAACCCAAATGGCAGATACAAAGAGAGCGTTGAAAAATAATCGGGCGGTGCTGGTGTTAACGAAAAATATTGTAAGAGTTATCCGAAACATAAAAAGGAAAAGAGAATCTTAATGTATATGAATGTGGCTATCTGTGGTAGTAGATGCATTAAGAAAAATAAAAATATGTTAAAAAGGCAGCCTTTTGAAGCAACCTTGCCCACAATAGATTGTCAAAAGCACGTCTATAACGATTGTGTGGTATCAAAGTAATTTAGCGTCAAAGAAACTAACGATTCTACGTATCCAATAGTCCACTACCTCCTTAAAGGGACCGTCCGGTCGAAACGCTCGAAAAATATTCGTTCTTCAAGAATATAAAAACTTTTTTTCATTTTCCCATAATGGTTCTAATTTTACGTGCCAGTCAGTGCACTGCTGCAATAAAAGAGGCGTAAACGGTAGACAGTAGAACTCGACGTAGGATTATCAGAAATCAAGAAACCAAAGATATTCTTATAGGTTATTTCAATCGCTATCGCATCAGTCTTTGATAAGGCAAATAAAGCAAAATGGCGATGTTTGGTATACGTTTGAACGCAAACCTGCGAAAAAGGGGGTAATGCGCCCAAAAATGTTAACAACAAAGAACTATGACCTCTAAAATTGATGGTCAAAGGGTGTTGCGATAGTGAATTCAATGACAAAGAAAATGCCACCAAGTTTTTTGGAATCGGTTAATAATTTCTTTTGTTATGCTGTCTACCGTTCGGAAACATCATGATTCGAGATAATCGCGTTTAAAGTTTTGCTTGTATATTCATGTCTATTTTATAGTTATATGCGACTAAACTAAACGCGCCACAACTCAAAACAATTGAACTCTTCTCTACGCTTGTCACTTGGACTCTGACGACTCTTCGCGCTGGAGGTATATAATGCTAAAATGCCTATAACTTCGGAAATTTTACGAATTTCAAAAAATCCTTTTAAACACGTATTCTTAAAAGGTTAAGCATTCGAAAAATGAAATAAAAAAATCGATTTTTAGACCGGACGGTCTCCCCCTTAAGTCCCTTACGCCAGGGGAGGCGAACCTTTTTATCTGCGGCTAATTTTTATTAGGGGAAAAATTAGTAGAAAATATGATTGTACGAAAATAGTATGAAAATTAAAATAATAGCGTGAATACTAGGGTGGATCTTAGCTACCCTTGGTGAAAATTATATTGCAATTTTTTTCACGCCGCCCCCTAAATTTGTTCCATTGGGTAAGAAAATAATTCCCGTAAAACAGCGCTGTTCAAGGTCGCTTACGCGTAAGCTCGGGGTTCTCCCACTCTCGTCCGCGTTGTCAGGGATACCGCGCGACGCTAACCGCGAAGGCGCTTGCCCGGCTAGCTCGTCGTGGCAGCCTTCGTAGCGTCGCGCGGTTTCCTTGACAACGGAAGGCACGCTGTGCGAGAGAAAGACTGGAAGGGGAAGCACGCGCGTGAGGGGCCCCACTGCTGGTCACCGCTGCCGTAAAAAATTAGGTTGATTGGATAAGAGAAAGACGCGCCTCATTCGCGTTAAAGTTGCAATAAATGTGAAATTTTGTATGAAGAAAAAATCGTGCGCATTTTACAAAAACTCATGTTTTTCAAAAACTGAGGATAATAGAGAAATTTTGTTTACGGATTCGTGTTTGTGACGAAAATCTCTACTAGGATCTCGCAGTGCATATTGCAAATTTTGCACAAATTATTTTTTTATGAAATGGAACAAAATTGGGGGCGGCGTGCAAAAAATTTGATAGTCGAAAAAGAAGGTCCACCCTAGTGCATACAAACAAACCGGACATACTGCACTATGATGGTAAATGTTGATACTTACCGTTGACATTCGATGAGGTACTTTCTGCTTCAATATTATTGCTGGTAGGCTTCAAATCGTGAATGGACGTCAAATGCCTACCAATGGAGCCAGTTGTTCCACCCGCACACGAAAATTCATTGTTGGCTTCTTCGTCGCACAGATTACAGGTGGCTTTATCGCCATCACGGCTTGCAAATCTCCACACCCAACTTTTACGTTTCGACATTTCAAAAGCGTATTTAAAATTATCGAAAAATTAATTATAGATAGTCCAGTTAATTATAAATAGGAATATGTATCGGAATTGAACGAACAACTTATAATATTATTCCTAGAATCCACGAATCGTATTATATAGCACTATAATACTGGTGTAACACTAGGTGGTTCAAGGACTCTAACTCGCTGCTTTTTTTTTTTTTTTTTTTATTGGTAGAGTGAGTAGAGGGGGGGGAGGAGTGATCCTAGCACCCTCTATGAACCGTCCCTATGAGCGTAGCCCATTTACCGGTTAAGATATTATACTGGGGTTACCGACAAAGAGTATTGTAGAGACTAATTAGTGATGTGTTAAGCGGGAAAATTTTCAAAAAAACCGCTAGAGCTGAAACAAACAAGCATACTTTTTGGACGGCACAAACACAGAAGGAAGGGGATTATATGTACAAGGGATATTGGTCCGGGTATTAATATATTAAAAGTCAGCACAAGGTACTAGACAATTTTTGAATTAGTAATACGGTAGTGCAGGATAACCTGCAGGTTGAGTAATTTTAGAAGGCGTAAATTAATTAGGAGTGATAATATGAACGATTAGGGTCATCTCGACATTGGGAATGGGATTTTTATCCGATAGGGTATTTTGTTTTTATCATACGTGCCAGTTTGGCGCGCGAGCGGATTTGAATGATTATTAACATCGTAGGAATTTATTAGTTTGTTAATATATTCATGGATATACAGTATATTTGCATCTTCATGTAAGGCACGGTTAGTATATTTAAGTGGCGGGTGTAATATAGTACGTAAGATTCTATTCTGGGTTGTTTGTACCCTTTCACGATTAGTAGAAGTGGTGAACCACCATGCCTGGGTACCATAAGTAAGCACTGGTCTAATACATGATTTGTATATGTTAATTCTTAGAGAAAGGTTGAGAGGAGATTTGTAAGATATATAAGGGTAAAGATGTGCAGCCACTTTTAGGGTTTTAACTATTCTCTCTTCAATTGCAACATTCCATAACATTTTATGGTGTAGTTGAATGCCCAAGTATTTGACCTGTTCCTGCCATGGAATTGGGGTACCATGAATTTGAATACTGAATTTATTTTTCGAGGCAATAATATTTTTGCGTCTGGTAAAGAGAATAGCTTCGGTTTTGTCTGGGTTAATTTGGAGCTTCCAATTTGCCAGATAAATTAGAATATCATTAATGTATGACTGCAAGCGAGGAATGAGAGCGGACAACTGCCATGAAGAAGAATAAATGGCCGTATCGTCAGCATACAAGGCAAGTTCGCAAGAATTGATTTTGGGAATATCATTTATATATATGTTAAAAAATATAGGACCGAGGATGGAACCTTGGGGCACCCCCGCTGTGACCGGATGCATTTTAGAATTTGCACCTCGGCCGTGTACAAACATTTTCCTATTTGTTAAGTAGGAACAAGCAAGTTTGAGCAGTCCGTATGGAATGCCAATTTTATAGAGCTTATACAAAAGAGCTTCGTGCCAGACAGTGTCGAAGGCCTTGGATAGGTCAAGCAGGACCATAGCGACGCACCTATTTACATTCATCTCATGTATTACTGATTGTGAGATACGCAAAATTTGTTGTATGGTGGAATGGCCCCGGCGGAAGCCGAACTGTTGGTTAGCAAGAGTATTATTAATACTTAAATGGTCCATAATAACTGCATGTATACAACGTTCCAGAAGCTTTCCCAAAATGGAGAGAAGGCTTATGGGCCTGTAACTAGTAAGTGAGTTACGCGGTTTGCCTGGCTTTGGAATGGGTATCACTTTAGCTATTTTCCATTTATCCGGGAAATAACCGATAGAAATGGTAAAACGAAAAATATAGTAAATTTGAAGTATGATTTTCTTCGAGGCGTGCTTTAACATCAAAGTAGTAATTCCGTCGTTGCCTGGCGCTTTACGGTTAGCAGAGAACTTAATGTAGTTAAAAATTTGATATGGTGATATAGGAAAGTCAGTGTCGTTAGTGACGGTCCTTTGATTAAATGTAACTGCGAAGTCCTCGATTATTGCTTGATGATTAGAATTTAATTGTGTCGCTTGATTATGTACGGCAGTAAAGGTAGCAGCTAGGGATTCTACCTTATCTTCGGTAGACGTTATGATCCTTGATTCAGAGATGAGTGGTGGAAGAATTTTATCTTCTTTTGAAGTGGATAATTTCCGATAAGTAGGCCAGAAAGTAGGATCTGGTTTCTGGAAGGATCTTAGGGTGTGATCCCATTTTCTAGATCGGAGGTATGTGATACGCTTTTTGATGGTAGCTGTAATATCCTTCATTTGGTAAGATACTATGTGCGCACCCAAAATTTGTCCTTTTTTCCTGATTGCACGTCTGTGTCTGATGAGCGATTGTAGTACGGCATCGTTGTAATGATGAGCTTCGTTGTTCATGTTTGTTGCGGGAATCTTAGCACGAGCCCGACAGGTATGAAGAAATTTTGTTAATTCAGTAATGGAATTATCTATGTCCTGATTTGAACGAAATGAGTAGGTGATTCGCATGTTGTTTGTATGGTTCTGGTAACTAGTCCAATCAGTGGTCGTATGTAAATTTTGCGTGATGTTTGTGTTTGTCGGCGTGATCATGACAGGACGATGATTGGTGTTAAAGTCATCGGTAATTGTGCATTTGAAATTTTTTTGAATATCAGTTAAAAAAAAGTCAAGCGTGGACGGTTTGCGTTTCCCTGACTGGAAGGTAAAATCTTGTGGGTGGACGATACGGTATCTGTGCGTTTGGTAATGTTTGAATAGAGTGTTGCCAGCTCTGTTGGAAGTAAAGTTGTTCCATAGTTTATGCTTGGCGTTCCAGTCACCACCAATTATGTATGGTGATCCCAAATTGGTGAGAATATTTAGAATATCCGTAGTGAGTTGATCTCCTTGGGAGATATATACAACTCCCAAGATTATTTTGGGAGAATCTAATTTGATGAAACACGCCTCGAAAGGAAAATTATAAGTTGGATTAAAATTAGTAAAATTGATAGAATCGTGTATTAATATGGCCACTCCGCCGCGAGTGGCAGTACGGTCATCTTTGATCGTAGTATAGCCAGGGAGGTTAAAAGAATCATTTGGAGTGAGCCAGGTTTCAGTGATCAATATCACTCCTGCATTGTGTTTGGCCGCCGCCAGGATTAATTCATTACGTTTAGCGGGTAGGGAACCCGCGTTCCATAGGAAAATATTCGGTATAGGCATTTTAGATTAGATTTTGGAATATTGCCCAGAAGGTTTGAAATTTGTCGGCAAGGGTGCGGCAAGGCCGAAGTTTTTCTATCAATGTGCGCGTGAGTGCTAACATCTGTTCTATGCTGACGATGGAGTTTAGCTCCTGCATGGCAGCAATCAACTCTGTCATGTGATTAAGATTTTTCTCATTGGGATGAGAATTTGAATTTACAGGGATATATTCCGTAGTATCAATTTGAGGCTCAGTGTCAAGTTGAGAGGGTAAAAAACCGGCAGCTACATTAGCGTAGGATGGAATGTAAGCAGATGGTAGAAGACCTCTGCTAGGATGTTTTGGAGGAATTAAATTTTTTGAATTAATGGGTTGCGAGGTAGTTACAGAATTTATCGCGACTCCCGTAGGAGGTTTTCCAGAATTTTTTCGTCTGTTTAAATATTTTAAAAGAACAGGACATTGATTGAAATTTGCAGTGTGTTGACCGTCGCAGTTCACACATTTTGGTGCAGTTTGAATATCCTTTTTACAATCTGAAGTATGGTGTTTGCCTGCGCATTTTACGCAGTTTGGTGGGAGTCGGCAATTTGCCGCTGTGTGACCGAAGGCCTGACACCTATAACATTGCGAATAGGTTCTTTTTGATAAGAATTTTTCCCAATAAACCCTTGTGCTAAAAAGAGTTTTTATCTTTGAAATATCGTTTGGAGACGTTCCTGTCGGGAAATTTATTCTATATATATTATACAGTGAATTTCCTGTGTGATTTTTGTAGCGAATTGTGGAGCATGATGTGGGAAATTGTCCTTTTGCGTTAATTTCCGCGATTATCTCTTCTGAGGGAATGTTTGGAAGGCCTTTTAGGACCATAGATAAGGAACGTTCGGAATTTAAGGAAAAAGTAAAATATTGTGTGTTTTCTTCATCTAGAGCAAGCTTAAGCTTTTTGTAGTCTAGGATGTTATCGAATTGCAGTCTGATCTTATTTCCAAGAAACTTTATGTTAAATGATTTCCCAAATTCTTTGGCTAGTTTTCTTTCGAAATTTGGAATATTGTCCGAGAAATTTGATATATATAACGGAGGGGGTTTAACGGACTTGATCAATTTGGAATTAGTATCCCCGGTATTATGTACGTTTAGCAATGAATCAGGATTTGTTTGGCCTTGAGCGGTTTTGCCAGTTTGGGCCGAAGGAATTTTTGTTTTTGTGTTAGAGGCGACTGTGGTCGAGTCGTCTGAACAAGAGAACGCTGCTAGGATAGCATATCTATTTGAGAAGGAAATATTTGGGGTCACATCGACCTGCATGTTTATGGAAGAGTGATCCACGTGCGAGACGGGACTGAGAATCGGAGGGAGAAGATTTTCAGGATCAGAGGCTTTCTCGACGGCCTTTGATTTCTTATTTTTGTTAGTTTTTTTGTCTTGTCTATTTGTAGCTGACGGTGTTTTTTGAGAGTAGGTTTGTGATTTATTGGGTGAGGACTCAGATCTATCTGAGGCCGTAGAGTCTAATTGAGAGTCGAGCGTATTTGCCGCTCTTCGTTTTCCTCCAGGCATGGTGGATTTTGTATTAATGTTAATTTTATCAATATTGAATAGAGAGCCACTTACCAATTTCGCAGCGGTTAGGGATGATAGTGACGAGCCTTCATCCTGAGTGACGGGTTTGTGGTCCCCTTGGGGGCCAATAAGATTGTGCTCAGATATTTTGTTGCTCAATTGTATAAATACTGATAAAATTTACTTCAACGGGGAATTCCCATACGGGGACTTCCTCAGTATATTAGGACTATACACTAGAGAACACGAGGTGTTAAAGATGATTATATGTAAGTAAGAACTGTAGAACTGAAAGGAGAGCTCCAAAACAGAACCGTACGGACTGACTGCCAAAGCAGAACCCAAGGACTCTAACTCGCTGCTACAAAACGCGGTCCTTATATATTAGTTTCCTGGAGGGCGTATCTGTTTGAAGGTGGTGTTTTGTGCGACTGTCTTTAATATAATTGGTCACGAAAAAGCTCCTCCCTCACAAATCGTAGGCGGAAAGGTGGGAAAAATATGCATTGAAAAATCCAACGGGACTTCCGGTATTTCCCAGGCATGAGTCTCCAATTTAACCATCTGCATGATGCCCTAAACGGCTCGTTAGCGGGCCGCGGTTTATTGCAGGTTTATGACTTTCGACGTTTTCCTACCCCGCAGACCTGCACAGCGAGCCTTTTTCAGCGCCTAGCGGCAAGCAACCAGCCGTACGCCGTTACTAAGGGTAGAATCGGTGAGGCGAACTGCAGTAGTGTTGGTGCTCGACGAGCTGTAGGTGCGAGCTCGCCGAGCACCAACACTACTGCAGTTCGCCTCACCGATTCTACCCTTAGTAACGGCGTACGGCTGGTTGCTTGCCGCTAGGCGCTGAAAAAGGCTCGCTGTGCAGGCCTGGTTTAGGGCAACATGCAGATGGAAAGATTGGGGACTCACGCCTGGGAAATACCGGAAGTCCCGTTGGATTTTTCGATGCATATTTTTCCCACCTTTCTACCTACGATTTGTGGGGGAGGAGCTTTTTCGTGACCAATTATATTAAAGACTGTCGCACAAAATTCCACCTTCAAACCTCCACTTGACCGTAGTGCAGCCCAATTACAAAGCATGTAAGGAAGAGGCAATGAAGAAAAGGCTAATGAGTTTTAAAGGTACGGTCGTGGAAAAAATAAAAGAGAAGTTAAAAGCTGCTGAAAGCGTATGGTGTACATGTGATTGTTAGCTACCTGTAGCGCAAGAATCGTACATTACAATGACTGCACACATTATTAATTCTAATTGGGCCACGGATAGTTTTGTATTAAGCACATACGAGATGGAAGAACGTCATACCGGTGATAACCTCGCCGACGAACTAGAAAAAATTCTCACAGAGTGGGAAATTCGTGAGAAAGTAGTGGCCATTGTTACAGACAATGCCCAAAATATGCTGAATGCTATTTCATTTCTGTCAGGAGCATCAGACCATACAAATATCTCCAGCATGGGGTGTGCAGCACATACCCTGCAATTAGCTGTAAATAAAGCATTAAGGCCGGCGCCACACTTGCGGTTCGACCGCGCGGTTCAACCGCCGCGGTTCGCCCGCGCCTCACGTAACAAACAGAATCTTATGGAAGGTGTCACACTTGAGCGGTTCAGCCGCGCGGCGGATTTTTGACCGCGACGTGCAGCGGTCGAACCGCTCCGCGCCGCGCGGTTCGCCCGCCTGGAGTGTGATACATTGTTTTAAATGAGCGCGTTAACATTTGCGAATATTTTCCCGCGCGGTTGCAACAGTCGTAGCCAGATAACTGCTGTTTCAGATATAGATTCGCGCGGACAAACCGCCTATATGTGAACGCATGAAATTCAAGCGGTTCGACCGCCTGTACAACCGCGGGCGCCACAGTGGAGTATTTGGCCTGAAAAGCTGGCCAAAATTCTAGATGCTTTAGAATTTGTTCAAACTTGGTATATAGGGGTTTTTGGAGTCGCTGATTTTGAATCTGATGTCAAAACATCAAAATTCAAAATGACAGCTCCAATATGGCGTCAATAATTGCAGAAAATTGGCCAAAATTATTTTTTGTTGTTTAATGAAAAACAGAAATACTTTATTGATCTCAAAAAATATATTTGTGTCACAATAAAATAATTCGAGATCAATCAGATGATGATGTCCACGGCTAGCCGTGGAGTATTTGGCCCTACAAGCTGGGGAAAATTATTTGTTTCGTTGAAATGCAGCCAAATGTAGTTAGAAGTGACGCAATGTAATTATTTCATAGAATTTTACAAAAATATGCACAGGACGTAAAAAAATTTAGAAATAAGTTGATTTATTTACAAGATTTATTTTATTGTGTCATTCCTCGTATTGAGATTTTCGTATTCTGAGTTACATATGTGTCAAGAAATACAATAAAACATAAAAAAAAATAAACATTTACGAAAATCTCTCATCTGTCTCGACTTAAGGCGGCCACACACGGTCCAGTGTGCCTGTCAGGTCGGCCTGCGCAGGCAGGCCTGTGCAAGTCGGCTGGACCGTGTGGATGCACTACGCGTCCAGTGTGCCTGTCAGGCCGGCCTGTACAGGCACGCCTGACGCCGCACAGTGGTCGGGATAGGGATAGTTAGTGACATTCATTGTTGTATAATTTTTAAACTATAAAAGATATCGGAATGGCGCCAAAAAACATAAATTGAAAAAATTATTCCTTTCTAATGATTTATAACTGAATATATTGTACGTCCATTTAATGTTGTTTTTTCAATTTTTTCAACTTAATTGTTATAAAAAAATTTGAAAACTGTATATTTAGGAGTTTATTTAGTGGTCTTTAAGCGATTTAAATCGCTTGTTGGAAAAAGTTTTAGTTTCCGATTATAAGGAAAAACCAAATAGTACTATTAGAAATTGTGACGAAATCTGCAGTTTATTTAATCATTAGTATTCATTTATTCAACGGATTTATTCATTTCAGCGTATTAAGAAATTCGTTATTCTTTATCGTATCGATATTGAAGTGCTACCGATGGATTCCTTATGTTTTTCCGATGAAATTCATGCAAAATTTCATGTAAATCGGACTATTTTTAACAAATTCAGCTGGAAATTATATAATTTGATTTTTCATGGAATTTCCTTCATTATTTTCCGAATTATGTAGTTATTGTTGTTAGTTTCATTGGCGAAACATAAAGAATCGATAGGCGTTGTTTTCGCAATGATATGATGAGAAATGCGGAAATCCTGGACATTTCTAATTTTTTAATGGATTCCAACACTTTCGAAAATCGAGAGCCATCAAATTCGGTGAAGCAATGGAGAATCCTGTCCCCGCCACGGGGTACCAGGCGGCATCTCTTTGACTGACGTCGCTGGAGAATCACCCTGTAGTACACATTCAGTAGATTTCGGTAGGAGAAAGTTTATTTTTCCAGCGCGATAAGGACTGTGCAGGAAAATCGAAAAACGATTCGGTCGGCCTGACGCCGCGGCCAATACCAAGTTCCTATGTGTGGAACGTATATGTCTAGTGATCGTCGCCAGTTTAAACAGAGAATCGTGGCTCGCGACAGCTAAAGATTGAAGGACAGAGAGTGTTTAGAGTAGTGGAGACCAAAGGTTTGCCTGCCATATGATACCGAGGAAGGGACCTCGGGACCCTCGACCAAAAGAAAGTCAGAAAAATTGTTGACTTCCGCATTTCTCATCAGATCTTTGCGAAAACGAGGCCAATTGATTCCTTATGTTTCGCCGATGAAAGTGACACCAACAACGACATAATTCGGACAAAAATGAAGGAAATTTCATGAAAAATTCATTCCCATAACCTGAAGCTAATTTCGTTAATAATAGTCCGATTTACATGAAATTTGGTATGATTCTCATCGGAAAAACATAAGGAATCCATCGGCATCACTTCCATACCGATACGATAAAGAATAAATATTTTTTTTTTTCTGAAACGGTCGGAGCGTGTGGATGCACCATCCGGCCAGCCTGTCAGGCCGAACGGAGCGTGTGGAGGCACTACGGGCGTCCGGTCGACCTGATCAGGCCGGCCTGCGCAGGCAGACTTGACAGGCCGACTGGACCGTGTGTGGCTGCCTTTAGACGACATAAATAATATTCATTTGAAATAGAGTACAGATTCTAGGTGAAAAATATATATTATCGACAGAATTTAGTGATAACAATGGACATATTTTCGCTTTACGTAATTTCAATGTTAACTATGAAAAATATTTTTGTTTTATTCCATTTCAGTGTTAACTCTGTGAGGAAGGGCAATTTACAGTTGCTTAAAGATTAGGAGAGCGCGGCACACGACCAGCAGGGACATGATGCAATTTTTAATAGATTTCCATAATTTCGGTGCTCCTTTCCCAAAGGAATTCATTCATTTGTGATGGGGCGAGAGCATTATTAAATGCTGCGGTATTAACATACTCTCGCATTTCTAATATACAAGAGTATGCAGACGCCATGCAAAATACGGAAAACGTGTACCGTTGATTCTATGCTTGTATCAGGGATATTCGTGGATCCGCGATACAATGTAATATTAACGGAACCCATGATCCAAGAAGCTAAAAATTGTCTTCTGCAGACATATGCAAGACTAGAAAAAATATCAAATTACCCATGCACTACAGAACATAATAGTACAATTGAACATATGTCCAATGATCCAGATGAAGACGAGTTCGAACAATTGACGGCTCGGATGCAATAAGGGGACTAGCGCTCGAAAATGCGAAAAAGTATTGTCCAAACGGTAAGAAATATTGGAAAGTTAAATGTTGTTAAACTGTAATTTAAAAAATATAATGTTATAAAGCTCGTCACGACACACATTTTTTCTATTTACAGTTTTTTTATCGAATCATTAGTATTCGAGATAAAAATTATAAACAAAAAAATTTCTTCGACCAAAATCATTATTTCGTTAAACCTAAATTGCGATAACTTGAGTAAATATTAACGGATCGTTATGAGACTTGAAACATAAAACTCAGAAAACTCTAGCGAAGCCGTAAAATGTATGCACAAAACCCTTATGTTAAAAAATGTAATAATATTTAATTAAAAAGTAACACTGGACATAACCCATGTTTTTCAACGTTCGCCGTTAAAAAGTATCGAGGGAATTTTGAGATACATATAACTTGCAGCGACAAAGTTTTTTCTTAATATACAAGGAAATTCTACGGAATCGTACGATGCCACTAATACGGTGCCACCAATTTCATGCACAGTATGCGTGAATTGAAACACAGCCTTGGTTTGACTTGACCGTGGCGCCGTTTCGCTTCCCATATTGGTAGTGATAGGCGATACCCAGATAGCACACGTCGTCTATAAGCTGTCTTTAAGACGTCTTGGAAGCCTGAAAGACGTCTTAAAGCAGCTTATAGACGACGTGTGCTATCTGGGTATTGGTCCCATCTATCGATAATACATATCGATATATATTTTGTCGTTCAATATCGATACATGAAATATATTACTCAAATAGTATCGATATTGGTAATATCGATAATTTTTTTTACATAAGGGGCTGAAAGTGTCCATTGGACACTCTGTGCAGTACACGGAAAGACCTCAGCACCGTTACCAACGGTGCTCGAAAAATGAGCACCGTCGGGAACGGTGCCGAGCACCGTAATATCCAGTGCTCGGCCCATTCAATGCGGTGCTTAAAACCAAACGCATTCCCAATCTGTGATTGGTGCAAATATCGGTGCTGGGCACCGTTCACAACGGTGTTCCTGATGAAAGCGCACTGAAATCATCGATGCATTGCTATCTTCCATCTTTGTTTTCCATATTCGCCATGCCTCATTGTTTTCGATACGCCTGCAAAGCGTGGCGTGGAAAAATGCACTTGATAGCGATAATCAGCGACAATCAACGACAATGGCGACATCGAAAAAGAACAGAATGCACGAAAACATGGATGCGCGTTCATCAGGAACACCGTTGTGAACGGTGCCCAGCACCGATATTCGCACCAATCACAGATTGGGAATGCGTTTGGTTTTAAGCACCGCATTGAATGGGCCCAGCACTGGATTTTACGGTGCTCGGCACCGTTCCCGACCCCAGATAGCACACCTCGTCTTAGAGACGTCTAGTTTGTGTCTATTTTAGGTCTGCACGTCTTGATTTGTAACAAGACATCTTTAAGACGTCTTTAAGACGCCTTTTGGACGTCTTTAAGACTTTACCAGACGTTGTGCTATTTGGGACGGTGCTCGGCATCGTTCCCGACGGTGCTCATTTTCCGAGCATCGTTCCCGACGGTGCTCATTTTTCGAGCACCGTTGGGAACGGTGCTGAGGTCTTTCCGTGTAGTGATGGGCGATATTGGTCCCATATATCGTTAATACATATCGATATATATTTTATGGTGCAAAAAAGGAAGGTAAAATGAATTGGCTTCCTTTTTTTTTTAAGGTGCAAAAAAGTTATCGATATGTGGACCAAAAGTATCGATACGTGTAATTATCGGTGTTTGAAGTATCGATAAAAAATATCGATATTCTGACAGGCAAATATCGATATATGTAGTTATCGATAAATATCGCGCATCACTACATCTTGGCGTTGATTAGTTGAGACATCGCGGCCAGGGGTGGGCACTTCCCATATATTTCTGTTGGCAAAATTTAGTGGGCGGCACAATCCAGCAGAGGCGCTGGGATCAATAAAGTTGAAAATATTTGGTAACAGATGGCGCTGATGAGATTATTTTGTGGCGGGAATAGAATATAATCAGCACAGGAGAGTGCAGGAAAGCATCATATTGAGAGGTAAGAAATAAACTATTAACAAAATAAGTAATTGAACCCTCCAATTATTGACGCCGCGTTAATTATTTGTCACAGATACCAGATGGATCGTCGTACCTGGCATTTATGTGTTGTGCCTGGATGTTCAGATACATATTCAACCCGACATCAATTTCCAAATCGAGATAAAGACAGAAAACGTTTTGACGTGTGGCTTCAACTTGTGCAGAATCCAAATTTACTTGAGCTGGATCCCAAACAGGTATTTACCAATTATAGCGTGTGTCATCAACACTTTACTGCGAATGATAAGTCCTCGAACATGTTCTTGGTACGGACAGCAATACCTATACACAATTTACCACCTGCCACAGGTATTGCTTCTGCACAGTATGAGTAGATGTAGGGCGGTAATTCTCAGTTGTTGCTTATTCTTAAGTTCGTCTTAAGCATGCTGCATCCTCTACTAGTCTACGAGGTTAGTAAAGGATGCAGTATGCTTAAGACGATCTTAAGAATAAGCAACGACTGAGAATACCGCCCACAGAACTATTTTTGGGAAGGATATAGAAACAAACAATGGCTACATTATTAAATTTTTTGTTCATAGGATCAACACCAAAAGTATCAACCTCAGCGTCAACAGCATCAGCGTCAGTGTCAACATCAATATTACAAATTAGGAATTGCCTTTGTCAGTGCAAGCTGATCAATGTAAGTAAAAAGCAGTACAAAGGTTTACATATTTCAGTTTCCATCGCCAAACAGTTAATTATTGTATTTCTTCAATTTTACAATACATGATGTCGACTGCTGAGTGCACATTGTATATCCACTTTTTGTTAAATTTGAGTTTTTATATGTAACAAATAGTTCTTGACATGTTTAAACCTATTTTTCTCAAAAACACAAATGTGGACATATAATATTTGTGCAGTAATAAATTATGCTCAGTAATATTTTACGAAATGTCACTAATACCATATGTAGATTGCGACGAATCTAGACTATAATAAAGACTATAAATCAAAATGAAAATTGCATTTCAGTAATTTATTTCCTATTTGTAATAAAATTGCCTAATAGGTGAACATACGGAACCCGCACACGTCGAATTTAATGGGGCTTTTGTATGAAGTAGTTCTCAGAAAAATATTTTGAGAATAACTTCTTACAAAAATCACATTAAAATCGGCGTGTGCGGGTTCCATATGTTCTCTTGTAACCAATACCATAATTCCAGGATTCAATTTTGCCGCTTTTCATGATTTAGTGGGCGGCACAATCCACCAGAGGGTGCTGATTTTGCCAACAGAAAAATATGGGAAGTGCCTACCCAGTGTTGCCAACCCTACGGATTTTCCCGTAGATCTACGGATGTTTTACTGTATCTACGGATCTACAGATTGTAAACTGAAATCTACGGATTTTTTATCTTTTTCATGACCCATTGATTTTACCATCCAAACCGCCGATTTACTGCGGGTCGCTAAATTCAAGTTCACTACAAGAGCTTTTCATCACACTTAATCGCTGGAATTCCAGCTATTATTTTCTAGTTCTACTACCCTGCATTTTGGACGGGTACAATAAGAATTAGCAAAGTTAATCTCAGAATCTTTGCATGTGAACTTTTTTAATTCCTATCCGTGAATTTACATCGGGACGAAAGTCTTTGGCGAAAACGACTTACGGGGAAACATTATTTTTGGGAAAAGCTCTTGTACTGAAGTGGAATTAGTAAAAGTTGATTTCACAACTTTTTTTCGTAACTTGTGAATTATTTTGTGACAAAAATTTTTTGAGAATGTTACGAGCGGGTCGAAATATAAGATTTCTAGAAAGGATTTGGGAAAGGACAGTTTCCATGAGCAAGGGAATTAGTTTCTTTCATACATGTAATAATTAACAGTTATGAAGAAAATCCGTAGATCAACGGATTTTTCAAAGAGGGATCTACGGAATTCTACGGAGAGATTTACTCTTCTTTACGGATTTTCAGAAATCTGAGTTGGCAACACTGTGCCTACCGCTGGTCGCGGCGTACCCCCACCGTCAATTCCTCCGTGGTTGTACACATTTCCACGGTTCCACTCGGTTCCCTGCCCATAATGAACCCTCTAACGTGAGTACCGTTAACCTATACACAAAACATAAATATATTTATTTGTTCTCGCAGAAGAATGTTAATAATCTTGTGCACGCTGTCAGGAATGTGAAAAATATAAAAAAGCTTGGGGAACAAGAACTATCAACTAGTAGGAAAACTTCCTGGCACGACCAGTACAAAGATAGTGCTTGGATTTTTGTTGGTGGTTTACCGTACAATCTAACGGAAGGCGACATCATAACCATATTTTCTCAGTAAGATTAAAGTACTGATCCAATTTAGTACTGGTAGGCCTCGATTAGCCCGATATACGGTTTGGTGCGAATAATAAAATGATACCGGGTCACATTTATTTCGAACACAAATTCAGTTGATGCGAGGTTCGCGAGACTTGTTTCATACTCATACTGTACCACTGTGGAAACAATTTGTCTTTTGTGACTTAGATAATATACTGCGGCTTTATCACCACGTATACGAAGAAGCAGAAGAAAGTGCAATCAACACTATTGAAATACTTTAAAAAATAATAAACATGTTTATGCCATTATAATTTATTAAAATACATATGAAAAGGTATATTTTCTTTAAGGGGTGATTCTGATAATCACGCCGCACAATTCGGCAACATTCAGGGTTTTCTTCTCTCAGTGAAAACAATGAATAACAATGTCAAACTTTTTTTTCATTTATTAAGCTACTTATAATGTATACGGAACAATTTTTTAAATACACTTTTAATTGGGTTTTTTCAGTGTTATCTGTAGTTAAAAATCTCACAGATTCATCTGAAACAAAAAACCAAACTGATTCTTAATCATTATAAGAACCGCTATTGCAGGTGTCAGAATTAGCCACGTACGTCAGAATTTAACAAAATTGCGCGCATTCAAACTTCGAGTAAAAATGGAAAATTTCGCGACTTGTAGTTTAAATACGTGCAATTTTGTTAAATTTTGACTTGCGTGGCTAATTTCTGGCACCTGCGATAGCGGTACTCATAATGATTAAGAATCAGTTTGGTTCTTTTGTTTCAGATGAATGTGAGCTGAAATCACTCTTGCAGTCTTTTCAAAGGCACGATTTTTAACTCCAGATAACATTGAAAAACACAATTAAAAGTGTATTTTAAAAATTGTTCCGTACACATTATAAGTAGCCTAATAAATGAAAAAAAGTTTGACATTGTTATTCATTGTATTCACTGAGAAAAAAATCTTGTATCTTGTCGAATTATGCGGCGTGATTACCAGAATGACCCCTTAAATTAAAACCAATTCCTGTATTTCAAGTATTCGAACAGTGCGAATTCGAATAACGTGATCAATTTCTGGGATTTATTACTCGCACTAATCGAGACCTACCCCTGTACATATTCTTTAATGTACAATAACACAATTTGTTCGACAAATGTTACCCCGTAGATATGGAGAAGTAGTAAATATAAATTTAATTCGGGACAAAGACACGGGAAAACAGAAGGGATATGGTTTTATTTGTTACGAGGACCAAAGAAGCACTGTGTTAGCTGTCGATAACTTCAATGGTATTAAGGTACAGTTTTTTTTTTTTTTAAATAAAACATGTAATACTCTATCTTATCGCAATAATGTTGCGGAATTGGATAAAAATTATGCTCGGCACTTGGTGTAATTGTGTGTTTTAGATTTTAGGCAGAACAATACGAGTCGACCATGTTGCAAATTATAAAGCACCGAAAGAATCAAAGAATATTGACGAAGAGACGAAACAATTGAGAAGAGAAGGTTGCGCCCCAAAAAGTATTTAATCGACGACGTCGTGACTAGTACATTTCATAAGTAACAGAAAGTAATTGTGTTCAGCATAAATGAAACTTGTATAAAGCACGCAAATGCATATTTTCACAAAACCGTTTAAATACATTTTTAAGGAAAACGTGTATTTTGTAAGTTCTGCTGAATCTTATTTATATTCCCTTGTGGTGTTAATACATAAAATTAGTTCCTTCGGTACTTCGTATATTTTATAAATTTTATACAGTCTTATCTTTTCGTTTGATTTGCTCTGTATTACAAATACTATTCAAATGCACGTAATTGAAATTTAAAATAATACATTCGTAGTTCATAGTAATAGTCTTACTGACATACAATTAATGATATCAGTTGCAAGTGTGGAAAAAAAACTGATTAACAAAAACCTGAAACTGCAGTTCATATAAACGGGAAAGTCGATATGCCGAGAACTCGCGGTATTTCTCTTTACGTTTCATTCTTATAATTCAGATAACACTAAATACACGAATGTACCATTTCTCGAAAAGTATTTTAACATCATGCGATCTATGCAGTTCTCAATAGACAGTGCATCGTACAATTTTGATAAAGATTTTTGCTTCTCGTAAAATTGTACATATTTGCAATACTGTTTGACATTTAAAAGTAAATATTCGGTAAGTTATACGTAGTAATACATGGGAAAATATTTAAAACAAAAAGGTCGATAATTAGAATACTGATAAACGTATCTTAAAAAGCGAGTGTTCGTATTTTGTATATCGGTATTGATAAATAAAAGATTCAAAGGATCTCGATTTGAATAAATGAGTTCTATATATATATGTAATTACACTGTCTGAGCAGAATGATATCAAGATGAGCCGAATTCACTCATCCATTTCTCATATTTCTCTAAATCTTCCTGAGAGACACTCTTGTTACATCTTTCAACAGCTTCGTCAAAGTCTGCGGCGGATACAGGTAAATCCAATTCCTCTTTTGGTAGCTGTCTAATCTGATCAGGTTTCAAACCTGCGATTTTCTTACGCATAGACATCATAGATGCATCCCTATATAACATATACACAAAAGTTGATATGTTTAGACACTAATATACATACATATTAATCCTTTAGCGCCCCAGTGTGACGCATACGTCACATCTAGAAAATCATATTTCCACTCATTTTTTTTGGGAAAAGAACGGTGAAGTGCATGTATTGTGACCGTTTTTTCAGTTAACTAATCGCAAGAAATCATTTTTTTCCGCCGAGATAAGTGTCTGGGCGCAAAAGGGTTAATTTCATTTATCTACTTACAAAGCTATGTTTATATTAATTATTCACCTGCAAACATTCGTGATATCTGCACCAGAGTAACCCTCCAACTTTCTTGCAATGTCCGCTAAATTTACAGACAAATCTACTTTCACCTCGCGCAGATTAATTTTCAATAACGCTTCTCTACCTTCATCTGTGTCAAGACAAACATACACGTAAAAGAGCTGCACAGTAAATAATGTAGAAAATTGACAATTCACAGGAAGACTTACGATTTGGTAGTGGAATGTAAATGCGTTTCTCCAAACGTCTTCGAAGAGCCTCGTCAATGTCCCATGGGAAATTCGTTGCTGCTAGTACCATAACAACTTTACTTGGATCCTCGCTGCAAAGTTTTACATCGTACCTTACACAATCAATTCGTATGACTAAATGGTATTTCAGCTATAATTCACTCACCTATTCGAGCTTATACCATCCATTTGAACTAGAAGCTCAGACTTCACTCGTCGCGAGGCTTCGTGCTCGGATTCAGATCCCCTTCTAGAGCATAGAGAGTCGATTTCATCGATGAAGATTGTACTAGGTGCGTAAAATCTGGCCTGTATAAATACGTATAGAGTACACTTCATGAAATTGGAAGCAGCATCATCGTCTCGGTGTTGAAAAATAAATCGTGCAAGGGCTCGTCCTTAAATTACGTAAGGCTTTCTGGGGGGGGGGGGGGGGGGGAGGAGGAGGCTGTCGCGAATTTCTTACGTTTTCTTACAAGGGCGGGGAGAGTCAGGTAGTGTCTTACGTAATATTTTTTAAACTAATTTTCAATAAATACAAATTCTATCTTATTAATGTTCCAGAAAAGTAGTTTTAGCTTATATTTCCCGAAACCGAGTTAAATGAATTATATAAACCTTTAAAAGAATTTTAATAACTGAAAAAATTAAATGCAAAAAATATTACGTAAGGAGAGGGTTGGAATATCAAATCTTACGAATTCTTATACTGGACGAGGGAGGGGGAAAGAATTCGCCAAAATTGCCCTTATGTAATTTAAGGACGGCCCCCAAGAGTCCATCATTCATTCTACGGAGGAATTGTGTAATTACCATTTCGAAAAGAAGGCGAACAAGTTTCTCTGATTCTCCTCTGTATTTCGAAGTTAGAGTAGAGGATGAGACGTTGAAAAATGTAGTCCCACATTCAGTGGCTACCGCTTTCGCAAGCATGGTTTTCCCAGTACCCGGTGGTCCAACCATGAGTACACCTTTCCAAGGACGACGAATTCCCTGCAGGTAGGATACATACATACAGTCGCATCGGAAAGCAAGTCGACACTCTTTAAAATCGCATAACTTTTTTAAAATTGGTCCAAACGACTTGATTTTTTTTTCTTTTATGCTGGCGAAATTAGTTTGCTAAGTGACGTGTTCCGTCGTTTTGAAAAAAAATTGCTATTGGTCGGTATAGCAAAAGAAAAATAGTAAAGGTCGTTTTTTAAAGTTGTATACATGCTAAGAATTTCATTTAAATCGGTTAACGTTGCTCGCAGCTATAAATGCTTAAAGATCGCGGAATAAGGGCGAAAATCGCGATTGTCGACACACCTCTTTTTTTATATCAACTGTTTTAAACGAGTGCCATTCTCATCCAAAGAATCCAATTATTATTGAAAAAAAAAAACATGGGTCAATTTCATGGTCTCTAGAATATATTCCAATAATTTTTTTTATTGAAATTTCATCACAGTTTCTGTAAAATAATTCTAGCTCACGACATGTCGAGAAAAAACGAAAAAAATCTTTAAAAAATTGTAACTTTTACCAATTTCAATATTAGAAGCTAAAAATTGACATAGTTGATGTTTGGATATAATAGTTTGAGAGAAAAAATATTTTGTAAGTCGACTTTGAAAAAAAGGTATTTATTTTGCATGTAGAAGGTTCAGAGGGTCAAAATCAGCTTATGGGTGGCTCACACCCAGAGAGTCAACGAAGGGTTAAACGTGTGTAGCTGAGAGCAACGTTAACCGATTTAGATGAAATTTTCAGCATGTATACAAAACTTACTTCAACCTACAAACGGGTTTTTTGAATTTTCATTACAGGCTCACGAAAAAAGTTTGAAAAACGACCTTTACTATTTTTCTTTTGCTATTTCGACCAAGTGCATTTTTTTTCAAAACGACGAAGCACGTCACCTAGGAAACTATTTCCGATAGCTTCTAAAAAAAACTCAAGTCGTTTGGACCAATTTTAAAAGAGTTATGCGATTTTAAAGAGTGTCAACTTACTTTCCGATCCAACTGTATATCTCACTCTGTATTCAAACATGAACCGTACAAAAGAATCTCCGTACGTACTTTAAAGAAATCTGGCATCCACATTGGCAGAACAACGGCTTCTTCTAACAACCGCTTCGCTTCGTGCAAATCAGCTATGTCGTCCCAATGAATATTTGGATTTTTCTGAACAATATCTCTCTCTATAACAATAATATAGATATGTACTAAGCTACTTAAGCTTAAGATCATTAATATCCATGAACACATACTGTACCTAACAAATCTACCAGATCCCTGTCATTCCCAGATGGCTCAAATTTACGTTCTTCTACTTCAACGTCGACCTTTTCATTTTCCGACTTCTCCTGCGAAACATGTTTACAGACTGTAATACTATTACGTTATACACGGAATCACCTAAGAAGATAAACAAGACTAACTTTATTTACATCGTCTTTTCTGGACACTTTTCTGTCGTCTTTCTTCACTATTACTTTGGCGTCCGGCTTCTTTCCCGCAGCAACTGATTTTCGTGTGCTCGTCCGATTTTGTTGCTTCGGCTGACTTTTCAGTGGTCTGATATTTCTACAAATATATATCTGTTTATAGTAATACCCGGTATCGATAGAATCCTACAGTTTCAATTTAATAATCCCTCTTTTTTAATATTAATATCATCGGAATTGTATCATATTTCCTGTACTTTTGTTCCGCGGGCGTCAACGGTGGCCACACGTCTGGGTCCCTCGCTGGGGCTTGATTCCAAGAAGTATCTGAATTATTATATGTCCACAAAGTTGGATCTCTCGTGGGCTCTTCGAACGATAAACACGAAGTACCTAAACATGTTTCGAACTTTACGATCTTATTTATGCGAACAGTTGTTTTAAATATTTATTACCAATACCTAATAATCTTTCCCCGTGCGTGTCCACTTTAAAAAGCTGCAAGGTGTTCGACGTTGCTTTTACTTTCTCGAACTCTTGGACAATTTGGTGCTGAACAAGCTGCCACTTTGCTTTCCGCGTGGCGTCCGCGATACTGGCGAGCAGTCGATGAATTTGCTGTACGACGCCCTGATAATAGACTCCAGACGTATCGTAATTTCCAGTCAACGCCATTTCACGGGCCAGCTTGGTATTCTCGCAGATCTCATTGATTGAAACTGCCATAATTCTTTTGGGAGATACACGTGCTTGTATATGTATTTAAATATAATGGATATGTTTACACGAAATGTAGTTGGATATAAAATATTACCCGTGACTTATGTAATGTTCAAAAAATTTGGTTGTCAATGTGAGATAAACAATTCGAAAATGACATATCAGTAATGGTTCCTGAGTTCCAACGGGAATAGTTAAGAACACCAGATAAAATTGCTGAAATCGGATTAATGCGACCAGCGTACAATTATGTACGGGTTTCTTATAGAAAATTAGATATTTCAAACTCCATGTATCAAATCCACGAACCTTTTAACTAATAAACAGAAGCTGGATAAAATTTCTCACTGTTATGATCCTCGTTATTTCTTTTATGTAAATAAACAATTACGACGTTGCGTCCGATGTATTCGCGTGCGTCAAATTACTTTATATGGAACGACGTTTTAAATATTAATCGTTAACTAATAAATATATCGTCCGTGAGCGCTAAGCGTATTTCGCTGCGGGGTGAATATCGTAGAAAAATATATAAAAGTTTCTTATAACTGGCGTGTATACTCTGAATCAGTTAAGAGAATTATATTATCGTTTATAACTGTTTAAAAAACCTACTTAATCAAAACCGATATGTACGGTATAAGTTACTCGGATTGTTAATCACAGGCGCCATATTATTTCCGAGTGTCGCGGTTTCTTTGAAATTCGTATGATTAATTTAAAAACCATGAGATGTTTAAATCTATATATTCCCTACATTTAATAGCCCTACTATTCCTTTTACTAAAATTTCGTAGTACAAATGTTCACGCTTGATTGAATGGATTATTATATTATATCATACAATTCATAAAGTACAATGTGAAAGTCGATGTTATAATACACTATATATATATTCGGAATCGAAGAATATCGCGGCCAGGATCCGCGATAGGGTGGATCAACGAATGTACCGAAATAACAGGGGTGGTCCACTACGTGTATTATTTTGTTAGCACAGCATTAATACCCTCTAGCGGGTTGGATATGCACTATATTACTAATGGCGGGCATTTCAAACTTTGAATTCAATGCATCCCTTACTTATGACTAAATGTGCCGGTGATTATGAAAGTGGTGTTAGTCAAAAATTAAAAAAAAAAATTAATTCATCACTTACTTTATGTTATATTACAAAATAAGTAATAAATTCAATTTTTTAAATTTTTGACTGACATCGCTTTCAAATTATATTTTGAGAATTAAAAATTTCCAATTGCATACACGTATAAAATACAATATATTTATATAATATTACATTACAATTTATTTGGGAAATATTAAATTACAATTTGTTTGGAAAATATTAAATTACAATTTGCATCACACGATGTACACTTAACGATGTCCAGAAAAGAAGAGAGCGATGGAGAGCAAGTGTCCTCAAGCGTCCCGCAAAATTTCAGAAACAGGATATGATTTATGATACTACCCCCGCTGCATTATAGGGATTACCGGCATATTAGTAATTATAGCAGGTCCTACTCCTGCAGGTGATGTGCACGATGTACACCGAAGATTGAGATGGGCAATGATCACTCTTGGTTAACAATAAAAAATATAAATGTATTTGAGGTTAGACTCTTGGACGCGTCTATCTTAGCTTGGTTCGCGAGAGTGTTCCCCACTCTTCGGTCTCGGGAGGAGGAGACAGCGTTTTCCACAGAATAATGCTGTGAGTGCCACCTAGTACAAAATCCGAGAATTAATACTGCTTTCAGAGACCTCATGCGGCTTGGATAGCTACTAAATCCGTGTTAACAGTGCTCCTATGTAAGTGGACCACCCCTGAATGGTACCTCCGTTGCGTCTCTGGTAATCACGCGTGTCTGGCGCGCACGTGATCACCTGCGAGGAGGAACTCGTGCCTCCACGCTGAACAACTCTCGCGGCTTGAGGAGCTGCTTGCGCCCAGGGGGGCCAAGCTTCCCTCTTACGAAAGTTGAAGCTGTTACGTATTTCTAGTGGGAATATCTATAGGACGTCGTGGGCCCGTGCCCGTGGAGCGCTGAAGCACTCTGCTCGCGAGTACGTTTGCGCGGGAATTTCGATGTATAAAATGAAACACTTCTGGATAAATACTATGTTTGGATTTTATTCGTATTTGGATGTTGACTGTTTTGCTAACAGGTTCGAAGTGACTTCGTACAAATTAACTCGTCGCTTGTCGCCTCCGAGCGCCCTACTCCTCTAATTTTGGCGCATTCTTCCGACTCCCTCTTCGGATCCCTTCGTCCAATCAAGACGGTGTTGTCCTTGCAGCTTCGTTAGAGGGTTGTCCTTCAGCCACCTCTTCGTCCTTGGCCCTTCCTTCGTGTTTTCCCTCCACTTTCGGCTGGTGGTCAAGGCACGCTTTCCGAGTACATAGCTTACATAGGCTATGTACTGTACATACATATCTAACAGGTAGGTACGCGCAACCCCAAAGGTCAAGACGACGTCGCCCGCGCACGGTTTACGACTTTCAGCTGTTCTCGAGCTGGGTTTTTACCCTAACAGGACATCGGCAATTATTGAAAGGGAGGACAGAGTTTTAAATGATTTTACGAGACGAGCAGCTGCCCGCTAGACGAAATTTGGCACGCAGATGTGGAAGGAAAAACCCTCGATGGGCACAACGCGCTCTACGTGTTTATGAATACTGACAATAAACTCTTCCTTGTCCCCCGTTTCATACTTGCTTAAGACCTTCCAAATGTGCCGTTCGCTTCGAATCTAATTATCATATGTCTATCTTTCAGTACAAAAGGATTTTAAATTTCGCTCCTGATTTAACCATCGATTATATACATTTCTGGTGCTACGTTCAAGCGATAGCGTAACACAGCAGAGTTTGTAGCGCCTCCTACCTATTAGGTGCGTACTAAACTGTGAATGCGTGAATCAGTGTGAATCGGGACGTATGTGTATGTGTATACGTGTAATGCACCGCTTAACCTCTCCACAGATCGTCGCGCCAGCGACACATATGCAGCAGATTGAAGGATAAACATTGAAATTGAATATTTCTTCTTTTCTTAGGAAAAGAAAATATATTCAATTTCTTTGTATATCCTTCTATCTGCTGCAAACGCGTCACTGACGCGACGATCCATGGTCAGACGGCCTTAGAAAAGGTAAACCAGGGAAAGTGAGGGCGCCATTTGAAGGATTTCTGGTCATTCCAAAATTTAATCTTTTAAATTTTATTTTAGAAATGACAGGAGTCCTTTGGGTTTTTTTCAGTCTATGTGATGACTGATCCACGTGGGTTACACTTCCTCGTGCCTGCGCGCCAAACAATTAAAAATGACGACGGTCGTCATGGTAACATTTCACCAACGTCGAAAGGTTGTGTGTCGTGCTCACTGATACACCTAGGTATGTGTGTGTGATGTACCTAGCGCCTCCTACCTATTTGGTGCTAACTAAACGGGAACTTCGGCCAAACAATGACGGCTTGGTCCCCCTGCTTGCGCCGCTCACGAGGGCGCGGCATCTGCTGGGGCGCCGGTGGCGCACCCTGGTGGCGCCGTGGCGAGACCGCCACATATATAAATCTTCGGAAGATTCAAATCAAAATCAACGCACGAGGGTTTTCAGATAAATAATAGTTTAAAAAATTAAAGTATGCCATTGTAAAAGTTTGTCTTTTACCATGCGGAGTTATATTAAACATTAATACATTATGCATTATGCGTGACGTTATATGCAGCCACTTAAGTATATAATAGAATACATTATACATATACCCGTGACACGCGGTCTGTTAACAGGTTTTCCAACGAGATACAACCATAGTAGGCGGAAAAAAAAGACGTAGAAATTTGTTTTATACTACAACACAACATACTGACAGATAAGAAATATTTTCGATGCAAAATACCGATCAGCATTATTCAGGTTAGTTTTATAAGAAATAATTTACGTAAATAATATGGCCATTTCCATTGTTATGTACAATTACTTCACATATGTTTTTGATAGATATGAAACGCTTACCACTGCACGACGCGATCAAGCCACTAGCTTGGTTGAAAGGCACGTGGAAGACTGATGGTCCCGGGACTGGTATATTTCCAACAATTGAAACATTTAAGTACTGCGAAGAGATCAGTTTCACTTCCATCGGTCAGCCGACGTTGAATTACAGAGCGAGGAGCTGGCATCCAGAAACAAAAGTGCCGATGCATTATGAAGTTGGCTTTTTGAAGATAGTGCCTAACACAAACAGATTAATTCTACTATTGGCGCATAATATTGGCGTGACGACTGTTGAGGAAGGGGTATTTGAGGACAAATGTATTACGTTGAAAACCACTGGCATACAGAGAGCGACAGTGGAATCAAAGTCACCCCCAGTAATCGAGGTAGAGGATCACTTAGAACAATTACTGTCTGATAAATAAATTACTGTGCATAATTCACGAATATCGTTCGAACAGTTGCAAAGAGAATTTAAGCTCGTTGGGGATTCTCTACAACATGTGTTATGCATGGCCACAACAAAAACCCCGCAAATAGAGGAACATCTGCGTGCAAAGTATTCTAAAGTAGGCGAGGATGATGAGACAACATAATTTACATACTTCGATGTTAGTAATAAATTTGATTCATTTTCCTGTCCTTTAATAGGTTTAAGTTCTGTTTCAAAAAATACAGACGCTTTCTCATCTTTTCAAATTAAATCACACGTATATCTTTATATTTCGTAATGCACTTTAACATATCTGCGATAATTTTTAAGAATACATACTGTTTTCCTTTTGGCGTAGTTAAAGGTTTATCGATAAGCTAAAGATATTTCATAGGGGAGATAGAAGCTACAATGCTACAATTGTGAAAAATAAAGTATTCTCTATTCTAAAGATACTAAATACACAAAATGGAGTTCTCTTATTTGTAATTGTGTCGTCAATTCTTCAGATATTTCGGAGAAACTATATTTCTAAAATCATTCCTAATGATTTCGAAGGAAACAATTCGTGGAACTTTCCACGCTGTTCTGGATTTGACCTACATTATAAATAATACTAATTCATCAAGTAAACGTAAATATTGATATTATTGTGTATTTTTGCATTCTAAAATTTAGTAGCCAGGTATCGGATAATGGGCAAAAAATTATTTGAAATAAAAATTTCATACACAAATTTTTATTTCAAATAATTTTTCGCCCAACTCTGCCGGGTATTTTATGTTTCTTATACCCTACTTTAGCAGAATACGTTATGCCGCCGTGATACAAATTCCATGAAATTTTGACTGAAAGAAAAATCTTTATTCCCGAACAATCGAAGTTTAAAGGAATAAAGCATTTTATTCCCTCGCAACTTTCAATTTGAAACATTATTTTATACGTATATGCACAGCTATTTTATTAGTGCAGGAGTAGGGACAACACCTGCGTGTTTACCTACTGAAACACCCCCAACCCTGCAGTTGCACGACGTCAAATACGACAGTTGCTCGCTGCGCCGACACAACGAAAGATCGTCGCAACTTTTATTGCTGCGTGATTTTTTAAGAATCACACTGACTTCTTCACGCCCCATCGAAACATCTACGAAATTTCTCGAAATATCGCGAAGTGGATACAGTGGTCATTCGTTTCATTCGCTTCGTTAATAATTTACGCAGCTTTACGAATTACCAACGCGAATATGCGCTATTATCGAAAAAATTATCTGTTCGTAAAGCATTGCCCGATATTTGTGGAGAATTTATTTTCACTCTTGCGATCTACCGCGATAACGTTCATAAGCATTGTTTAAACAGTCTTCGATTTGAATAAAAATCCGTTTCGTAGTAAGCGCCAAATATCGAACCCTCGATACAATCGATCGTTTCGATTTTTTGAATTCGCTCAAAGTTGAGCACTATGACATCGTTTTACGAGGGTCATGATTATTACAAAAGGATGTTGGAACTGCAGGAAAAATTACAGAGAAGGTAAGTGCAGCACGCGTTGCCTAAGAGAAAAGCTACGTAATGGAAGAGGCAACTTACTCGACGTGCGAAATCAAAATGTACACACACATGTATATATATATATATATATATATATATATATATATATATAATATATAATATATAATATATATATATATATATATATATTATATACGTCTGTTAAACAATCATTGCAGCGAAGAGGAAAGAATAAGATTAGAGGAGAGATTCAAAGTACTTGTACAAGAATCACGGAATAGGTGAGTTTTCACTTAGAGATCCCTTTCGGCTCCATTATTTCCGCAACGGACGCGAAGCATTTTTAAATTATCTTCTTAAAGTAACAAATTTAAGAAGCAGGTTTTTGAAACAATGCACCGATGCTTCCCGACGCGATTTAACGTTTCGATTGTCAGCGAGCTGGCATTATCGATTTTATTTCCCTGTTGCGTAATAATGAGACGAAAGAATTTAGGAGAATGTGTATTGATTTGGTAGCGACCCAGTTTTCGGGGATGTCGCAAATCAATATACGCGAACATAACCTTTGTCTCGCTATTTATTTCGGCCGCGAATTCCACGTTCTTCGTGTTTACATTCTTGATACATATATACCTTAAACTGGGCAGACATCGATCGTACGCATAGAGAGGGGCTACACAGACGCTACCTTAATTTGGCACTGCAGTGTTCATACTTTGTTATGGCTGCTGCCCCTATATACCGTCCGTGTATATATGTATATAAGTAGTATTATGTTTGCAGCGAGGACGTGACCTTTTACCAATGTCACGAAATGTTCTTCGATCGCGCCGACATTTGATGAACTGTACCGGGTTTAACCTTGCGCAGTGAACATTTCTGCTGCCCGTTTGGCAGAGAATCATACTTTTTCTTCGCTTTACCTCAAGAAATAAAGAGAGCCGGATTACTTTGAAGTTTCGACGCACCTCTTTTCGTACTTACTTTTTGAAGGTCATGTCAGGCCGCGTTTCGACCCTCTGTAACCTAAATTTGTTGTCGCGTCTCAATAAAGATATATAGGGTAGACGCACCGTTTGTGGCCACTGTACTGGTTTTGGCCATGTCTATAATTATCGCGGTTTTCTTAGCTTGAAATTGCTTGCAGCCACAATTATGTGTAGAATTTCGCACCGTAAATATTTTGTTTAGTATACCACCAGAAATATATGGTTACAGTTATTGCTTACGCGAAAAAACATTATATTTTTTAAGAAGTGTGCAAACGGTTCGCTGTTCTTGTAACAATCGTGAAGGATATACGGTAAATAAAATTCCCATATTTACTAATCAAAGTTTGTTAATATATAAATTATGGCAGATATAGGTTAAATGTAGTCTCAAAATTATTCTGAAAGTATAAAATTATCAAATTCAATTCACTATTACGAAAAGATTATGTGGCAAGAAATGGTACAGTATTTTAATAACTTTTCCATTTCTGGCCATGCGGTGGCCAAAACTGATACAATAGAGTATCCAGTTCTGGCCACCCTCGGCCAGAAATGGAAACTTTATCAAAATATTGTTCTATTTTCTGCCACTATGCTTTTTAAACGATTTTATTCACCTTGATCCTCTGTTTAAAAAATAAAATTAACCCCGAGCGGGTGAGAAAATTAGCCAGTCATCAATAAATATAACCCATAACCACAAATCGACTTGAAATCAGATACTTGCTTGCTTTACGAAAACGACAAAAAGCCGCTGCGTTCGGGTCGCTATTTGCATCGTGATTTGAAATTAAATAAAAAATATTTCTAAAGAAGTCAGAGCTGCAAAATGTAAATCCATAAACAATAAAATGTAGAAAATAAAAAATATATAAAAAAAAATTTATGTTAAACGATTCTATTAAAAATGCACTAAAACCTAAAAAAATTTGAAAGTGGCCAAAACTAGTACCAAACATGGCCAAAACTAGTGTACAAGTGGCCACAATCGGTGAAAAATGTATTTCTTATGTATTTTTAACTTTATTAATTATTTAACGATTTCTCTAGTTAATGGAAACTTAGATATTAATAGTAAAGATAGTGTAAAATTTGGTATAGCTTACAGTTTCCTCATTGTAAGTACAAGTTTAAAGATAATTACGATGAAAGTCACTGAAATCCTTAAGGTGGCCACAGGAAACTGTAAGCTATACCAAATATATATATAATAAGAATGCAATATATATATATATATATATATATATGCACCATTATAAGAATGCAATATATATATATATATATATATATATAGTACACATACCATATTGCATTCTTATATATATATATATATATCTGAAAGTCACAGGATGGTACAAAGGGTGAACCCTGAAACTGCGCACTACTTGAGTCGTAGCGTGAACTAGGGTCATTTGAGTATTAAAACTTATTTTCTTGTTTAGGAGACATTTAAAAATTCGGAAACACGTTCCTTTCAATTTTTTTTTAAAAATTCCAAAATTACCTTAAGAAAACACTATTTAAATATCTTTTTATGAATTTTGGATATGTTTCTTGTTACTTGCATTGCGATTATAATTGTATATTTATTATTTATACATAAATACTGGATAAATTGTTTTATAAGATACAACTATATTGGAAGTTTTAGATTTTCAAAAAGAAAAGTATAATTTTACAAGAAATTTTAAAATAAAGTATTTTTTATCTGAAATATAATATAAAACATCGAATTGTTCCAAGTTCAATGAAGAAGAAATCTTTATATGTTTAAAAAAAACTCTTGCATTAAAAACGACAAACATATTTTTACAGAAAAAAAATATGTAAAATTACAAACGTGAATATATAGTGCTCGCATAAAAATGTTCCAAGTTTATTAAAACACTTTTATTAAGTATTTTTCCTGGTTGAAAAATATAATTTTTTTTCCAAGTCTCGGGAGCCGAATTGTCTTTGGGGAATAAATGCCGTACGATACAATTACCCGAGGAGTTATTACAAAAATAGGGCGCATTTTAAATGTTGGGATATTTTGATTTTCTAAATGTAGGGTAGTCATTTAGAATTCTTCAAAAAGAAATCTTTTTTGTCTGCATGACATAAGTTGCACCAAAAGTTCATAAAATTATTGACGTTTCAGGCATGATGCGTGTATAAATCGATTGCGCATAAGGTATATAGAGTTCTTAGAGGAACAACGTACGAGGGATGAAAGGAATCATAAGCTTCTCGATGCGTTGGATAGAGTAGACAATAGTCTTGCACTGATGACTGCGAAAACAAATAAACTCAACGTTCTCAGAGTGAGTTCCCTCGTTTTCTGTATTTCACATATTGAAAAACGTATTGAAAAAAATTATGCAACTTTATCAAGCACTTGATATTGAATCTTTGAACTCTAATCTTGAATTAGTAGTTCCTTTAAACATATTTAAATTCTGCATGCAAACTTCTGCGTAAATACGGAGTATACATACATATACAGTATGCTTTGCGATTCGTAGCATTACCGAAAAGAGTATATAATTCCTCTTCCAGAAACGAATGAAATACCCTATTTATTAGAGAATTATCTTACAGAATATTTTGTTTTCGAAGCTTTCAGTTTCGCCCGTTCGTCGCGCACGCGTACCTTTAACCCGAATACTAATTTTTTTCTATTGAAAGTCACGTTAAAAAAGTAGTTTACGCTAAAAACAGTGTCAATTTTGGGCAGCTAGCAGGAAAAAATATAAGTTTCTAAGCGATTGAATGATCAAGGTACATTAAATGGTTGCTGAGGTATTTCTGAATAAGGGAATACCTATAATTAATTCTTATATAGTTAAATCCAAATAGCAGCCTTTGGGATCGGAAATTAAATTATTAATTTTGTCAAACATTTTTAATGGATTTTCTAATAAAAGGAAGAAATAAAAGGGCTTGTGAAATGTGCTTGAAAATTTCAATGGAACCAAAATTTCGGTTAGATCGGTTAGATCGGTTAGACCTTCAGATATATTTTACTTTACTTTAATCATCGATTTCTGGTTAAATAAACCCCCAAAAAGTGTATATGCAATAGTAAAGTGCCGGGAAGTGTTCAGTAAACAGTTAATTAACGCTGATTAAAAGAAGCTTAACCCAAATGTATTTGACAAATAAAAAAAAGAACGATTTTTCAGGAATAAACTCCGATATGATATAATGAAATAATTATTCTACATATTCGAGTGGCTTTTGAACACGGAATCTTCTTTTCGATTATACCACGAGTTACGGCACAACATCATGTATATCAAATACTCGAGGAATATACAAAAACTTACGAGTTACAAAACCGAATGTTTCCCTATTTTTCAGAAACAATACGACACTTACCATCGTGGAGTTTACGCGCCGCGTAGCCCGGCAGGAAGCATTACTTTTAACAACAATGCGACAAGCCAGGCCGAAGATAAGTACACAAGAAGGAACGCCACCGCAGCGCAGATCTATTTACCCCCAGAAGTAAAAGCCATATCATCCGCGCCAATGTTCCTATCGAATCGTCAAGCGAGTCACTCCACCTCTGCGTCGAGATTAACAAAATCCATACAGAACATGTATTACGACAATCGCCACCAGGATATTCAACAACCGCGAGCCTTAAATCAGCAACCAAACGACAGCCAGTGCGCCGCGCAAATGTATTCGCCGGTTCAACGGAACAGCATCGAACGCTCACCGTCCCGGATGTTGTCCTCGCTGATATACCAAGAAAAGCATCCTTATTACAATAGAAATCACCATTTCCAAGACGATCCAAACTCGCACGTTCCGTACGCATCGTTGGACCCACAGATTAATTCGTTGAGGCAGCAGGCCGTTGCTCATTTCAACGAGCCCTCGCCGCAACGAATGGGAGCGACTCAAGCCGCGTCGCGTTTCGTGGCACCGGAGCCTACCAATGGCAACATGCCACCGTACAAGTCCCTGGACGTATCCCAGAACCGAGCTACTCCTTACTACAGCAATCTACCTATAATTATGGAACCTTCCCGACAGCAAACCCCGGAAGGGTTGCTGGGGAATCTGCAGCCACGGCTGAGAAATGCGAGCGAGCTGTCGCCAGCTTTCGGAACCGCGGCGATGATTAGGGAGCGCCCAGCGCCCAGCGAACAAGAAACGCCTTTACATTTGCCGAAGCAATTGCTCCCCAGCCATCTAAACTATTCCTCGAAGAGCACGGACTATTGTCGAAGACCCGCTACCAACGACCCTCTGTACTCGACTTTCGACGACGATTATACGGCACCCGCCGGGCAGAAGTGCTCCGCCCCGAAACGTCCGAACAGCACAAGGGAGGGTCGGCTGTCGCTGGGGATGAAGCAGGTTCTCGACGAGGTGGACCAGAGCAGAGCGACGACGATCA
The DNA here is from genome assembly GCA_951215215.1 of Andrena trimmerana. Lineage (NCBI taxonomy): Eukaryota > Metazoa > Arthropoda > Insecta > Hymenoptera > Andrenidae > Andrena > Andrena trimmerana. The sequence goes on along the minus strand of OX578061.1, from coordinate 39,553,366 downwards.
CCGTGGAGAACGAGCTGGATAGGTATATGGAGGTGATCCGGAAGCTTAACCGCGACCTTGACGCGGAAAGCTTGGAGGAGATCGACCACGAGCAGAACACGAGCGGCGACGTCCTCAACCTGACACTGCCGGACGACGATCTGGAGGCTACCGCTGTGGACAGGTCGAAGGAGAAGCTGCCTAAAGAGGTGGAGAAGGTCTTGGCGCTCGCTGACGATCTGGCGTCCAGGTCGTTGAATTTAACCGACGCCGGGGATCCAGGAAATCGGGGCAAATATGAGAATAAGAGTGTTGAATTGATCGCGCGGAGCGCCACGCCAGCCTCGGATGGGGATCCTGCGACGGTCCCAAGTGCCCGCGAAGGTCGCGTCACGCCGATGGCGTACGCGAAACACAAAATTAGCAGCGATGTTGCGTTACAGCGGCCGGAATTAGACTCGCGTCAGAATATTGGAAAGCCTTGGGAACGGAATGATGCCGGTACAGAAGAAGCTCGAGTGACGCGGCAACACCAGCGGCCTGGGATGCTGGAAGATGAACGCGTTGGCTCCGTAGTTTCGTCGAATAAAGTCGCTGAGGAAAACGGTGACGGCACTGTGGCCGAAAATGTACAAAGAAATATGGACTGCGTTGGAGACGCTGTCCGTGTCGCGGAGGAATCAAAAGTGGACCAGGGTGCGTTTGATACGGTCGACGAATTGGAAGAATGGAGCTTGGACGAGGTTGAGAGGCTGGTACGGGAGATCGCTTTAACCGAGGATGCTGAAGAACTGTCTTTGGGGAAGGAGTCGGTGGATGATAAATCTGAATCAAGGGGAGAGGATGCAGGGCAAACTGAATCTCCCAATAAAGCGGGAGGCGAGTTACAGTCACAGAATGCTGAAGCTCTTCAAGTTGAAGAGGATTTCGTGGGCAAACAGGAAGCTGAAACGAGTGAGACGACATCTACCTCCCAATGCCCAAAATCTGTGCAGGAAGATGAGAATCTTGGTAGCGGGGATAATATACTGCAAAAGGCAGAGTCAGCAGAGGAAAAGTTGGATGAAGGAAAGGAGTACGTCGAGGAGAAGAAAGAAGAATATAATGAAATGAATTCTGCGTCGGTTGCGAAGCAAGGAAACGAGCAAGAAATTGCGACGCAAGGTGAAGAGTACAAGGATGAGAATTACGTCGAGGAAGCAAATCAGCTGGAAAATTATACACGGGACGGCGAAGCAGAGTACGCCAATCCAAACGAGGAATATTACGATCAAAATGCCGCTTATGAGAATGGGCAGAATCAAGACTACCAAGAATATGCTACTCAGGAGTACGTGGAAGGATCGAATGAACAGTACGAAGGATATACTAGCGAACAATACGATCAGTATGCCAATGGTCCTGGAAGTCAGTACGAGCAGGACCCCAACGCGCAATACCAAGGGGACCCGAATCAAGAATACGCGTACAGTTACGATCAACAATACGACCCTAATCAGGCATACGAGACCGATGTGAGTCAGCCTTTTGAGTACACCGAGACTTATGACCCCAATCAGACTGAGGTTGCAGAGGTACAGGAGAGTAATACAAGAGAAGAACAGAATGACGAAAGTAAACAGCCACCTGAGGAATCCAAGAGGAGCGAAGAAGTGCAAAAGACCTCGGAGAAGGTCGAGGCGGATCAAAGTAGAAATGAAAAACTGTCGCCCGAGAATGAACCCAAGAAAAAGAAGGATGTGATAAAATCGCTGCTGGAGTCTGATACGGACAGCACAATCGAGCGGAATGTATCGAACACGGAAAGTGATTTCGATTTTAATTAATAAGTAAAAGCTATCAACAGCTTCGAATAAAAATGTGTTGAAAATCCCACGCGAAAGCAGATCGTTTTTATTCGTTACTGAACGCACATTTTTACGGTATATGTATGCCCGACATATATTCGTCTAGAATGTAACCATAATCTAATGCTAATGTAATAAAGTTACGTATATATATATATAATCATCTGTCGTGACTGAACTACTGCAAAAGTAATTCATTTCATGGTAATATATATCTATATCATAATTAAATTAAAACAGATGCGACAACCTTTTAAAGTTTTTCTTTTGTTGTTTAGTAGAATACGTGGGGGAAAAGATTTGTCTCCGAATGTTGAAAGTTGAACTGAACTTCGCGGCAGGTTTTTCTGGCAGGCCTCCACATAATAGATTACTATATTAATAGATACCAACTTTTACTTTAAAGAAAGTTTATACATTTATACATTCTGTGAAAACAACAAACTTAAAGTTTTTTTTATGTTTTTTTATTACTATGTATATTGTTGAATGGTGAAGGGCAACGTTCTACTTCAAAATGGAATTATTATTACCACGATTAACGATAGAGAATATGATAAAAATATTTTTGTACTACAAGCAGCATAAAAAACTGAGATATTTCATTTTTCAACATGCTTCAGGCGGACAATAAACTGACAGAACGAAATTTCTCGTAGATTTCAGGACCACCTTCATTTTTTAGAAATAGAATCCTACCTTTTTATCACGTACTTTTGTAACTGACGAGAAAAGAAATTCATTCGTGTATCACACATTGGCCTCTGAGTGACCTTAGGCAGGAAAATTCCGCATTCAATTGGCTGCGAGTGCAAGTGGGGAGCGAGAGTGGGAGGGAGAGAAAAAGGGCGCCAACGATGCGCGCGTGTCGAAGGAATAATTATTTAAAATAATATTTCGAGCGAGCATGACTACCTTGGACAAATACGAAATAATTCATAAACCTTTCAAAGAAATTGGAAAATTATACCGCTCTAACGAAGCCACGGAATTAAAAGAAAGACTGCGGTTAGAAGCCGAGATAGTGGCGACACTACTTATGTTAGGTAAAGTATACCTTTCAGTTTTTATTTAAAGGGCGCACAGGAGGCGGTTACTTGCGCGGTCGGTATAGAATAATATAGATTTTCACAAGCAGGCGCGAGCCTGCGCCTGTCGCGTGACGCGCTTCCCGTCGACCAGCGTTATTTCACCAATCGTGCTCGTTGCTCTGGGTGTCCCTCGTTTCCAGTACTGTTAACGTTACAGGTGAAATATTATATATTTTCAAAGCATCCCGATACTCGCTACGTTTGCCTTGCCAGCACGTTTACCCCTCGAGAAACATTCTTTACATTTACCCGAACGACAGGAGAAACGTCCGCTTCGATATTATGGGGCACTGTCACGAAAATTTTCTACGAATAATCATAAGCTCGAAAGTTGGAAAAAATTTACGCGCATTTTGAGTTAAAAGTTGTCACGTAAACACCATCGCGCGTCGCGAGTATCAAAGAAAAGAGTTTCAGTTTTTATATGTCTAGTTATTTCACTGAACTCCCTGTTCGGCAAAAGTGTAGCGATCAAATTGTAGATGCGGTATTCACCCAGATAGCACAAAGACGTTTTAAAAACGTTTTTAAAACGTGCAGGTCAGACGTTCGGGACGTCTTAAAAACGTCCAGAAAAGGTCCAGAAAAGGTCCTAGAAACGTCCATTTTCACAAACCAGAACGTTTTCTGGACGTTTTTAAAACGTGTTCTGGACGTTTTTAAAACGTTTTCTGGACGTCTTCAGGACCTTTTCTGGACGTTTTTAAAACGTTTTCTGGACGTTTTTAAAACGTTTTCTGGACGTTTTTAAAACGTTTTCTGGACGTTTTTAGGAGGTTGGTACTGGTTCGATTAAATAAAAATTTATGGATGTAAATTGTTTTCAAAATATTACCAAACTCGATAACAATTTATTTCGTTTACTTACAATAGATACATGAAAATGTCAGTGCAAGGTCGAATACAGAGAATATACCACTTAAAATAGATATGAAGTATGTAGAACATGTAGGTAGTACACATAGATTATACATATTATACAAAATATAGGTACAGAATATGTAAAATATCTGCACTTACAATAGATGTTTATAACATTGTTACAAATTCGTTGAAAGATCTCAAAATATTGAGGAAAATGTTTTCTCTGCGTTATTCACAATTGAAAATGCTATTGATTTACAATACACTAAAAGACTAGCGCAAAGCAAAATCACAATTTTGTTATATGTAATAAGGAGTAATATTTTGAGCATAAAAATGTCTTAATAAAATGTCTCTACTTGCCGTTCAATTTGCTTGTACAGTCAAAACTTGTAATTGCGTTCATGCCAGGAAATTGACAGTACGCACATACTAAATTGACCGAGTTGTGGACACACACGCTCAAGTCCTGCATTCTCACTTTTGACTGTACAAGCAAATGGAACAGCAAGAAGCAGCGTGTATGGTGGCCTTTGCAGCTTCACAAGTATCAGAATTCTTTGGAAATCTATAAAAACAGAAATAAAGTTCAAAATAAGATATGTTTTGAAAATATAGTTACTTTAACACGTTTGCTACCCAGTATACCTTTATATATTTTTCCTTAAAAGGCGGTAGTGAACGTATTAAATATAATAATTTGTTCCATTATGAATTAATAAAATAACCTCAATACCTGTGGAAAGTAACTTTCTGGTTGTTACTGTTACCATCATTCCTTTTCTTCCAATTTTCAGAATCTGATCTGTTTTTGCACAAAGGCACGATGCACTGAACCACGGCCGACGGCCGTGACTGAACCATTGTTCTTAATAACTTTTTCTTTAACACGCTACTTCATACCACACTCCGAGAAACGCTTTGAAACGCTTCAAACATGGCTATCTTTAAAACGGCTGCAAAATACGTTTTTAAAATGTCCGGAAAAGGACGTTTCTAAAACGTCCGTAAAGTACGTTTTCTGGACCTTTCCTGGACGTTTTTAAAACGTTTTCTGGACGTTTTAAAAACGTCCAGAAAACGTCCATAAAACGTCCAGAAAAGGTCCAGAAAACGTTTTAAGGACGTCCATTTTCACAAATCAAGCCGTGGACGTTCGGACGTAAAATGGACGTAAAATGGACGTTTTTAAAACGTCCTGTGCTATCTGGGCAGTAACAAAGAAATGGTTGTGGGTTTCAATTGAATGAAAGAAGTTAGGAGTAAATAATTGCTTTTGTCGATTCGAAGACGTTAAGGAGGCTAATCGTTCTTTTATTTTTAATCCAGTCGGCCAGATCGAGTTTGCCCGAAGGCCCCTGGAAGGTTAGGTACGCTCCTATCCGTACGCATCGTGGCTGAAACGTGCAGTGACAGTCGGTGGCTAACAGCACGCTGAAGCGTGCTGGAAGTTTCTCGTGCAGTGTACCTATTCTGTTAAACAGTGCATCACGAGCGTTTCCTTCAACGGAACTGATGATTCTATCCCGCGAATGAAACGATAATTTCACAGCGATCGAGCATATGCGAGTCTTATATTCCTGTACGTATTATATAGAACGACGAGACGGTGACCTTGTTCGTACCTCCACGTAAACTCGCTCGAAAAAACAAACCGAATGCTTTCTATATATATATATATATATATATATAGGGACGTATACGCTTATCAAAATATCGGAAGTTAAGAAATCAGCGGGCTGTGATTGTTTCGATCAGTCTACGACGCGCACAGTTCGCCATTATAACTCGTCAACATCGTTGGGTGTATTTTCTGATCCATTGAGGAGGGGAACGTATGCCCAGGCGGTTCGTTCATTATCTCCAGGGATAACTAAAATGTAAGTGAATTAATGTTTCTTTCTTCCTTCAAGTTATTTTCGTCACGATGTTTCCGCATGTGTAGGTATAGAAAGTTAAAATAACTACGAACTGATTCACCGTCCTTTTATTTTACACAATGAGAATGCATGCGGTTAATTGTTTTCTTTGTGCATCGTAGGTATTTAGCACCTATAATTCTACTTAAAACATGTTTCCAAAGTACGCGGATAATGTTTACCACCTGAATAATGTAGATTATTGTAGATTATGCAGTGTATTTTTTTTTTATGAATTCTGTATCTATCACGCGACTTTGAAAAATCAAATGTTCCTCTTATTACGCACTTAATCACAATTTAATCTATATAGATGAATTTAAAATCTGAGAATTTAAAATTTGCCCTTATAGGGTCCCATTCACATATGTTTATCTACGCGCACGTCAGAGTATTTTATAAAAACATGCATACACTCTGGAATAATATTCTATTCTAATTGTACCATGCAGTACAAAAAGTTTAAAATTATCAGTTTCACGTTATAAGAAGTAGGATTACATCTTAAATATAATTTATATTTTTATGCAACTAGGACGCACAAGTCATTATGTACCTACTTAATGATCAAAGTGTAAATTAAAATCATAAACGTTGTTCTTGATTCCTACCAACAAAAATGTTATTTTCCCTGCAAGAAATACATTACCACTTGAAAATCTTCTACGGAAAGACGTAAGTGGCAGGAATAGATAAGAAATAAAAATATTGCACACGAAAATAATATGTGTCGCAATTGAGCGTATCTGTCTCTGTTGTTCACGCGTGCTTTACAAAGGCGAAAGAATGTGCTGTTTTCTCACGAAGAGACTTTTCATCTACGCTGGTCGAAAAAACATCTACATGAACATTAGTGTCTTCCATCCTGAAATAATAATATTATCATAAAGTCAACTTAAATTCTTGGGCATCAAATTTGCAAACTTAACACAAGACTTTTTATCGAATTTTTATCGAAGTAGTAATAAAGAAACAGAATATTATACGCACGTTTCCTAGTGGGGTATCCTATAACGAACGAATGTTATAACGAGCAGTTTTTCTCATTAAATCAAAACGCTTACACGTGCGTGCAATGTATAAAATTGAAATATAATAGATTAAATTGATAATTTGCATATTTCGTATTAAGAATGTACATATGTATTATCCTTAAATAGGTATACTTACTAAGTACGTATCCTACAATGAACAAGGTTTTAGAAAGTAACCAGCACTGTATTATCAAAACTGTTTTTTTTTTTTTAAATTAATTTTTTCAATTTCCATCGAAACATTCTTATATGTAGAACAATTAAAATTACTTGTTGAGAAAGTTGATTATAATTTTCTACGACGTTTAGTTGAAAATAAAATAAATTAGAAATATTAAACGCTATTAAACATATTAGAATGTTAAATATTAATGATCTCAACCATTATTTAATCATCAATATTACAATGAAAGATAGTGAAATGCTTTCACTATCTCAGTCGAATTAATATTTTCTTTGTCTCTGATAAGTATTATGTATTATGCGTTGCTTCTCCTTTAATTCGATCCTTCATTACTTAATTGCAAAATCGTTAGTTCTTATCTGGACTTGAAACGAAATATGCCTGACTCTGATAAACGTAAGTAGTAGTACCTGCAACGTTCCGTGCAATGTGTAACGGCGTCGCTGATAAATATAAACAGTAGTTACGTTTCGTGCGATACTTAACGATGTTGCACTCGCAGTAAGAACAGGGTACATATATAAGCTCATGGTTAACGTGTCTAGCCGTCACGACACACAATCAGTAATAGAAACCTCGAATTTTCTCGTTTGTTCCTTCTTTCTGCTCAAGTAACTCTTATCCATTTATGCGTCAACACAAATCGAGATACGTGCATCAAAGGGTTAAGAACGTATGCATATGTTTGCAGAGACATGGAGGCTCTGGTAGATGTGAATGGCATGAAGAAAGTAAACGGCGGGGCCGATAGGATTTTCTACGAGTTAGATGCCGAAGGCGATGGCGATAGCTCGACAACGCCACACAATGTCGACCCCCATCGCGATCGTAAGTTTCATTTTAAGTATCGATTCACCGTCTTCCAATAAACCTCGACCGGCGGTCCCTGGGTCTTTCGTGGCCCAATCGTAAGTTTAATGGCAAACAGTAATAGAGAATACTTGAGAAATTGAAGACATGGTAACGAAAAGTACATTGTCGGAAATGCATATCTAACAATAAGTAATAGGTATCTTACAAAGAAGTGTTGAAAAGTGCCTTTAATCAAGGCATCGTAGGGTTCGTGGTATTTAAAATATCTAGTTCAATTTTTTATTTTAATTCAATTTGCAGAATAAGCAACAATTTCCTTATATTTTCAATAATCTAGAAAACACCTGCCTGTAATGCATTTAAATCAGACATTCTGTAAAGCAAAATGTGTCGGAGAATTATTGCTAATTTTATCCGCACTTTGTTTACGGCAAAGTCTTTTTTTTATTACACATTCTAACTAACGTATCTGGCGTGAGCACGCCATTGAAGTGTAAAATTTGCTCTGCTACACGCGGGTGCAATAACGATGGCGTCTGAGATGTGGATAAATGTTGTCACTGCTTAATATACATATGTAGTAGCCGAGAGAAGTCGCGAGAATTGGTATTTTCTGAGGAAGATGGTTCAGTTCTAAGTGGGATTGATAAACCACGGTTGCGTGACATTACGAGGCGCCTTCATTTCGCTCTGATTTAATAAAGAGTGACATGTTTGAATAATAAATCTTGTCGCAATTTTGGGACGGTTGAAATTAGAAAACTGCCCCATTATCGTTCTTCCCTTCGTGCTTACTTACCCAACCGTGTCGTTCGTATCGATCTGTCGCTTCCAGAGTCACGTGCATCACGAACCTTAATTAAACTTCTTCTGGGATACACTTTTAAACGCGTGAATTCACGGCGCTTGCATGACAGCGCCGCGTTAAAAATACAAATCTCATTCTATTGCGTTCGTCGTTCTTCGTCGTTGATTCAGATCTGTTTTCTTCAATTTTCTAGACTGTCACAAGTTTTTAAATAATTTTCTAGGTAGTTTCTAAATAATTGCTTAGATAGATAAATTGTGAATAAACGATAAATAGATGGAGGAGCTAGAAGGGGAAGGGGAGGAGAAGATGAAAAATGAGGGTAGAGGGTGAGTAGAAAAGGAGAACTGGAATAAACGCAAGTGAAGGACAGAATAAGGTAGCGATGGTTACAAAAGTAAACGTCACAAATGAAAATAAAGAGAAGGCTGGATTAAATAATTAATCTAATTGTAAGTTCATAGACTATAAGAGAAGGGAGAAGCGTGTATGATGAACGAAATGGGTGAGCACTGAACGGTACATAAAATCGATAGGTATCTCTTCTTCCCTGTGTAATATAAAAAAATAAAGTCCCCGGTAAGTGTCTGTTTGTTCGGGCTAATCTTGAGAACCACTGGGCGGATTGTGATGCGGGTTTCACTACTTTAAGGCGGCCACACACGGTCCAGTGTGCCTGTCAGGTCGGCCTGCGCAGGCAGGCCTGTGCAATTCGGCTGGACCGTGTGGATGCACTACGCGTCCAGTGTGCCTGTCAGGCCGGCCTGTACAGGCACGCCTGACGCCGCACAGTGGTCGGGATAGGGATAGTTAGTGACATTCATTGTTGTATAATTTTTAAACTATAAAAGATATCGGAATGGCGCCAAAAAACATAAATTGAAAAAATTATTCCTTTCTAATGATTTATAACTGAATATATTGTACGTCCATTTAATGTTGTTTTTTCAATTTTTTCAACTTAATTGTTATAAAAAATTTGAAAACTGTATATTTAGGAGTTTATTTAATGGTCTTTAAGCGATTTAAATCGCTTGTTGGAAAAAGTTTTAGTTTCCGATTATAAGGAAAAACCAAATAGTACTATTAGAAATTGTGACGAAATCTGCAGTTTATTTAATCATTAGTATTCATTTATTCAACGGATTTATTCATTTCAGCGTATTAAGAAATTCGTTATTCTTTATCGTATCGATATTGAAGTGCTACCGATGGATTCCTTATGTTTTTCCGATGAAATTCATGCAAAATTTCATGTAAATCGGACTATTTTTAACAAATTCAGCTGGAAATTATATAATTTGATTTTTCATGGAATTTCCTTCATTATTTTCCGAATTATGTAGTTATTGTTGTTAGTTTCATTGGCGAAACATAAAGAATCGATAGGCGTTGTTTTCGCAATGATATGATGAGAAATGCGGAAATCCTGGACATTTCTAATTTTTTAATGGATTCCAACACTTTCGAAAATCGAGAGCCATCAAATTCGGTGAAGCAATGGAGAATCCTGTCCCCGCCACGGGGTACCAGGCGGCATCTCTTTGACTGACGTCGCTGGAGAATCACCCTGTAGTACACATTCAGTAGATTTCGGTAGGAGAAAGTTTATTTTTCCAGCGCGATAAGGACTGTGCAGGAAAATCGAAAAACGATTCGGTCGGCCTGACGCCGCGGCCAATACCAAGTTCCTATGTGTGGAACGTATATGTCTAGTGATCGTCGCCAGTTTAAACAGAGAATCGTGGCTCGCGACAGCTAAAGATTGAAGGACAGAGAGTGTTTAGAGTAGTGGAGACCAAAGGTTTGCCTGCCATATGATACCGAGGAAGGGACCTCGGGACCCTCGACCAAAAGAAAGTCAGAAAAATTGTTGACTTCCGCATTTCTCATCAGATCTTTGCGAAAACGAGGCCAATTGATTCCTTATGTTTCGCCGATGAAAGTGACACCAACAACGACATAATTCGGACAAAAATGAAGGAAATTTCATGAAAAATTCATTCCCATAACCTGAAGCTAATTTCGTTAATAATAGTCCGATTTACATGAAATTTGGTATGATTCTCATCGGAAAAACATAAGGAATCCATCGGCATCACTTCCATACCGATACGATAAAGAATAAATATTTTTTTTTTTCTGAAACGGTCGGAGCGTGTGGATGCACCATCCGGCCAGCCTGTCAGGCCGAACGGAGCGTGTGGAGGCACTACGGGCGTCCGGTCGACCTGATCAGGCCGGCCTGCGCAGGCAGACTTGACAGGCCGACTGGACCGTGTGTGGCTGCCTTTATAGAGCATTTCTCGAGGAAGGTTTAGGAGTTTGGAACACTAACCTCTGACAAAAGGAAGCAGAGCAGTGACGATTTTAGTAAAGCATTCCTCGAGAATGCTGTATGGGGTGGTGGGGACCGCGCCGCGCTCCGTCCAGTGGTTCTCGAGATTAGCTCGAACACACAGAGGCAGGCACGCTTACCGTGGACTTTTATTTTATACTAGTTACTTAGAGATAAGAAGCCCGGGCCACGCCGGGTACTATAAGCTATAGTGTAAGATGTAAACACACGGACCAATTATAAGAAGACAAAGTTCTTTTGTCTCTCTAACCACAGAGAGAGCAAAAATTCATTCCATTCCAATGAATTGCACAGCGTGCTAAGAACAATGGAACGACTATAAAAAATTTTCGCTTATAGAATCAGGACTATATCACACAGCCTGACATAGTCCCAATTGTTTGTCTCTGCGCTTACAGGGCGTCGTTATTATTAGAATTAGGAACAATATTTCGCGACGCGCGTACGAAGTTCTTGTACCGGACGTCGGTATCGTCAGGTAACATTCTTGAATGTTGGCAAAGAGCCTACATCCTCGTTCCTTTCGGCGTCGCTCTCTCACCTCACTTCACAAACTGAATAGTATTTTTGCCACCGTGCAAAGGTTCTCTGGCCGTTCGTTCGACCGCAGTGTGCTAGGCTGCTCTAGGGTTTTCGGTGCGCGAATACGAACAAGGCAAACTTTTTGTCCTCATCCCACGGCAGTGCGTTGTCTCCTTCGACGATCACCAACAGCGACGGTCACCTTCCGCAGTGGTTTATTCACGCCTCGACTGGTCACACAGCCGTCGTGTACCTGTCGATAATCTGCGTTTCCTGTCGGTGTATTCGTGTTTTTCGTGCGCATTATTGCGGATTAAAACTATACCTAGTTTTACGGCCACTCGAAGCGCGCCGCCATCTTTGCGTGATTTAAAGTGTTTGCATCGGTGATAAGTGATTCCGTGTGATTCTGTGGTGCACGAAAACTACGCGAATCATGGGTACCGCATGCTTCAAGTAATATTTGCCCGGGCATTAAGCACACCAATTAGCACGTGTGTGTTGTAACGTCGAATAGGCAACCGCAGCCAGTCCGACGTCGGATCATTAAATCCAGTTGTTAACTACAGCGGCTACGGTTTAGAGTCTAAATTTTATACCAAGGCTAGTTGTTGCGAAGGTAGACGCTAACAGTTGGTACATTTTTGTTTTATTATTTGAAGGATGAAACATTTTTCAACGCACAGACGAGATTTGAAGTAAATAAATTATTAGGCAGCTCGATCGGGATTGAAATTCTTTATTTAATCGCGAGTGCGACTCGAAGTGGTGGGTGATTGTATCTGGGAGCGGAGAAATGTCAAGCAGAGGCCTTAATCCAACGGAAAATGATCTGTACTTAAGCTTGCGACTACCGAACTTTCTTATAGACCCAGAAGATGAAGGTAAATACTTAATCTTACCGCTAAATACTATAATAAAACCTTGACTGTTGCAACTAATTAGGGGACACGTTCAGATAAGTGATGTGGTGATCGAACAAATATGTGTCAATATAAAAACGGTCAATATAAAAGCGGTATTAGACTGAAATTTTATCACTTTCTTCGTCTTATATTTTAGTTACTTCTTGCAATCTATTTAGTTAATAATAAAATTATTTTCCCGGATTTACTGGTTTTCCTCCTCGTGTCGCCTTAACAATTCTTTCTGCAGATCTGGATGCTTCAAAATAGAAATATCATTCCTAGAAATATATTCATCTTCTTCATAGCTTTTTCCTGCCTTTCCTCATTCGTTTTTTTCTCAATACCAATGGCCTTGTGTCATTCCCTTTGGCTCCTTATTTCGTATTTCCCTTCTACTGATAAAATAGGTATGTAATAGGTATGTACTTACTTTCAATATAGAACATCATTCGAATATTAAATTATCCGTTATATTACCTTCGGATAATCGAGGTTCTACTGTATTTTACTATATTGGGGCGAAATGTATGAGCTAATTTATAAATATCGGATTGTCCGTCTCTGGCACGTGGTAATATCCCATTGTCGGAATGAATTGTGATTGAGAAAGTTTCTGTGAGTTAATCGGGCAATTTCATCTTGCTCAGAAGTGCCGAGAACACTATAATATAGGAAAGTGAATAATAGGAATGGAATGCAACTCAGAACGTGAAACACAAAAAAGCAAATATGGCATTCTCGTTATATGTATGTATAGGTTGATACATAGGTAGTTGGGATAATTGAGCCTGGTTATAATATAACTCTTCTGTAACTCAAAATAGCGAAAATTGGTGAGGTACGAGTTGCACTATTCCAGTGATTCCCAACCTATGGGCCGCGAAGTGTTCTCTGCGAGTCATCACGTTTTTTAAAAAAAAAATTTTTATTAAGTTAGATCTATATTCCGAAATATCTATTTCTAATGTGTTTTCTTTACCTTATTAAATTTACCTTACCTTATACTCAGGTTATTGGAATATTTTAAAAGGGGATCGCGACTCAAAAAACGTTGGGAAGCACTGCACTATTTAGTGATTTCTAATTTTATATGATTATATTTTTTTTAAGTATGCATTAGTATACTGCCAAAGTACAATTACATTCTGTGAAGGAAAGTACATAAGAAATATTCCGCGATGTATTTGCACACATACAAATATAGAATCTTAAAAGCTTTACAACAAAATTTAGCTCTCTAAAGTTCATTTACCAATTTCGGTCGCTAGTAACCGCTTAAGTACGGTTTGATGCGGCGTTAACTTAAACAATAAAAAATAAATATTCTTATTTGCGACAATACAAAAATATGAAACAATCACGTGGTAGTCAACGTGTTAAATATATATTGTTCTAGAAGCATGCAGATTATTGTCTTCCTTGAATTGTTTAGGCTAGGGGAGTGAGAATCGAGGACAAATTGCACAAATGCTTTGAAACGGAACACCTTGTTGCTGTTTCGACAGTTTTCAAAGTCGCGCGCGATACGTTATCGGCAGCTTAAACGGCCCCCGTTCGCACGTGGCATAATCTTTCGCCCGTGTGGTGGTCTCGTATACGTGCAATTTATCTGTCGCCACCGAGGACTAAACGAGGTTTTTTTCCCATGAAAATCGGTAACGGTTCACAGCCTGCGTAGTTGAAACGCAAAGTTCACAGAACCGTTTCCCTAAACCGAGCGCCCTCCTCGGGTTGCATCGTGACGTTCAGGCGTGACAGTGCCATTGCGCAACTGCGGTTTCCGATGCGTAAGTTCGAATTAATGTTGAAGTGCCGATAGCCAGTCCAACAAAAACAAAAAATAAGTTAGCGATAACGAGTGGGAAGTATTCTTCGAACATCTATTCTTCAAGCACCCCGAATTGCATTCCACTAGGACGCCTTCATTGTTTCGTGCTTCAATTACCTAGTTCCGCTGCAATTTTTCGCGTGATCGCAACGGGGCTGCCTATTAGGTACGGTGAAACGAGATAAGAGGAAAAGTTGATTCAAAGATACCTTGTGTCCTGTCGGAACGGAGGATCCAGCCATGAACCGCGAATCACCGTGGAAACCAATTGGAATATTCCATCTGCAGAGGACAGGTGGGGACCAAGTTGTTATCCGTACAACTATTTCCTCGAACCGACGGGTGTCTCGAACGCTGATTTATTATGTAGTGTATTGGAGTGTGGAGTAGCATGCTGTTTATCGGGGTATAAAAGGCCGAGTTATACAGGGTGTTCCGTTTGAAAGTACACGGTTGGACATCATCGTTGCGCTTGAAGTAACGAAACGATTTTCTTCGTTTCGTTTCAAGACAATCGTTTTTATGTGTTCAGTGTCATTAGGTTTGTTCCTTATTATACAGGGTGTTACAAAAATAGCGGAGTTCTTTGAAAGGAGTGACTCGTGGGTTGATTTATAGCATATGCCTTTTTATCAAGGCCGGATTAAGATTTTTGGGGCCCGGGGCTATCAAACCTTCTAGGGCCCTACTGGTTGAAAGGGGCGTGGAGAGGTGGGGGGGGGGGGGGGGGTAATAAATACGGAAATTTTTCAAAATTGAAATTTGTTCTAAATAAAATTAAATAACATTTAATCACAACGAAAAATCATAACATTCACGAATAAATAATATTAAAAGACAAATATCGAAAAGATATTTTAAAATAAACTTTTACTGTGATTTTTAATTACAGTAGAGCGTCGATTATCCGAACCACTTGGGATCGAGGTTGTTCAGAAAATCGAATCGTTCGCAGAATGAATCATGCATGTACTTGCCAACTTTATGACTGTAGGAATTACACCTAAATGTAATACACATTCATACTTATCATATACTTCGGAAAAGTGACGGGAATAGCGATGATTCTAATAACCGACGGTTCGGATAATTGACGCTGCACTGTACATATGTCAAAAGGGAAGCAGTAAATAAAATTTCATTCAATTATGTTTTTACATAAACGGACAGCTTAGAACGGGACCGTTTGTTACATATTACTACATTCACCAACGGAAATTACATCTTTCTGAGCTGCTAAATCACGTTTTGTCCAATTTAGTGATTCAATGGGATTATTACCTCTTTGTACTTCATAGTATTTTGTAGCTGGTTTATAATTTTTTTTGTACCTCAAACTGCTGATTTTCCAATGTCGTAATTGGATGCCATTCTAGTTACGGTTTCACCACTTTGTAAACGATTTATTATCTTGCATGTAGCTTATACTATGAAACTGGTGGGTTTAGGTTTAGTTAATTAACCCTCCGAATACTGTGCCGGAGTCATTGGCTCATTGATGACTCGGCGGCGTGGGTCACAAGTGACTCCGGCACAGTCCAGTAGTGCGAGGGATAAAGTTCTACTGTTCAACCCTTTGGGGTACTATCAATTTAAATAGTCGCATCTCTTAGACATAGTCTCCGAACGCCCATGGGCGTTCCCCGAACACATCGCATGCATGCACTGTACGAACGAATGTATGCACGCATAGCACGCGAAGAGTTATGTGAAAGATAGTTTTATGTATATGTATAGGGTGTCTCACAATGACTGGTAGAATCACGAACAAAGTAATTCTATATGCAAATGCAACTCGAAAATGTAGGTTTTTCAAACTTTCTTATACGGGCGTTCGTTACCGAGAAAATTGAGTTTGAAAAACTCGTTTCGTACGAGTGCACTATCCCGAGAATTAGCATAATGCTTAGTACAATCTTTATGCAGAAATAAGTTGGTATCGTAGAATAACTTTCCCTGGAATTAGGCCCCGTTTTCGACGAAGTTTTTCGAAAAAATATTATTACGACTGATTTTTACGGAAGTATTTATTTCACGTGCCAGTAAATTCTGATAATCTCTAGTAGAATTCTCAAACTCGATACCCCGGGGAACAAGTACTTTGTCTCAAGTGTCACATCGAAAGTTACTTTATCTCTAAGGTAGGATAAAAAAAAAAGAAGTAGGTACTGATAACTGCGACAACTTGGAAATGGTAGCCTTGAGGCGAATGATCTTTCACTACTGCTATATCATATCAGCTGTTTAATTGTGTCATTAGATTTTAAAAATCTTCTTAGCATGCGACATGTCTAAACTCTAAACCATCCGTTACCATAAAAATTACGAAAAGTAAAGAGATTTATTGAACAAAAATGACTGCAGTGTGTAGATAAACCTATGAGTAATGATTCATCCAAATGCGCATGCCTAAACAACAGAGAGCTCCGTCTGGTGAATTAGTGGCAAGATTCGAGGTTTGGCAGAGCACCCAGTATCGGGACATTATACTACTTAGGTGGCTGGTAGCCAAAGACGTTCCACGTTTACCATTGTTTTCGAATCCTCTTCTTTACTCTTCCTAAAAGATAGCTATTATCACGATCACCTACACGGTCCTAGGATTACAAGTATTAGTTTCTTAGATTCTCGATCACATCTTAGTGTAATGTGAAATTCAATTACGCGACTCTTTATTCTTAAATGCCTATGCACACTGCAGACAAAAAATGGGGATATGGAAAATCGGGTTTTGGATGTAGCAGGTATATTTTATATGTAGGTATTTGTAGTAGGTAGATAGGCAGATTTTCCATAACATTGTTTTTTAATTTTTTAACTGTTTTGTCGGTTTGCCTAGTGTAACAAATTTGAAAAATAAAAAAAACACTACTGAAAGGATTAATACAAAGATATCGCATCGTGTCACTAGATCGTTTAGTTTTAATAATCATCGCTATTCTGCGCACTCGGCGAGGATCCAAAAATTTCAAATGAAACACTGACTTTTAGCGGAAGATTTTGGGAGACTTCTAGTCATTGGTAAGGTTGTGAGCTCTGCATGTACCTACCTTGGGCCAAGTATTGGTATTGATCTCTTTCCACGAAAAGCAGCCACTTGGCGCTTGGACCGAGACTCTGGTTAAGTGCCAAGAAACGATTTACAAAGAGCCGCCAATCTGCGAAGAAATTATGTACCTACTATATAGGTGTTCCGCGTTTCTATTTTTTTTCACGCTTGAAGATGCTTTTGCGATCAGAACGTTTCTTTTGATACAAGTATTTCTAATAAAGCAGTGTTTTATTCAAAACTTTTCAAATTTGTTTCAAGAGGCGGGGGCAGTTAGGTGTGGTAAAATTCAAAGGAGGTAAAGTTGAAGCCGAAATGTAGAAAAGAATTTTTCATTCGCTCTGTACCATTGGTAATTATTTATTAGTCAATTTTTTAACATTAATATACGAGACGTTCTATAACAACGGAATGTTGCAATATGTAAGAAATATCCGCCCATAAAATTTGTATGAATGTTAAACCTTTCTGTCCTCACTTGTGCACAATTCATTACGCATGCTCATTATACGTGCAGCGTTGTGAAATGTGGGTCACAGAAGAGTGCACACACTAAGGTCGGTATCATATATATTGGCCGGTGAGTTTAGTGAGGGGTATTCTCCCACCACACAGTTTGCCTGCCTCGGTGCTCCTTTTCTCAACGTTTTCTGACTCGCTCTCGTTCCATCTCGCTCTCGCCTTCGCAGAACAAGAGAGAGCCAGAAGTGGTGGGGATAGTGCCAAGCTTCTGGGGTGTAGGCTAAACCGAGCTGTCAACGTAGAAATACACGCATCAGAATAGGTGTGCGTTAACTACGAAAAAATTCAGGAGCTTTATTGGTCAGAACATTGATACTTTCTCGATAACTTCATCTCGTATTGGTCTACGCATAGCTTCGTAACGCACACAACTATTACGCTAAGAATAAATAACAGCCAAACGGCTAGGTTCAGGCGGAGCCGAGCAGCGTTCCCGTGACCCCACCATACCCTGCGAGGGCCACGCAACTCCAACTGACAAATCCACGATCGTCAGATGGTGGTGGCTGATTTCTCCTCGATCGCTGCTCGCGAAACGAAACTCACCGGCCAATATATTTGATACCGAACTTAATTACAAATATGCACCATAATCCATGTGATGAAAATGACAGCAAATATTCGATTCCGTCTTTAATTGTACACGTGTTTTTTTTATCGCTTAGCCAGCGGCTTGTATTCGATGGATAGATATTCATTTTTTAGACGATCCATCAGAATCTCGCAATATTTTTTAATTATTAAATTGAGCACGTACCTGAGACACGTGCAATATAACTTTAAAATTTGCATTTACATACAGAAGTAATTTGAAGCATTAAGCTTATCAACGTTGTTAGGAATATCTATTTTGTATCTTAGTTAAAAAAAAATTAATAGAGTGAGCGATAGCTTTTTTCAAGTGCATTAGCTCTTATTTATTGTGTGTTTTATATTTGCAGACGGTTCTCTTTATATTAAAAGCTTTCAATTGATCAAAAAACATGTTGTTTTTGATAACGAATCCCACGATAGATAATATTAATACTTGAATAACAAATTGTGAATTTAAATTACAAAACTAACAGTGGCAGACAGTGTTTGCAATCACAGGCTGTCAGGAAATCTTGTCACAGAACTTTTATAAAAATTCATCAAGTAGTAGGTTCAAAAAGTCCCTCGATACAATGGTGATGAAAAATATAAAATATGAACAGTATATCAAAACCATCAGATTTTAAAAAGTGAACAGTAATAAAAATATTATAATCTAAAATAAGAAGTGCAATAAAAATACTAACTTTAGAACATGAAAATTAACAAGAAAACATCATAATAATTTAACAAGAAAGAACTACAACGAGTTACAAAATTATTGAAAGAGACTATCCTATTCTGAAACGGTGCTTTTATCGCCAAATATAGTATTGCATTATAACCTGAATAGATTCTGCTACGTATTCACTGGGAAATGTTAATGGTTTTCTTCTGTTAACAATACTCACGTACGGTTTACGTCTGGCAACGCAGCCATTGTACGAGTGCCTTCAGAGCGATACACTTCCGTTTCAGAGGAGACGATTTTCTCAGAAAATTTTCCACGTATATACAGCAGTGCATTTAAAAACTATAATTCTAGAATCTTATTTCATTTTCCGTATTGTAAAGCATTCCCTCGATAGGTACATAATATTTTCCTACCGTTTTTGCGTTTTTGTTTTCTATTTCATACATAAAACAATACTATTTTTCTTATAATAATCATTACTGCAGACTGTGCACTCTAAAATAATCAATTAAGCTATTTCGGTTTATCTCCTGTTTCAAGCTTCTTTACCAAGAATCTGCCTGTTCCGGTAATTCCATGACTCACTGTTTATCCCACAATCTATTGTACGTTACACAGACTAAGGATATTTTTCAAAGTCCAGTTTTAAAATTACTTATACGCTACGTGACGAGTTAAAAAAGTCCGCTCAAACAAATTGCGGGCACATTCCATTGCGGAAAACTAAAAAAGAAGGTTTAATAAACATAGACCCTAAAATGATAAATTGCTCCAGTCCACGGTACATAAATTTTCGAAACGCCGTATCATTAGCTGTCTCCTGCATTCGAATATACTGGCTAATTTCTTAAAATATCGCAGATGTTTTGCATAAGTTGTAGCAGCTCTTAACTGATTTCCATTGGTCTACATATATTACGCGAGAGCAGGCCAGACATAATTGTTGACAAAAGTCCCGCGTATTCGTTCTACTGTCTGTCTCAATTTAAAACTTGCACTGGTTATGTTTTGAAAACAAATTGTTTTGTGTTCAAAATACATCTGCAAACCTCGATCGTAACAGGACTTTCAACTTGTATACATATATCAAATTGACCAGCATGGAACTGTTTGAAAAATATGTCTAATATTTCGCAGAATTTGAAGAATATGTACTTACAATTAAAAGACTAAATTTATTAAAAATTAAATTTATTCGTAACAATTATTACCATATAATTTTTCAATTAACTTAATTCGGGAGATAGAAAACTGTATCTGAAATCGTCAGATGGAAACGCGGCAGGTGGCAGCCCCGCAGGAGAGCATTACGCAGTGTATTAATACGCACGATTTGGATATTAGAATGCCTGCGACAGGTTTAATCGTAAATCGGTAGAAAGTTGTTCGTACAAGTGTTGATTTATTCAAGATGCATTGCAGAACACTTTCCTCGGTACAGATCGATGGAAATAAGAAGGTAAACATCGCGATTATAATCCGTGGCGGTTCATAATCCTTGGGAACTTGGAACTTGGAACTGCTTCGCGAGATCTCACTCCGTGCCGTGAACGACGCGCTGCCAGCGCGCTCTTAGTAGTAGAAGACGTGCGTGTACATATGTAGATAGGAGAGCGTGTGTATCGGTGCACCACGGTGTGTACCAACTGCCAACTCCACGCTACAGTCAGTGTATTCGATACTTGCGAACAGTCAACGTGTCAGTGCCCTCTCAAGTACGAACCAGGCGCGCCTCGTTCGTTAACTAAATACAGTTTCCCGAAGATTTTTTCCTGCGCGCTTCCGTGTGTAGAAGTGTGTCAGTTCCGTCTAACGAAGCCAGCTCGACGTAATCGTGCTGTTTCCGTTTCGAAAACTGATCAGCATTCCGATACGGCAATAGTGCGGTGCATAACAGATTCCCGATTCTTTCAAACGTTTTCGAAACGTCGATCGTCTGTGTTCACGCGTAATAAAACCTACTCCGTAGCACGTTCGTGGCGCGACACGTCCATTGGTCGGTATGTAAATGGTTTAGTATGTACCACTGCGTCGCCTACGAACGTCGTCTTCGTTCTGTCCCCGACCATGTTTGCGCCTGGTGTTTTTAAACGACCAAGGTTCACATCACGTTTCGTTCAGAACCACTGCTGACTCTCCTGCATCTCTGATAAGCGCAGTTCTCGCCGAGCGTATACGTTTCTCCTCTGTTCAACGATACGCTCCCTAGAATCGTCTAAGTAGTGTGTCATATCTTATCTATAAATTCTGAAGCACGGAGATCGCGTAAACAGCCCGTGGGCGATTTATCTTCGGCGGTAATCATCGGGCGTAGATTTCCAAGGTTTTGGATCATCTCCAAATCCACTCGCGCCGTTGATTCACGCGGGGCCAGACAGCTTTTCTGGAGGCGGTCGGTTCTAAATACATGAAACGGTCTATTTATACCGAGGCGCGAGAAAACATTATTACCCGCTCGGTAGAATCGACGGTGCGATTGTGCCGCACAAAGAGCCTTAGTCGTCACTTTTTTCGCCACCCAGAGGCAAACAGTTTGTTATGTCCACAATGTGCCCGCGGCGGCGGCGTACGCGCAGTGGCCATAATAATTGTTTGGCTACACGATTGGCTGGCGGCACGAGACAAAAAAGTTCCCTGCACTTAACAAGCACTTATAGACAGCCGTTGCCCCTTTGACTCGCGTTATTCTCCGTGCGCCGCGGCGTTCTATTAATACTTCTCATCGAGTTTGGTAAACTTGTCGGTGGTTGCGGGTCTCGATAAGCTTTTTGTTTCATCAGGTTCGCCAGAAGGGCGTTACGAATGCCTGATAACCAGCGCTTTATGCAACATCCTCACTATATTGTATTTGAAGTAGATCGAAAACGTTTCCCTTCCTTCGTTAACGGCCTTGCGGGGCGCACTAGTTGCGCACTATGTTGTACCTAACTAGGCGCGGCAGTTGGTTTTGGTACGATTTAAAAAGTATTATGTTACTTTTTTCCTAATCTAATTGTTGTGCTACTTTTATTGTGATATTCAAATAATTTTAAATAGTCTGTGCATACATTGTTAGCAGTGATTAATATTAATGGTATTACTTTCTAATATCGGAGTAAAAAAAAAATTCCTGTAGAATTTTTTTATTATTTGTTACTTATACATATACATATAATATTTTTTTGAACTAGTTGAATTTTATTTTTCGTAATGATAATCTAGTTATATTAATAATTGTCTGTTCGATTTATACGCGTTTCAAGCCACATTAACGAGATACGTAAATGTGATGTACAATATTACAAAATATTTACTCCGTATTCCTAGATAATCAAATCAAAAATTTATTTAATATTCAATTAGCGAAAATTTTACATTGTTTTATCTTGTTCGCACTGTGAAAATTTTTTTTTACATGGAATATAGGTATTCGTCAGTCTTACCATATGTTCTGCTATTATTTTCAAAACAATAGATTATCGATTATCCCGGAATGTATTCAAAATTCGTTCAACCAACATCAGAATATTTAATAATTGCGTCTAGTCCAGGATTGTCTCGAATAAATAAAACTGAACGCAATAAGTATTGTCTATCGATCCAGCGATATGCTTTGTATATTTGATTTCGTAACAGTCATGCGATATATTCTTCGTTTGTCATGACGCCACTGTTTTGCTACAAGTTTATTGCTCTCTGAGAAATATGGAGACGGAATATGCTCTGGCAGTACAAACAGCGAGTAGGTACACACTACACAGTTTGTAGTAGTTTGAGGACGAAGGAGGAATTCGAAGCGCACAGTTCAAATATCTACCTCATATTTTTATTTAAATAAAATTTCGAATAACGAAGAATAGTTAAAAAAAAATTATTCGTCATGTGTCGAGTAAAGTTAACTCGGGTTAACGAACGAATGACGAATAATTTCTTTAACTTTTATTCCTAATTGGAAATTTGATTTAAATAAAAATTTCCCCATCTCTGCCTCATACTTTCAAAAACGTTGGTCGTTTATCCGACCTTTCAATTTACTGTTATTATCTTATCTGTTCCACTCTGCATTCACTTATGTTACCATCTCGATCGATTAGGATTGGAAATATCGTTTATTGGCCGTCGTATCGGTCAGTTCTAATATGTAATACTAAAAATAATAGCAACAGACGAACAGACGATCGACAATTTCGAGTCGCGAATATGTGAAACTAGGTCAGTTCCATGTTAGCGGTTTAAAAAAATTTCTAGGTTCGCGAAACGATTCGCGAGATGGTGCTGGGTAATGACAATGAATACTTAAGTGGGTACAAGCGGAATTCCGTGACTGAATGGTTGCAGAAGTCGGAGCAAGCAAAACTTAATGGTAATTTTCTGGATGCTGCGTGCGTGTACCCTACTTAAAATTAGTTACGTTAAGGGATGTTAACGCGGCAAAAATACCAGGAAATATGAGGATAAATTACGCGTCGTAAATACAGTGAAACTTGATCTGAGATATGCGTCGGGAATTTATGCGAATATGTAATATATTCTTTATCCAGATTTATCCACTAAATGTATGAAATTCTGTTACTTTTACACGTGCAACGTTGTGACCTACTTCGGGTAAGTAGGAAAACTCGTTATTATTAGAAATGGATTCTCCCTGATCTTTGCAAACAGCTTTGACTATTGAGTAGCGTGCTTCACTAAGAAGAGAAATATTAAAAAAAAAAAAAATCAATACAGAATTTCATAGAATAAATTTACTATAGAGTGATAACACCTGATAATAAAATTGGTACACATACTTCTAAGGAAGAATACTGCAATTGAAGATACATTTTATAGGTGATTGACGATATTTCGTTCTGATCTGACGACATTTCTATCCAGAATGGCTCGGCAATTGCAATATAACTGGCAACAGGTGGTTCTTCATAAAAATTTCTATTGATTATAATTGGATACATTTTTTGCACATGTGGCTTCGTTTTCTAAAAGACAAGACTTTAAGGGGACCGTGCGGTCAAAACGCTCGAAAAATAGGTGATCTTTAGGATTTTTTTCTCAAAAACGTATACAACTTGCCGTAAAAAACTTTATGGCCTTTCTTTATTCGTTGTTCAAGGATATAAAAACTTCTTTCTTTTTCATTTCTCTATAACGGTTCGAATTTTACGTGGCGCTCACAATTAGTGCACTGCTGCAACAAAAGAGACGGAGACGCTACCGAGACAGTAGGTAAACTCGAGGTAGAATTGTTTGAAATCAAAAAGACCAAATATATTCTTATAGGTTCTTATAGGTTGGATCCATCACTATCGCATCAGCCTTTAAGAAGGCAAATAAAGCAAAATTGCGATGTTTGGTACACGTTTGAAAATGTTAATAACGAAGAACTATGATCTCTAAAATTGATGGTCAAAGGGTGATGCGATAGTGAATTCATTTACAAAGAAAATGCCACCAAGTTTTATGGAATCGGTTAATAATTTCTTTTGTTATGTTGTCTACCGTTCGGAAAAATCGTGATTCGAGAAAAACGCGTTTATCAAAGTTTTACGTGAGTGCCAAGTGGCCAGGTTTCGCCCACACATTTCCCGCTATTCAAATGCCTATAGCTTCGAGAATTTTACGAATTTCAACAAATCCTTTTAAACACGTATTCTTAAAAGGTTAAACATTCGAAAAATGAAGTAAAAGAAAAATCGATTTTTAGACCGGACGGCGCGGGCGGTCCCCTTAAAAATTGGTGCAGTACACATTAATTTAGCTGGATTTCGATCTAAAGGATCTTGGTGTAGGATATTATATTAGTAGAAATTATAGGATAATTTCGCTATGAAAACAGTGCATCATACACTTGGCTAAAAATTGAGTCCCGCCATCCAATGAATTTTCTCGAGAAACGAGTTTCATACGAAGAAAGTAATTACAGAATTTCACCCAAGGAATTAATTCACCCGGAATTGTACCATATTTGCTGACAAATTCACTCACGAATGTACAAAATCGATTTTCTCGAAAACGGAGGCTCGTAGAAAAAGATTTTATTCCACACTTTCGATTTATTTTTGTCCGTGGAATTATCATATGCCCGGTTGTACCAGCCTTGCTGACCCACACCGTATTAACATAGCTCCGTCAGAGTTTTGATTTGGTTGGCAGGTTTAAACATATGCACCTCCAGTCTCCGAGCAGTATTTATTAAAATAACGTGCTCCGTAGTGTCGTATGCTTTACATGTAAATTAGATTCTTGAACTAATCGGGGCTACACTTTTTATTACAGGCAGCGAAAGTCCAGTTTTCGGGCTGGAAGGCAGTGGAACAGCTGCTGCTGGTGGAACCTCCTTGAGGATTGCGTCACATGAGTTGCCCAATGAGATATCAGCCCCCTATGAAGTTCCGCAATTTCCAATCGAACAAATTGAGAAAAAGCTCCTGATACAGAGGCAATTAACTGTTAAGTAAGTAAAATCGCATATAATTTTCTTTCTCGAAGAATTGTTCGTTTTCTCTGGTGCTACCACTGTGCCACACGCCTGCAGGCTTAAATCCTGTATTTGTTACAATATTTTATACGACGAGTGACGAGTAAAATTGACTTATGTAAAATACTATGCACTGCTGCCGAAAGAGCGGACTGACTCCTTAAATTAACATCAGTAGGGATTTTCCCGTTCAACAAATAACTTTAAAGAATCTTTCCGCGTGATAAGATATTAAAAGTAATTGAAATGAAAAGTGTTGCAATTTAATGTTGCAAGTATTAATTTCGAGACAGGATAAAATTTGCCACACGTTGAGACTAATTTACTTGTAGTGGCGAATATTAGAGGCTATCTTGTATTAAACACATGCAAACACGTCACGTTATACATATGTATACAGAAACTATTGAAGATTACGATAAGAATTCTTTTCTAGTATCTTAATGGTTCATGGAAATTTTTTATGCAACTAATAGAGCAAGGCACCTATCATATTTCCTTTCTAGAGGTAAATAATCTCCACGTAATTTTGCAAAGAATTTGCATCTGTGCAGATCACTGAAAGACTTGATAATTTATGAACATATGTTTAGCCACTTTTCTTTTATACATTAACTTCCATCGACTCGTAAGACTTGTACAGTTAGAGCATTCTACATGGAATATTACAATATTCCCATTAAACTATGAATATTCTGTCGTGAACGGTTAATGATCAAACCGACTCGTTTCCTCCAGAATTCATGAAAATTCAACATTGGAACGAGGTCGCTCCTCTAACTCGTCGCAACGGTGACGTGTATGCGCGCTGCGGTACTTTCCAAAGCGTTACCGAGAAAAATCAGAGAAACATGTAACAGGGACGTTTTTAACAGCCGCAGGCGTGACTTATTCTTTTGTATATATTAATGGCGGTTCTTGCTTCAGCCTGAACTCGTTTTTTACCCTGCTCAATTGTTGGCCGTAGAATCACATCTCTTCGAATTTTCCTTCAATTCTTTTTCCGTACAGGGAAAACAGCTGCGAACCCTAGAGCAGTTCTGATTTTTACATATAACACCATTTAAGAAATTGCAAACAATGAGTAACAGAGGAAAGGATTTCACAGCGATTATTTTGACGATTAAAAGCGTATTTTCTTACGGAAAGTAGAATGCCTCATAATTAACAGTTTATCATCTGCATCGTCATCTGCACTCACCCTTCGTTGGCACACCTCTTTTTTCGATCAACTTTTGACATGCTGGGTGGCTCACACCCAGAGCAATTTTTCGACTCCGATTCTCATCTACAGAATCCAATCGGTATGAAAAAAATCATGGGTCAATTTCAAGGTCCCCAGAATGTATTTCAGTAGTTATTTTTTTTATTGAAATTTTATCCCAGTTTTTGTAAAAAAAAAATCTAGATTACCAAATGTCGAGATAAAATGAAAAATATGTTAAAAAAATTGTGACTTTCACAAATTTCAATATTATATAGAGGATAAAAATCTACGGGATTGTTGTTCAGATGTAATATTTTGAGAGAAAAAATAGTTTGTAAAAAAGGCTTTGGAAAAAAGTTACGTTGTCCAATATTTGTTCTTTTTCTTTTTGGGGGTCACGCTATATTTAAATGATTAAAGTCAAGAAATAATTTGGATTTTCGTTTTTTATATCAAAGTTATATATGTAGAAATTCATAATGCACATTTACATTCGACACTTCAATTTGTAGTTGGTGCTTAAAGTGTTAACTTGAAATGTGTGTTGTGTTATTAAATTTGCAGGTAATTTGCTTGCCAGATTTTGCTCATTGGGACAAAACGCTGTTTCATTTTTTACCTCTAAATTACACCCGAAAAGTTACTTGTTTATTTATACACTTTTAGTGAAAGCTTCAAATTTCGTTTCACATTTCAATTAATTGCTTTCCTTGCCGCGTTGAAATCGCATTAATTTCATGGCAATGGGTACATGCTTAAGCGTGGACACAATTTACGATCTCTTTTTAAGTGCCGCCTATAATTGGAATTATCAACGAGGAGTCGTGTACCTAATTCAGCTCTATTCTTGGCCACTTTACAGTTGTTAGTTCCATATCATGCTTCTTCATGTTAGTCGAGGAGGTTCCCGAAATAAATCTTCTGTCGCGCTCTACTTACAATTATGTATTTCCGTTTAATATTCGAGCATTGCATATGTCAATATTTCTTGCTTTCTATACCTATTCACCAATTATTTAAACTTCAGTAAAAAGTTAATAGTTTTGCATAATATTAGGTTATTTATCCCAATTTGCAGAACCATTAATTCGGTTGCTTTATAATTATACTACCATACTTATCGAATGAAACGAAATTTCTGTACAACAAATTTTCAGTAGATGTGAAAAACAAAACATTTTCCTTCAATAATTTCAGACGTAGATTTATTTTCATTTCAAATTAATTTTACTGGCTTATAAAAATTGAATTGTTAGGACTTTTAGAGGACGGCTCAATCGTAGGAATGGTTATTTTCTGTTACACTCTTGATTTTATACTGTTTACTTGCAATACTTAATCGAGATTAAATTGCCAACAATTTTTGGCAACAAACGATCGTATTCGTATAAATCAAGCATTTCGTCTTAATCTATATTTTTGATGTTTCGCCCGTAATATTTCATGTTTATAATAAGGTTAGTATCCCCGCCAAAATGTCAAAATTGAATAATTGCTTGCTGGTTATCATCAGTAATTATAGATCGCTTCAGCACAACTGCTGTGTGTCGCGTAATAAATTACTTTCGTAAGCAAGTGCTTGATTTTAATATTAAAACATAAAGTATAGTCTAAAGTTAATTTTTTTTATTTTCAAATGTTAATTCAGCTTCACTTTTTAAGTTCCGACACTACACGTGTCTTTTCCTTACATACACCTGACACACACCTGAGCATTATTTTAATAAAGTGCCTACTTTAAAATAGTAAGTTACGTTATTTTGCCAAATTTTATTCCAACATATTTACACGTTAGCTGTTTTGAATAAGAAAACTAATTTTTCTCCGAATTTATTTTGTGACTCAATTCCCGATAAGATGATTTTGACTTTACATTGCTTTTGGATTGCTCTATCTCGATTTAAGTATCACTAAAGCTGTCATTTCACGATATACTTTATGCTAGAAACTCAAAGGCTATTAATATTAATATGCTATTCCCAGCGATTGAATTGGAGTAAACAATTATAGTATTCTGGAATAATTCATCTAATTTTTATACAAAATAAATCTACTTGTCTTGAATTATTGCCATAGTAAAAATTATAAAAGCGCTCCAAATCATCCATTATTGATTTCTTATTCCCTATATAAAGGTTGTCTCTAAAAGAATATGTTCTTCTTAAGCAAAGTGGTGGGAGAGGAAGGACAGAGTAAAAAATATCCTATTAAAAATTAAAACATGTGTCGACAACTATCAAAGGTATTAACGTCTGGCATTAGCATCGTTTCCTAAACTCTCTTACGCTTCACATTCATGGTTATGACTCACTGCTTATTGTTAGATTTACATTACGAGAAAATTAATGAAGAAAGAAAATAATAGACGGTGCCCGAAGTAACATTCGTCCTTTAGATGTACTGTAAAAACTGCGTCCATCGCCTTTCCGGTGAATTGAACTTTGCTCCAAAGAAAATGGCGCCCATATCGAATACGTTTTGCGAGACTTGTCTGATTAAATATGCGTATTTCATAATATACTGATACGACTCATTTTACTGCATTTTACTGCATTTTACTGCGTTTTACTGCATTTCACCTCTACTACCACCTTCTACAAGGACAGCCGATATAATTTTTTATCCAATGTTGGCATAATTTTTTGATAACTCAAACTCTCGCTGGGCATAACTAAAAATATTTGACCGATCAACTTCAAACTTTACACACTTTTAGTTTATAATAACCCTCAGAACACGAACCTAAATATTTAACAAATTTTTAAACCATTTTATTGAGCAAATAAAGCGCCAATTTTTTGGAAAAATCACACTTAACTGTTTGAAGTGCCAACATTTTTAAAATATGCAATTTTTTATACCATTTTAGGTTCATATCCCTACAATTGTCAATTAAAAATAAAAATTGTATCGGTCTGTTTCGCGTAACTACCAGAGATCCTACACCCGATGCCGTTTTGCACCTTGAAAAATACCTATTTAAGATGCTGCTCTATTTCTTTTGTATTTATCGTAATTTCACTGCCATATTTTTTTTTTTTACCGACTATAATGTTAAATAAACTACCCTTAAAGCTCCGAAAGGATTAGCGCATTGGTATCTTTGCGAAAAAAATCCTAAAAATTGATAAAGACATAAGCCGTTTATAGGGACTTCTCCCCTTAAAATGATCATCGATGAAATGATCTTATGCAACAGAGGTCCTATTCCGCACGCAGCAAAGTACCGATCAATAATTCAACGCAGGAACCTGTTTGCCTGGGCTCGAGTTATTTAACGTAGCGTGACAGTTCATATAGGAATGTTATATGTATTGCTGTGTAACGCGCGAAACACTCGGGTCTCCTATAAATGTCGACAGTGCTTTCGAAAGCAATTAAAGAACTGCAGAAGTATAATAATTATGGGGACTTCGTTGCCAAAAGTTATCGTTGCCAGGCATTCCGTCTCCATATTGAAAGTGGTCGTTCAATTTGATTGTATCACTGATTCGAAAAGCGTCGCGTTGATAAGAAAACGGTAATTACGAAAAGAAAGTGAGTAACTTTATGAAACGTTTGTTTTAAAGGCTAATGAAATTCACATCATGGATTCCTAGTCGTTGAATTACCTTTTGGTCAGTGGTAACATTAGATTCCATAAAGTAGATGATTTTATTTGTGGAAATATGAGAAGAAGCTGTTTCTCTGTTTCTTAATTATTATTTAAATAAGTGTATACAGCAAATGAACTCTTTTTTTTTTAGAAATTTTTCTGCTCGTTGATTCACTCGAAATACAGAGTATAAAAGTCAAAATCATTTTTGTGGCCCACATTAAATAATCTTGAAATTTCGAGAAATTAGGACTTCGGGATAAATGATATGCTGGGTATATTTACCTCCTCGAAACGAACAATCGTTGTGTAATATATTTTTTGTGTCGTGAACAACGAGGGAAGTATTTAGAGGGGTCAAGTGAAATGGGACGCCCCGTTTATAAACGCATTGTATTACGGGCTGGCCAAGCTTGCAGTCAACAGAGCTATCAGCCTGTGTTCGCAATTGAATACTGTTTACCTTTCTCCGTTTTAACGTTCAAGATGATAATTTAAGATCAACTTCCTCCATGATGCGACTCGAACCAAGTGGTCCTAGGTATAAGAAACAATGAAACTCGAAAAAAAGCGTAGCATCTTAACAAATAAACAATGTTGCTTGCTAAGTTTAATTGTATTTTAAATCTCCACAAGTATTTATTTACACAAAATACCAAATTCTTTTATCAAACCTTTCCGTTCAATAATATTTTGAAGTCTGCCACAAAAGGTGCTCGTTTTTAAGTTGTCTTTCTTTGTAAAATACCTATTGTTGAAATTTTTGCCATCTAAATTGCGCGGAATTATGGAAGAAAATGCGTCCTCCATTCTGTCACTATTGTAGGAATTGAGGAGCATGGAGCGGTTGAGAGAGAAAGGATATGCTGCGAAACACAATATTGAATATAAAACAATTAATCAATACATCTCGGAGCCTGCTGCACTCGTTTCCAACCAAGTTTTGTTCATTTTATATTTCTTCCAGTTGCTCGACCACACATATGTGAATATTCACACCCAGTATTCTGACTGTTAACTTTTTCGAAACCTCCACTATGTGAACATTGTAGTCGGAACAAAACTGCCTACTCGAGATTACTGTGAGCTATCCCTATCATATCATATAGCAACGACCCTACCGTATCATGTGGCAACCAACCTTGAACAGCTGTTTAATAAGAAACTGTATCTTTGCGGCATTTAATTGTACTGGGAATTTTTATTTCCTTGTCAAGTGGAATATGTAGGTAAAAATTTAAAAGACAATTGACTTTAAACTGCGAGGCCAAGGCACATTTTGCAACAAGTTTTCACTTAAAAACTGCATCGAAATTGGTCGTGGCTATGAAGTGCAATGTCAGTTTTATCTTATTTCTGTGCATTCTGCTCCCAAAACTGGTGAAAGCTTGAAAAGCACAAGCACAGTTTTCGCACAAGAAATTGCTAAAGTTAGTTTCAAGCAGTGACGAGTGCCATTCAAAACTGGTGTGCCCCTGTGCGCTGCAGTAGGAGGAAGAGTAGGGGAAATGCTCCGCCCCCAGAGTACAGTTTGCGAGATCTGCGGCAAACTTTAACGATCCTTTATGAAAGAAATGGTTCGTTCGCGGCATGTGGCCCCTTTTGAAAAAATTGTACTTCAATTTTCAAGGTCGCGATACATTCTGCAACACAGTATTTTTACCCTCTAACGTGCAAATCGGTGTGAAATTCGGGTATAGCGAGCTGCCCGAAATGCAAGCTTGCCTATTCCAGCTATGGAAATAAGTAATGTATGTATGTGGTATCTTATGAATCGTGTGCTGCCAATGAATAAGTTATGATAATAGATATCCGCTGTAGACTTTTCACACTCTCTAATGTACATATCAATGAATACATACTGGTAATTTCAAAGGCCATTCACGTTGGTATGTATAGTCAATTTTCAGTCTCCAAACGAAATGGGTGCAGTAAGTTTCTCTCTTGCCATTTCTTCGAACAGATGATATTGTGAATGTTTATTATAATTATTATTATTATTATTATTATCACTATTGTTTTTGTGTGTGTCAGGTTACCGTGCCGATCGAAAGTGTGCTTCACGTGTGCACAATTTTTTACGTCCATTAATTTTTGCAGAAATATGTCGACAGTTCAAAAAACGTGTTTAAATATTTGAGCAGTATTGGCGAAAATTGTTATAAATTATACCGTCAATCGTATATTGCTGAATGGTTGATTCCATTTCCTTGATCCCATCCATTATTCAATCCGCTCCATCCACTCAATTTTCATAACAATACGGTCGTTATCATATTGTTTCACCACCAACAAACTTTGGAACGTCCTCTAGTTGCCATTTCCATACACGTGGCATATTTGACACAGTACTTTTCCCTCAACGATTAAAAAAAAACCTCTGTATACAGGGTGTTTCACCTAACTGCATCACCTGAAACATTTGTTACATTTAAAATTTTATAAAAATGTTTTTTATAACAGTTGCATAATTTTGTGAAAGGCGGCGTGTATTAACGACAGCTTTATTCTGTTGGGAGGGGTTAACGAGATACGGTCAACTTTCTTTTAAATAAAATGCTATATTTTCACTTAGAAAACGAATTTAACGACCAACAATAAATCGTCTAAGTTCACTATAGATCGTAAAAACATTGTCCCGACCTTTCAGACCGCTTCACTTGTTTATCACCATGCCCTTGTTTCCAATCGCCACTTGCAACCAGCTAAATTTAAAGTATAAACTGCGTTCCACATTAGAGCATACTGGTTTCGCGCAGGGATACACTGTTGATTGGTAGTAAACTGGCAGGCAAAGTGCTACGACCAGTGATGGGTACGTAAAATACGCAACGTATAATACACGTATAATACGCACGTATTATACACCATGTATTATACACGGAAATTACAGTAATTGACGTAGCAGGTCCCCGAACCAATCAGCGGGGAGAACAGCGACACCACGCTAGCGTCGCGCAAGATTTAAGCTTAAGGGATTGGCAGAGTTTAAGATTCAAAACTTTCCTTTGTTATATAAAGAGATTTATATCAGGGTGTGGAGGACTCCGGCGTGGCAGCACACCTACAGGAGCGGTGGTAATGTGTGCGTAAGACGCACGATGGGAGACGAACCGACACCGCGGCCAATCAGCGTCGCCGGGGAAATAGGTTGTCGATGCTGATTGGTTATATTCAAATTACGCCATGAACGTAATTTACGTGTAATTTACGTGTAATTTACACGCAACGTAAATTACGTGGTTTTCTGGTGATTTACCCATCACTGGCTACGAGCAATCGCGAAAGTGCTACGACCAATCGCGTGTGTCAGATCTGTGGGAGCTGCGCAGATCGGTCGCGAATCGGTAGGGGCGTCGGTATGCTTCTTATATGGAACGCAGTGTAGCATAAATATCCAGGTAACGAATGTTAACTGAAACACCCTGTATAACTGCGCCTTGCTCCATAATTACAAACACGTGTTAAGTAATCCCACTCATTCATGAATCTTTAAATCCTTGTTCCGTGCCCATTTCTCATATACATGACAAGAACTCTATTTCGCAATAACGTCAAGAACATGACCATTCTATTCCCTATAA
Organism: Andrena trimmerana; assembly: GCA_951215215.1. NCBI lineage: Eukaryota > Metazoa > Arthropoda > Insecta > Hymenoptera > Andrenidae > Andrena > Andrena trimmerana. Next base: position 39,519,532 of record OX578061.1, on the reverse strand, counting down.
TAGATGTTACGCCGAACAGACATGGTACGGCCCCTCACTACCCAAGTCCCGTAGCGCGCATATACCTTATTTCTCTACCAAATCTAATGGAATACTTCGGACGCACATTTCCAAGATCCAAAGCCATAAGAAATTGCAAGAAGGAAAGGGGACCAAATCTTTTCGAAGTCCTAGGCTGCATTGCCCACTCGAGGGGGGTTAACGAGGCTATCGATTCAGATGCGTGGACGCATCTGTGGAAGCCGTGCACGCTACCTTTCCTACACCCCGTAGATACGTGGCGCAGCGGCAGCGACGCGACGGTGGACAGAGAGAGAGAGAGAGAGAGAGGGGGGGGGGGGGGGAGAGTTGCTCGCGCCACAGTGGCCCTCGCAGCCGCGGTCCTCCTGTTCAGTCGTCGTGCGACCGTCGGGCTGATAAGACGGGTTCCCGCGTTATGCAGTTCATGCGACGTAAATTATTCCCAGTCCACGATCACGAAATATCGCGCTCATGGACAGCCGTATGATCGTCGGTCGGCCTTCATCGATACTATTTGGTCACCTCGCGAGAAGTGCTCCCCCGTGGCCACCAGGCTGTGTGAGTCCAATGCGTATCGATCCCGCAGAAATGTCATTCTCCGAAAGTCGCCCCCCACGGTTCGATTGTGCCGCATCGACGGGATCGACGAAAAACAGAGCGTCGACAGGGGCAATGCCTCTCTATGATTTCGTATCTTCCGTTCCATTCGCTCGCGATGATTAAAAAGGCTCTCGCCTCCCGTGAGAAATCCCTATTCCGCTCTTGCGTGTTTTTTTCCATTTAATAATGCGACCGTTCGATGTAACTATCGGTATTCTTAGCGCGCAGCTTGCCTCGTGTAACAAATCTACCCATAGTCGGTGGCAGATGTCAAGCCTCGCCAACGTCTACGGTAACGTGTCGAGCGCGTTCCGAAGATTCGTCGCGACTGCGGCGATTCGGTCGCGTTCGACGATCGTCGTCGATGTTCTTTTCTGATCGCGTTTTTCTCGAGGTTCTGTGATTTGCCGGCCCGCGTCTTACTAAGAATTCCCGTTGTGGGCCAGACCATAGAATTCCGAACGTTTCTCGGAATCGTTGCGACGTGCGGTCGCTCGTAATGTCACGTATCTCCGTTTCATTTAGTCCTCATTAATTTGCCGTATGATCGCGCGGAGCTTTTTACTCTAAATAGGTTTATACTTGTATAGTTGCTGGGGCCGGTTGAAGACTAGGGTCCGGGGCTTGGCGGACATGTAGTGCTTAAAAAATTGTGAGGGGGGAAAATGGTTCGAACGATCTGGGGTGAGGAAATCAAACCTGTAAGAGTTCAAACTGTTCGTGCGTTTGGTAATGGCAGTGATTTGATTTCTTCGGTTCGTGCAGTTTGTGCACAATTAATTATTAATTGTAGTATGAACGAAACAAATGCCCCAATTATATTTCTTTACAATATTCTCACTGCCAAGGCAGTAAATACTGGCATTACCAGGGCCAAAAACCGTTTCTAACTCTAAGAAAGTTAATTCTTCCACCCATGGCGACCAAGCAGGTTCTCCTCCACACCATTGCTAAATACTTGAATGATGAGCTTCGAGCCCTATGTACCTGACATGGAATTATTCTCCCGTAGATTCTGTCTCATCGCTGCAAGATGGTCGTTGCCACGTTGTAAACATTTCGACCGTAGACGTGTCCGTAATATTAGTTACTGACAGGCGACGTTAAACGAGGCCTTCTAACTTTTACCACACTGCGATAAGACTGTGAGCATAACCGCCGGCCGGCCACTTGTTAATACATGTCGAACTGTAGGGCATATGAAAAGTGACGATAAAGGCGGTCGATCCCGTTTCTATAGGTCGTAGGCATGTTCTCGCGAGTGTAACGATCCCATTGTGAGGTTAGCCCCCGTCGTAGTTGTTTCCAACCGGGGGATGTGAAATGATATGATACGAAATCGATAATAAGAAACGCGGTGTAAATGAACGGCAAGGGATACAGAGCCGGCGCTCGGTACCCCTGAAGTTGGCGTCGAGTAAAGGGAATAATACGGAGTAGGATGATAAACGGAGAAGAGAAGATATATTTATGAAGCATATCGTCCTTTTGGCGTTGTTACCGTGTGCGCAGGAGACGAGAAGAACGAGAAGGATCGTGTAACATGTTCGCCGGTGCGAACGAATCGAAACGATGGCTGAGGGATAATACGATACTCCTGAGGTAAATTAAACGCGCCAATAACGATTGCTCCCACCCCCGCGGGGGAGAAACGTCCCCCGTTCGCGGGGAACATTTTAATCACATTAGTCGGTTGTCGAGTAGCGAGTATCATTTTGGTAGTAGTGTCGCCTCGAAAATTAATCTTTAGTTCGAAGGCTGAGACGTTAAGGCTGCGGGAAAGCACTGGTCGCTTCTTAGGCCCGGTGCAGACGAGTGACTTAACAATACTGCTGCAGAATATACATGTATTTTATATATCTCTATATGTACATATGTGTACTGCTAGAACACCACATTATATGTATTGACGCGGCAGTAAACTGCTCGTCCTGCACCGGGCCTCACGCATGCAACGTTTCATCTGCCTCATAACAAACTGGAGAAAAGCCTCTGATCGGCTAGCAAGGGAAGATCCCGAATCCGAAAATTCAAAAAAATCTGAAACTTTGTGAATATGTAGGATTGTAGGGGATTTCCTCCTGATTACAACGCAATATTTGTTTGCTGCCCAAATTCACTCTAAGGGGATGAAATTGACCCCTGAAAATTCGGCTATTTTGCGATTTTATTTTGTAACTCGCAATCTGCAAGGGATAGAAAAGAAAAGTTTAAAGGCTGAAGTTACCTCTTTTAATTAGGACTATCATTTGGTAACTTATAGTTCTTACAGTTCGCGAATTGTAACACAAAATCGGAAAATAGCCGGAATTTAGGGGGTCAATTAAAGAGTGAATTTGTGTAGCAAACAAAAATTGCGTTGTAATCAGGAGGAAATCCTCTACATATTCACGAAGTCTCAGAATTTTTTGGATTTCCAGATTCGGGATCTTTCCTTTTAGGTTCTCCCCGTTTTAGCGCGCATAAAGGGTCTGATTTCTCTCTCTTGAAATCCAAGTTTTTCAAAACGAAGCTTGCGAAGTACTGCATTTTATGGAATAATGTACGTGGAGGTGGTACAGTAGCAGATACACTTCGCCGGTACATTAAATGTGTAGCAAAGCGGCAACAGCATTGGAAAATGTAATAAGCAAAGTTCGACGTAAGACGAAAGTAGGACGTTAAAGTTGATTAGCGAAATGTTGATTTGATTATTGGAACTTTCAAGCTGGACTATCCTATATTCTGCGAATTCAAATTCTTCGGAAACTCGAATTCTTCGAAAATGCGAATTCTTCGGAAATACGAATTCTTTCTATCTTCCCGTTAGCAATGATCCTGAAACGCATTATATGTAGGTACAGCGATTTCTGAATCATTGAATTATTGAACGCCCTGGGTTTATTTTAAAGTGCAACAGTTGCGTTCCGCATCAACTATCGGAGAAGAACTTGTAGTCCCTTTTTATTCGTCGTGAGTAATGCTTAGCTGCTTTTCGATAAATGGTTTACTGGAACTGAAAAACGAGCACCGCATAATAATACACTGTGCGTGTATTATAAACCAGCAACAGAGGGAAGAATCTTCTGAAACAAGGCGAAACCCTTAATTTTCTAAAGTATTACCAACAATCGGATAAGTTCCAGGACGGGTGGCCGGCGCTCGTTGACAAAATGGGAACATCGTTGTCCATCATAACAGCGCTCGAACACGTGCAGAAATTGTGTTTGAAAATGATTCTACGATTTGGGAAGCGAGTAGTCGTCCAGAACAGCCTCCCAACTTGACACCGCCAAATTACCATCGATCGTTGTAAAAAATTTTACATAATAAAATATTCAATGGAAATCGCGGAAGCAGTGTCGGAATATTTTCAGTTCATAATAAACAACCGCCGATTTTTATGTGGTATTGGAGAAGAAACTGCCTGCATAACGACAGCCCTAGGTAATAATGGATGTTGCGTGATAAATTGGTCCTATTTGTTCGTGTTACAACGTCGTAGAAACTGAATGAACGAGGAAAACGATAGAGCCTTCCGACAGATCTAATATTTCAATGACATTCAGATTTTAATTACCCCTCGCTGTAAGTATGCCAAGAGTTTGACAACTCTTCGTGGTTACAGCTTCTTATAATCAGGAATTGGTCACATGGGTTCGCTGCACCCTCGCGTCATTTTTTAGTTACCATTTTCGTATGCCTGAATCATTTGACTTTTCAGTGATAATTCTACATTCGTAATAATCAGACTCTAGAAATGTAAATTTTGATATAATTAAATTTGTAGTGGAAAAAATAGTCATGGAAAGAAGCGATTTTTTTGGTCAAACTACCCTAAATTTTTAAATTTTAATATTAAGGTCTAAAAATTTACAGAAATATTGGCAAAGACATATTCTTCTGGAAGAAAATTGCTTGGGGCGCGATACACCCCGTGTGACCACAAAGGATTAAACTTCAATTCATAGATTTCAATTTGAATTTGCTTTAGTTCTAAAGTTAGTCGTTCTCGTTGCGCTACATTGCCCGGCAAGAGTGCAAGTCTGTAGGCGATCTTCTATTGTTCACTACATTTGTAACTAATGTTTCATTTATGCACAAGTCTATATTGGAAGCGCGTATGAATATTCAAACACCTTGGCGAATCGTTTGAAGCGTATCATAAACGCAGAAGCTGACTAAACGAATTAGTGCGGAGGAGTGAAGCATAGAGTCATTGGAGGATACAGCTTGTGGGATTTCTGGCATCGTAAACACTCGGTGCTGAATTATTTGAGTCGCGATCCTGTTTGCAGTATTGAAAGCTCTCGTGATCACCGATTAACGATAACGCAAGCGTCAATAAATCTATAAATGTAACGGCGCTATCTGAAATTTCTTCTCAACCATAACGTCGTACATGATTACAGTATCACGCGTTGCGTTTCGGAGGAATCGCCGACAGTGGTGTCTTCGTGTTTACGAAATGAACGATAACGGTATCGAAATGCGTCTTATCGCATTTTCGATTCGTTCACACATTATGCGGCGACGCGTACATTTTTAATAATAGACGTTGCTACTGGCTACTGGTGACACTGGATACATCGGTGTGGGAATCGCTGCATTTGATTCATGAATGAAAATGTTTCTTAATACACATGCACATCACTGTCTTCGGAAAGAAATGGGTTAAAGAAAGGTGTACGATTCCAAAAGGGGATTCTAAGGTGGATGAATGGAAAAGCTTTTTAGATGGAGGTGCCACAGAGACATAGATTTCTTTTCTTTCTTTTTTTTTTTTTTTTTAAAAAATTGATTGCAGGCTTCTTTTATGATAGGTTTGATTAAATCACATCACGACACTATTTCTTGGTTAGGTACTCTGTAACTACACTGTGAATAATAGTGGATGCAACTGCTGTGATGGTATCGCGGATGAAACCATCCGATTCTGACCTGTCTACAGGGCACGAGAAAAACAGATAAAACTGACCCACCAAGGTCAGTTCCCCGACTGTGAATCGTGTTGGGCGCGACCTCCACTTTAACGTCATGTCAGTTCGCCCCTCCATTTCCGACATGGAGCGTACCTATGCCTGCAGATTTGCGCTTCCTGCTTTTCACACAGAAAGAGAGAAACGAATGTGGTATAGGGAGATGAGAGATAGAGCTATGCGGTATGGTGCGAGTAGCCCCGCGTAGTGACCTTCAGAGACCAATTGATTCTACCCCGATTATACAGGGTGGCTCACGAATTCCTTCCAATTAGGGATGTGCTGGTTCTCGAAAATTTTTAGTCGAGCCAGGGTCTCGGAAGTATTCTACTGCATAAGTAATTAGTGGCCCTCTTCACTGTTGAGACTTAATAGCCCAGGAACGCATTCAGGTGATCCACCACAGGTGGCTGACGTGTTCTGAAGGCAGATAGCCGGACACTATTTCGTTTATGGATGTTTCATAGCCATGTCCCCATGTATATGGGTATCAGGTGATAGTTGCTAACTTGAAGTCACGTGTAGATAGTGCTTTGCTGAGACATAATAATGATGTGAAAGCTGCAGGGGGAAAAGTCTGTAGCGCTCTCGAGTGTCTTCTTGTGTTCAGCTGACTTTTCGAACAATGGTACGTTAAGGACGCGCAAGGCTCGTGACCAAATGAGTATATAATAGGTTTATAATAGGTGACAAAGAGCACATTTAGTGGTTTGTAACCTCAGGAATATCGCTTTGCACGCCCCTTGAGTGGCTCCCAAACTAGCGAGGCACAGTACCTACACTACCTACCCATCAAAATACGATTTCACTATATTTTTATGACCAACTATACTCCAGAATCTCGCTACATAGCGTATTTCTTTTCCAAAATCTGCTGTGTAGTAAACTAAATGTCATACATAGGTACTTGAACACTTTATTCACCGCCATTTCTCTTTCACTTTTTTGAAGCTAATCATTGATTCTTGTAAACCTTAACAACTGCACGACTCTTATAAATGGTAACTGTACAACTCTTATAAATCTTTCAGTGGTGCAGTTTTATTACTGATAAATATTGAATAAAAATGAATTCCTAAGTTCGCGTGCTACAATAAATGAAAATTCAGAACATACGCATGCAATCATGCATGTGTAAAACAGTTTGTTTTACTTTGAGAAACATTGCTTTAGAGACGGCTCGAATGGGCCTGACGCTGCTCCCTATATCCGTTCCACAAACGTTACACGATATTTCGTATGGGTATCTAACCCGAAGCTCACACGAAGAAGATAATACAGCAGATAAACAACATAGAATTAGATCGGTGGGAAAGCAATCACATTTCTTCTTTAAAACTCCAATTCTTATATTGGCATTAAGAGCAATACATTTCCTTCATATTATTAAGAAAAAAAAGTTAGAATATCAACTATCTTTGTAAGAAAAAAGAGTACTTATGCCACGCATAATTCTGTTAAATTTTTTTCTTCTCTTTATCCTGTGCAATATGCAGAAATAAAAAAATGACCGCTAGTGTTAAAATCTCCCAGGGATTTATATACAATGCTGTATGTCCCCAAAGACGTCTCTCTCTCTCTCTCTCTCTCTCTCTCTCTCTCTCTCTCTCTCTACAGTTCCATTGAGAAGAGGCGTATCATTTATTTAAACCTTGCTCGTTGCTTCGAGTGAAAAATGATATTCAGGGTACCCTTTCAGAGCTGCCAAGGACCTAGAGGAACGTCGTAGCCATTATGAGCCGTCGCTTGGGCCTGGTGTACCAGATGACGGCGATCACATCTTCGAAGAAAATGACTTTGTGCCGCACTTTCAGAGAGTCTCCATATCCGGGGAGGATACTTCTGGGGTACGTTGAAAGCTGCATATGCCAGTATTGATTTTTTACGTTACTGGGCACAATGATCATAACGTTCGCAAAGGTCATAGAGCTAATCATTCATCAGTATTCAGTGATTCCAGATATGGGTATTTATAACACGCGCACAAATACTCGCATTTCTATAACACGTGCACTCAGTTTTTATAAGAAACATTGCATTCACTTATAAACGTTCTATTATAGGTTCTAATAACGTAAAAGTCTTGTTTGAAATAATTTTTCCCTGCTTATCATTTTCAGAGTGAATGTATTAAATAAAATATTTCTGTAGCTACTTCATTTCGTTAACAATTAATACGCATGTTTGCAATGAAGGGAAACGGAAATGGTGGAATGAAATGACATTTTTGGTATCTCATAATAATTCTCGGTGCCTGCTATTCCTCCCTCCCTTCCGTCAGAAATTTATAATAAATCGTTCGCTTTGTCGTCTGAATTTCTCCAAAATTCATTTCAGTCAAAATTCATTATTTGCAGCAGGCCAGTTTTTCATTTTCGTGGTGCACGTTTAATTTTTACAGGAATTGGATTTTAACATTTAATAATACCATTAATTAATCCCCATTCCTCGCCATTAATATTCACATATTCCCCTCGGAAACGGAAATTAGGAAAAACTTCTCTAACTTTTTAACAATTCTATTCGACATTGTCCATTTATTTTACCATTTAGAAGCAGGTATTCCGTCGCAACTTGCACACGTGTCTCGTTCACCGTGCAAACGTGACGAAACAAGTTCATGATTAAGCTCGTGCATAAAATCTGTGTTACGTCGTGAACTCGTCTTTTGTGTGATTTCTGAGAAACCTGGAGAGTGCTGCATTACGTAGGAAACCTTTTCTCAACTACTACCACCCCCTTCCGCCGTTGCCACCCTCCAGTTTTCTATCGTTCTATAAAGAGGTTCTTTAATCTTTAAAGAGTTATCCTCTCCGATCTGCGATGACCTTCGCGTCGGATTCATTCAGCTTTAATAGAATATTCACTATAACATAATTTCGAATAAACATGTACCACACTGTACTACACTCTAATTATTACAGTATAACAAGTCTGTGTAGCTCGTTCAGGTTTTTGCACACACGATGGTAGAAAAGTTGCAGTTGCGTGAAATTCTTCACCGTTTTAATTTCAATTTCACTTGACCATCCAGCCAAAGGAATGCGATAACTTGGCGAGCTTTGCCATTGATAATCGTGGCACAATATTTCTGTATTGTATTTATGCGTAAATTATTACGCAATAGTATGTCTTCTTCATTAATATAGAAAGCTCTTCGCGAGTATGCTCGCAACATGATTTTATGTTGGAACTTCAAACTGTAACCTCCCTTTACTCTTTCGAGGTTATCGATTTCAGTGCTCGTTTCAAGAATGCCCCACATATGTGTACTACAGGTATACCAAGCAACAGTGAGGTGTTTAGGCAGAGTTAAGAGATAGGTAGCTGAGGCATGCTTGAATTAAATAGATTAAGTTTGTGCATGCGTATTCGGCAATCTCACTATTGTTCGGTAAATCTATTGAATAATCCTATATTTTATTAAATCATTATCTGCAAATGTATACTTCTTGAATCTTAAATTTAACACAATTAAAGGGGCATTCCTCTGTGAACGTTGCAAAGTTTAACAGTTCTCATGAATTTCTTCAGCGATGCCTCTTTTGTATGTAGTTTATTTAATTACTCCTTCGTCATAATTTTTTATATAGTTTTGATTGTTCCTTGTTTTTATCTCGCGCGCAATAAACGCGCGTTTAAAATCGTATCTCGCTGGCGTAGGCGATTGGAGCCCTCAGGGTGGATTGAAATAAAAGAAAATCAAGAAGATTCTTAATCGGTATGTTTATCGCTATCGTCCGTACCAAAATAAATAATTTATGTTGAAAATTGGCAAAATTGCGAATGCTTAAACTACAGATTCTAACGGTTCATTCTTTTTCGGCGATTTTATAATCAAGAAGAGTATGATAAACTGAACATAAAGATATAATTTTGGTACCGACGGGAGCTAGTAGTATGTGGACTAACCTGTAAAAATTTCAGAGCAATCGGCCGTGTAGTTTTTGAGATTTTATCTACGCCAGGTGGAAACATTACGGTTCGAGAAAAACGCGTTTAAAGTTGTCAGGGACTCGGAGCACTCACCGCGAGGGGTGTACAAGCCACAATACTTGAAATTTCTCTTCCAAAATTTAACAGTACATTCTCAAATATATGTATGCATATATATTTCCAAAAAAATGAAAGAAAAATCAATTTTTTCAAGGTGTCACAGAGGAATCCCTCCTTAAACTTCGCGAAGGTAATTAAATTAAATGAATACATTTTTCATAAAAAACATTCTCTTAATTTTATACATTGTGATTTGAGAAACTGGGCCAAACTATAGCATCTTTTTTAACTTGCAAAATAAAGGTAGAGAAAAATGTTGCATATTTTAATTAATTCCAGCTACCTGCGGTCACACTTTTTCAAAATTAACTACCATAATATTTCTCTCTATCAATTTCCAGTTAAAATTGTTAAAAACAACAGGTACTGCGTGGCCTAGTTTCTCTAATCACCTTGTACATACAGGGTGAGTGAGAACGGATGGTGCAACCAAGCGTAGTCTGATTCCTCGAGCAAAACAAATCGAAAATGTAGAATATAATTTATATGAGCCTTCGTTTTCGAGAGAATCGGCCTTGTGAATTCGCCTGATACACGCACGCGTGATTAAAAGTCAGCGCATATTATGGAATGAAGACTTGTCCAACTTGTAAGATAACTCCGAACGGGGCTTTGTTCTCGAGAAAATCGATTTAAAGATCAAGCTGAATTTTAATCAAGTGCTCCCGTATTTGATGGATTTTCAAACTCGATTTACTCGGAAATGAAGCCCCACTCGAAAATAAATATTCTACAATTTCGACTTATTTCTGCAGTAGATACCTACCATTTATTTCATTCGCGATTGTGTTACATTTACTGATAACGAATTTTCAAAGTCGATTTCCTCGAAAACGAAGGTTCGTGTAAAAGAATCTTATTCCACGTGTTTGAATTAGTTTTGTACAAGGTTGTGCAACTCCTCCTGACCAACGCTGTGTGTACTATCACAACTGATGCTTGATTATCTTGGCATTACAAAATTTAGCTATGTTCAGTAACTGCAACAGGAGAAAGAGAAACAAGAGTTGGCTCTGTGAACGCGAACTTTTGAAATTTTTAACAGTACATATTTTAGGTGCCGTTGGAAGACCTTCAGCGCGCATCCCAGATGCTGGTCCAAGCGTTGGCAATACGTGA